>CALYLW010000063.1:617340-987340 GCA_944989445.1 Ampullaceana balthica
TACTCTGTGCTCATCAGGGAACCATATTAGTCCATATTAGCAAAGTTAGTTCATACTCTGTGCTACATCAGGGAACCATATTAGTCCATATTAGCAAAGTTAGTTCATACTCTGTGCTACATCAGGGAACCATATTAGTCCATATTAGCAAAGTTAGTTCATACTCTGTGCTACATCAGGGAACCATATTAGTCCATATTAGCAAAGTTAGTTCATACTCTGTGCTACATCAGGGAACCATATTAGTCCATATTAGCAAAGTTAGTTCATACTCTGTGCTACATCAGGGAACCATATTAGTCCATATTAGCAAAGTTAGTTCATACTCTGTGCTACATCTGGGAACCATATTAGTCCATATTAGCAAAGTTAGTTCATACTCTGTGCTACATCAGGGAACCATATTAGTCCATATTAGCAAAGTTAGTTCATACTCTGTGCTACATCAGGGAACCATATTAGTCCATATTAGCAAAGTTAGTTCATACTCTGTGCTACATCAGGGAACCATATTAGTCCATATTAGCAAAGTTAGTTCATACTCTGTGCTACATCAGGGAACCATATTAGTCCATATTAGCAAAGTTAGTTCATACTCTGTGCTACATCAGGGAACCATATTAGTCCATATTAGCAAAGTTAGTTCATACTCTGTGCTACATCAGGGAACCATATTAGTCCATATTAGCAAAGTTAGTTCATACTCTGTGCTACATCAGGGAACCATATTAGTCCATATTAGCAAAGTTAGTTCATACTCTGTGCTACATCAGGGAACCATATTAGTCCATATTAGCAAAGTTAGTTCATACTCTGTGCTACATCAGGGAACCATATTAGTCCATATTAGCAAAGTTAGTTCATACTCTGTGCTACATCAGGGAACCATATTAGTCCATATTAGCAAAGTTAGTTCATACTCTGTGCTACATCAGGGAACCATATTAGTCCATATTAGCAAAGTTAGTTCATACTCTGTGCTACATCAGGGAACCATATTAGTCCATATTAGCAAAGTTAGTTCATACTCTGTGCTACATCAGGGAACCATATTAGTCCATATTAGCAAAGTTAGTTCATACTCTGTGCTACATCAGGGAACCATATTAGTCCATATTAGCAAAGTTAGTTCATACTCTGTGCTACATCAGGGAACCATATTAGTCCATATTAGCAAAGTTAGTTCATACTCTGTGCTACATCAGGGAACCATATTAGTCCATATTAGCAAAGTTAGTTCATACTCTGTGCTACATCAGGGAACCATATTAGTCCATATTAGCAAAGTTAGTTCATACTCTGTGCTACATCAGGGAACCATATTAGTCCATATTAGCAAAGTTAGTTCATACTCTGTGCTACATCAGGGAACCATATTAGTCCATATTAGCAAAGTTAGTTCATACTCTGTGCTACATCAGGGAACCATATTAGTCCATATTAGCAAAGTTAGTTCATACTCTGTGCTACATCAGGGAACCATATTAGTCCATATTAGCAAAGTTAGTTCATACTCTGTGCTACATCAGGGAACCATATTAGTCCATATTAGCAAAGTTAGTTCATACTCTGTGCTACATCAGGGAACCATATTAGTCCATATTAGCAAAGTTAGTTCATACTCTGTGCTACATCAGGGAACCATATTAGTCCATATTAGCAAAGTTAGTTCATACTCTGTGCTACATCAGGGAACCATATTAGTCCATATTAGCAAAGTTAGTTCATACTCTGTGCTACATCAGGGAACCATATTAGTCCATATTAGCAAAGTTAGTTCATACTCTGTGCTACATCAGGGAACCATATTAGTCCATATTAGCAAAGTTAGTTCATACTCTGTGCTACATCAGGGAACCATATTAGTCCATATTAGCAAAGTTAGTTCATACTCTGTGCTACATCAGGGAACCATATTAGTCCATATTAGCAAAGTTAGTTCATACTCTGTGCTACATCAGGGAACCATATTAGTCCATATTAGCAAAGTTAGTTCATACTCTGTGCTACATCAGGGAACCATATTAGTCCATATTAGCAAAGTTAGTTCATACTCTGTGCTACATCAGGGAACCATATTAGTCCATATTAGCAAAGTTAGTTCATACTCTGTGCTACATCAGGGAACCATATTAGTCCATATTAGCAAAGTTAGTTCATACTCTGTGCTACATCAGGGAACCATATTAGTCCATATTAGCAAAGTTAGTTCATACTCTGTGCTACATCAGGGAACCATATTAGTCCATATTAGCAAAGTTAGTTCATACTCTGTGCTACATCAGGGAACCATATTAGTCCATATTAGCAAAGTTAGTTCATACTCTGTGCTACATCAGGGAACCATATTAGTCCATATTAGCAAAGTTAGTTCATACTCTGTGCTACATCAGGGAACCATATTAGTCCATATTAGCAAAGTTAGTTCATACTCTGTGCTACATCAGGGAACCATATTAGTCCATATTAGCAAAGTTAGTTCATACTCTGTGCTACATCAGGGAACCATATTAGTCCATATTAGCAAAGTTAGTTCATACTCTGTGCTACATCAGGGAACCATATTAGTCCATATTAGCAAAGTTAGTTCATACTCTGTGCTACATCAGGGAACCATATTAGTCCATATTAGCAAAGTTAGTTCATACTCTGTGCTACATCAGGGAACCATATTAGTCCATATTAGCAAAGTTAGTTCATACTCTGTGCTACATCAGGGAACCATATTAGTCCATATTAGCAAAGTTAGTTCATACTCTGTGCTACATCAGGGAACCATATTAGTCCATATTAGCAAAGTTAGTTCATACTCTGTGCTACATCAGGGAACCATATTAGTCCATATTAGCAAAGTTAGTTCATACTCTGTGCTACATCAGGGAACCATATTAGTCCATATTAGCAAAGTTAGTTCATACTCTGTGCTACATCAGGGAACCATATTAGTCCATATTAGCAAAGTTAGTTCATACTCTGTGCTACATCAGGGAACCATATTAGTCCATATTAGCAAAGTTAGTTCATACTCTGTGCTACATCAGGGAACCATATTAGTCCATATTAGCAAAGTTAGTTCATACTCTGTGCTACATCAGGGAACCATATTAGTCCATATTAGCAAAGTTAGTTCATACTCTGTGCTACATCAGGGAACCATATTAGTCCATATTAGCAAAGTTAGTTCATACTCTGTGCTACATCAGGGAACCATATTAGTCCATATTAGCAAAGTTAGTTCATACTCTGTGCTACATCAGGGAACCATATTAGTCCATATTAGCAAAGTTAGTTCATACTCTGTGCTACATCAGGGAACCATATTAGTCCATATTAGCAAAGTTAGTTCATACTCTGTGCTACATCAGGGAACCATATTAGTCCATATTAGCAAAGTTAGTTCATACTCTGTGCTACATCAGGGAACCATATTAGTCCATATTAGCAAAGTTAGTTCATACTCTGTGCTACATCAGGGAACCATATTAGTCCATATTAGCAAAGTTAGTTCATACTCTGTGCTACATCAGGGAACCATATTAGTCCATATTAGCAAAGTTAGTTCATACTCTGTGCTACATCAGGGAACCATATTAGTCCATATTAGCAAAGTTAGTTCATACTCTGTGCTACATCAGGGAACCATATTAGTCCATATTAGCAAAGTTAGTTCATACTCTGTGCTACATCAGGGAACCATATTAGTCCATATTAGCAAAGTTAGTTCATACTCTGTGCTACATCAGGGAACCATATTAGTCCATATTAGCAAAGTTAGTTCATACTCTGTGCTACATCAGGGAACCATATTAGTCCATATTAGCAAAGTTAGTTCATACTCTGTGCTACATCAGGGAACCATATTAGTCCATATTAGCAAAGTTAGTTCATACTCTGTGCTACATCAGGGAACCATATTAGTCCATATTAGCAAAGTTAGTTCATACTCTGTGCTACATCAGGGAACCATATTAGTCCATATTAGCAAAGTTAGTTCATACTCTGTGCTACATCAGGGAACCATATTAGTCCATATTAGCAAAGTTAGTTCATACTCTGTGCTACATCAGGGAACCATATTAGTCCATATTAGCAAAGTTAGTTCATACTCTGTGCTACATCAGGGAACCATATTAGTCCATATTAGCAAAGTTAGTTCATACTCTGTGCTACATCAGGGAACCATATTAGTCCATATTAGCAAAGTTAGTTCATACTCTGTGCTACATCAGGGAACCATATTAGTCCATATTAGCAAAGTTAGTTCATACTCTGTGCTACATCAGGGAACCATATTAGTCCATATTAGCAAAGTTAGTTCATACTCTGTGCTACATCAGGGAACCATATTAGTCCATATTAGCAAAGTTAGTTCATACTCTGTGCTACATCAGGGAACCATATTAGTCCATATTAGCAAAGTTAGTTCATACTCTGTGCTACATCAGGGAACCATATTAGTCCATATTAGCAAAGTTAGTTCATACTCTGTGCTACATCAGGGAACCATATTAGTCCATATTAGCAAAGTTAGTTCATACTCTGTGCTACATCAGGGAACCATATTAGTCCATATTAGCAAAGTTAGTTCATACTCTGTGCTACATCAGGGAACCATATTAGTCCATATTAGCAAAGTTAGTTCATACTCTGTGCTACATCAGGGAACCATATTAGTCCATATTAGCAAAGTTAGTTCATACTCTGTGCTACATCAGGGAACCATATTAGTCCATATTAGCAAAGTTAGTTCATACTCTGTGCTACATCAGGGAACCATATTAGTCCATATTAGCAAAGTTAGTTCATACTCTGTGCTACATCAGGGAACCATATTAGTCCATATTAGCAAAGTTAGTTCATACTCTGTGCTACATCAGGGAACCATATTAGTCCATATTAGCAAAGTTAGTTCATACTCTGTGCTACATCAGGGAACCATATTAGTCCATATTAGCAAAGTTAGTTCATACTCTGTGCTACATCAGGGAACCATATTAGTCCATATTAGCAAAGTTAGTTCATACTCTGTGCTACATCAGGGAACCATATTAGTCCATATTAGCAAAGTTAGTTCATACTCTGTGCTACATCAGGGAACCATATTAGTCCATATTAGCAAAGTTAGTTCATACTCTGTGCTACATCAGGGAACCATATTAGTCCATATTAGCAAAGTTAGTTCATACTCTGTGCTACATCAGGGAACCATATTAGTCCATATTAGCAAAGTTAGTTCATACTCTGTGCTACATCAGGGAACCATATTAGTCCATATTAGCAAAGTTAGTTCATACTCTGTGCTACATCAGGGAACCATATTAGTCCATATTAGCAAAGTTAGTTCATACTCTGTGCTACATCAGGGAACCATATTAGTCCATATTAGCAAAGTTAGTTCATACTCTGTGCTACATCAGGGAACCATATTAGTCCATATTAGCAAAGTTAGTTCATACTCTGTGCTACATCAGGGAACCATATTAGTCCATATTAGCAAAGTTAGTTCATACTCTGTGCTACATCAGGGAACCATATTAGTCCATATTAGCAAAGTTAGTTCATACTCTGTGCTACATCAGGGAACCATATTAGTCCATATTAGCAAAGTTAGTTCATACTCTGTGCTACATCAGGGAACCATATTAGTCCATATTAGCAAAGTTAGTTCATACTCTGTGCTACATCAGGGAACCATATTAGTCCATATTAGCAAAGTTAGTTCATACTCTGTGCTACATCAGGGAACCATATTAGTCCATATTAGCAAAGTTAGTTCATACTCTGTGCTACATCAGGGAACCATATTAGTCCATATTAGCAAAGTTAGTTCATACTCTGTGCTACATCAGGGAACCATATTAGTCCATATTAGCAAAGTTAGTTCATACTCTGTGCTACATCAGGGAACCATATTAGTCCATATTAGCAAAGTTAGTTCATACTCTGTGCTACATCAGGGAACCATATTAGTCCATATTAGCAAAGTTAGTTCATACTCTGTGCTACATCAGGGAACCATATTAGTCCATATTAGCAAAGTTAGTTCATACTCTGTGCTACATCAGGGAACCATATTAGTCCATATTAGCAAAGTTAGTTCATACTCTGTGCTACATCAGGGAACCATATTAGTCCATATTAGCAAAGTTAGTTCATACTCTGTGCTACATCAGGGAACCATATTAGTCCATATTAGCAAAGTTAGTTCATACTCTGTGCTACATCAGGGAACCATATTAGTCCATATTAGCAAAGTTAGTTCATACTCTGTGCTACATCAGGGAACCATATTAGTCCATATTAGCAAAGTTAGTTCATACTCTGTGCTACATCAGGGAACCATATTAGTCCATATTAGCAAAGTTAGTTCATACTCTGTGCTACATCAGGGAACCATATTAGTCCATATTAGCAAAGTTAGTTCATACTCTGTGCTACATCAGGGAACCATATTAGTCCATATTAGCAAAGTTAGTTCATACTCTGTGCTACATCAGGGAACCATATTAGTCCATATTAGCAAAGTTAGTTCATACTCTGTGCTACATCAGGGAACCATATTAGTCCATATTAGCAAAGTTAGTTCATACTCTGTGCTACATCAGGGAACCATATTAGTCCATATTAGCAAAGTTAGTTCATACTCTGTGCTACATCAGGGAACCATATTAGTCCATATTAGCAAAGTTAGTTCATACTCTGTGCTACATCAGGGAACCATATTAGTCCATATTAGCAAAGTTAGTTCATACTCTGTGCTACATCAGGGAACCATATTAGTCCATATTAGCAAAGTTAGTTCATACTCTGTGCTACATCAGGGAACCATATTAGTCCATATTAGCAAAGTTAGTTCATACTCTGTGCTACATCAGGGAACCATATTAGTCCATATTAGCAAAGTTAGTTCATACTCTGTGCTACATCAGGGAACCATATTAGTCCATATTAGCAAAGTTAGTTCATACTCTGTGCTACATCAGGGAACCATATTAGTCCATATTAGCAAAGTTAGTTCATACTCTGTGCTACATCAGGGAACCATATTAGTCCATATTAGCAAAGTTAGTTCATACTCTGTGCTACATCAGGGAACCATATTAGTCCATATTAGCAAAGTTAGTTCATACTCTGTGCTACATCAGGGAACCATATTAGTCCATATTAGCAAAGTTAGTTCATACTCTGTGCTACATCAGGGAACCATATTAGTCCATATTAGCAAAGTTAGTTCATACTCTGTGCTACATCAGGGAACCATATTAGTCCATATTAGCAAAGTTAGTTCATACTCTGTGCTACATCAGGGAACCATATTAGTCCATATTAGCAAAGTTAGTTCATACTCTGTGCTACATCAGGGAACCATATTAGTCCATATTAGCAAAGTTAGTTCATACTCTGTGCTACATCAGGGAACCATATTAGTCCATATTAGCAAAGTTAGTTCATACTCTGTGCTACATCAGGGAACCATATTAGTCCATATTAGCAAAGTTAGTTCATACTCTGTGCTACATCAGGGAACCATATTAGTCCATATTAGCAAAGTTAGTTCATACTCTGTGCTACATCAGGGAACCATATTAGTCCATATTAGCAAAGTTAGTTCATACTCTGTGCTACATCAGGGAACCATATTAGTCCATATTAGCAAAGTTAGTTCATACTCTGTGCTACATCAGGGAACCATATTAGTCCATATTAGCAAAGTTAGTTCATACTCTGTGCTACATCAGGGAACCATATTAGTCCATATTAGCAAAGTTAGTTCATACTCTGTGCTACATCAGGGAACCATATTAGTCCATATTAGCAAAGTTAGTTCATACTCTGTGCTACATCAGGGAACCATATTAGTCCATATTAGCAAAGTTAGTTCATACTCTGTGCTACATCAGGGAACCATATTAGTCCATATTAGCAAAGTTAGTTCATACTCTGTGCTACATCAGGGAACCATATTAGTCCATATTAGCAAAGTTAGTTCATACTCTGTGCTACATCAGGGAACCATATTAGTCCATATTAGCAAAGTTAGTTCATACTCTGTGCTACATCAGGGAACCATATTAGTCCATATTAGCAAAGTTAGTTCATACTCTGTGCTACATCAGGGAACCATATTAGTCCATATTAGCAAAGTTAGTTCATACTCTGTGCTACATCAGGGAACCATATTAGTCCATATTAGCAAAGTTAGTTCATACTCTGTGCTACATCAGGGAACCATATTAGTCCATATTAGCAAAGTTAGTTCATACTCTGTGCTACATCAGGGAACCATATTAGTCCATATTAGCAAAGTTAGTTCATACTCTGTGCTACATCAGGGAACCATATTAGTCCATATTAGCAAAGTTAGTTCATACTCTGTGCTACATCAGGGAACCATATTAGTCCATATTAGCAAAGTTAGTTCATACTCTGTGCTACATCAGGGAACCATATTAGTCCATATTAGCAAAGTTAGTTCATACTCTGTGCTACATCAGGGAACCATATTAGTCCATATTAGCAAAGTTAGTTCATACTCTGTGCTACATCAGGGAACCATATTAGTCCATATTAGCAAAGTTAGTTCATACTCTGTGCTACATCAGGGAACCATATTAGTCCATATTAGCAAAGTTAGTTCATACTCTGTGCTACATCAGGGAACCATATTAGTCCATATTAGCAAAGTTAGTTCATACTCTGTGCTACATCAGGGAACCATATTAGTCCATATTAGCAAAGTTAGTTCATACTCTGTGCTACATCAGGGAACCATATTAGTCCATATTAGCAAAGTTAGTTCATACTCTGTGCTACATCAGGGAACCATATTAGTCCATATTAGCAAAGTTAGTTCATACTCTGTGCTACATCAGGGAACCATATTAGTCCATATTAGCAAAGTTAGTTCATACTCTGTGCTACATCAGGGAACCATATTAGTCCATATTAGCAAAGTTAGTTCATACTCTGTGCTACATCAGGGAACCATATTAGTCCATATTAGCAAAGTTAGTTCATACTCTGTGCTACATCAGGGAACCATATTAGTCCATATTAGCAAAGTTAGTTCATACTCTGTGCTACATCAGGGAACCATATTAGTCCATATTAGCAAAGTTAGTTCATACTCTGTGCTACATCAGGGAACCATATTAGTCCATATTAGCAAAGTTAGTTCATACTCTGTGCTACATCAGGGAACCATATTAGTCCATATTAGCAAAGTTAGTTCATACTCTGTGCTACATCAGGGAACCATATTAGTCCATATTAGCAAAGTTAGTTCATACTCTGTGCTACATCAGGGAACCATATTAGTCCATATTAGCAAAGTTAGTTCATACTCTGTGCTACATCAGGGAACCATATTAGTCCATATTAGCAAAGTTAGTTCATACTCTGTGCTACATCAGGGAACCATATTAGTCCATATTAGCAAAGTTAGTTCATACTCTGTGCTACATCAGGGAACCATATTAGTCCATATTAGCAAAGTTAGTTCATACTCTGTGCTACATCAGGGAACCATATTAGTCCATATTAGCAAAGTTAGTTCATACTCTGTGCTACATCAGGGAACCATATTAGTCCATATTAGCAAAGTTAGTTCATACTCTGTGCTACATCAGGGAACCATATTAGTCCATATTAGCAAAGTTAGTTCATACTCTGTGCTACATCAGGGAACCATATTAGTCCATATTAGCAAAGTTAGTTCATACTCTGTGCTACATCAGGGAACCATATTAGTCCATATTAGCAAAGTTAGTTCATACTCTGTGCTACATCAGGGAACCATATTAGTCCATATTAGCAAAGTTAGTTCATACTCTGTGCTACATCAGGGAACCATATTAGTCCATATTAGCAAAGTTAGTTCATACTCTGTGCTACATCAGGGAACCATATTAGTCCATATTAGCAAAGTTAGTTCATACTC
Source organism: Ampullaceana balthica (assembly GCA_944989445.1). NCBI lineage: Eukaryota > Metazoa > Mollusca > Gastropoda > Lymnaeidae > Ampullaceana > Ampullaceana balthica. The sequence continues at coordinate 627,281 of CALYLW010000063.1, forward strand.
TGTGCTACATCAGGGAACCATATTAGTCCATATTAGCAAAGTTAGTTCATACTCTGTGCTACATCAGGGAACCATATTAGTCCATATTAGCAAAGTTAGTTCATACTCTGTGCTACATCAGGGAACCATATTAGTCCATATTAGCAAAGTTAGTTCATACTCTGTGCTACATCAGGGAACCATATTAGTCCATATTAGCAAAGTTAGTTCATACTCTGTGCTACATCAGGGAACCATATTAGTCCATATTAGCAAAGTTAGTTCATACTCTGTGCTACATCAGGGAACCATATTAGTCCATATTAGCAAAGTTAGTTCATACTCTGTGCTACATCAGGGAACCATATTAGTCCATATTAGCAAAGTTAGTTCATACTCTGTGCTACATCAGGGAACCATATTAGTCCATATTAGCAAAGTTAGTTCATACTCTGTGCTACATCAGGGAACCATATTAGTCCATATTAGCAAAGTTAGTTCATACTCTGTGCTACATCAGGGAACCATATTAGTCCATATTAGCAAAGTTAGTTCATACTCTGTGCTACATCAGGGAACCATATTAGTCCATATTAGCAAAGTTAGTTCATACTCTGTGCTACATCAGGGAACCATATTAGTCCATATTAGCAAAGTTAGTTCATACTCTGTGCTACATCAGGGAACCATATTAGTCCATATTAGCAAAGTTAGTTCATACTCTGTGCTACATCAGGGAACCATATTAGTCCATATTAGCAAAGTTAGTTCATACTCTGTGCTACATCAGGGAACCATATTAGTCCATATTAGCAAAGTTAGTTCATACTCTGTGCTACATCAGGGAACCATATTAGTCCATATTAGCAAAGTTAGTTCATACTCTGTGCTACATCAGGGAACCATATTAGTCCATATTAGCAAAGTTAGTTCATACTCTGTGCTACATCAGGGAACCATATTAGTCCATATTAGCAAAGTTAGTTCATACTCTGTGCTACATCAGGGAACCATATTAGTCCATATTAGCAAAGTTAGTTCATACTCTGTGCTACATCAGGGAACCATATTAGTCCATATTAGCAAAGTTAGTTCATACTCTGTGCTACATCAGGGAACCATATTAGTCCATATTAGCAAAGTTAGTTCATACTCTGTGCTACATCAGGGAACCATATTAGTCCATATTAGCAAAGTTAGTTCATACTCTGTGCTACATCAGGGAACCATATTAGTCCATATTAGCAAAGTTAGTTCATACTCTGTGCTACATCAGGGAACCATATTAGTCCATATTAGCAAAGTTAGTTCATACTCTGTGCTACATCAGGGAACCATATTAGTCCATATTAGCAAAGTTAGTTCATACTCTGTGCTACATCAGGGAACCATATTAGTCCATATTAGCAAAGTTAGTTCATACTCTGTGCTACATCAGGGAACCATATTAGTCCATATTAGCAAAGTTAGTTCATACTCTGTGCTACATCAGGGAACCATATTAGTCCATATTAGCAAAGTTAGTTCATACTCTGTGCTACATCAGGGAACCATATTAGTCCATATTAGCAAAGTTAGTTCATACTCTGTGCTACATCAGGGAACCATATTAGTCCATATTAGCAAAGTTAGTTCATACTCTGTGCTACATCAGGGAACCATATTAGTCCATATTAGCAAAGTTAGTTCATACTCTGTGCTACATCAGGGAACCATATTAGTCCATATTAGCAAAGTTAGTTCATACTCTGTGCTACATCAGGGAACCATATTAGTCCATATTAGCAAAGTTAGTTCATACTCTGTGCTACATCAGGGAACCATATTAGTCCATATTAGCAAAGTTAGTTCATACTCTGTGCTACATCAGGGAACCATATTAGTCCATATTAGCAAAGTTAGTTCATACTCTGTGCTACATCAGGGAACCATATTAGTCCATATTAGCAAAGTTAGTTCATACTCTGTGCTACATCAGGGAACCATATTAGTCCATATTAGCAAAGTTAGTTCATACTCTGTGCTACATCAGGGAACCATATTAGTCCATATTAGCAAAGTTAGTTCATACTCTGTGCTACATCAGGGAACCATATTAGTCCATATTAGCAAAGTTAGTTCATACTCTGTGCTACATCAGGGAACCATATTAGTCCATATTAGCAAAGTTAGTTCATACTCTGTGCTACATCAGGGAACCATATTAGTCCATATTAGCAAAGTTAGTTCATACTCTGTGCTACATCAGGGAACCATATTAGTCCATATTAGCAAAGTTAGTTCATACTCTGTGCTACATCAGGGAACCATATTAGTCCATATTAGCAAAGTTAGTTCATACTCTGTGCTACATCAGGGAACCATATTAGTCCATATTAGCAAAGTTAGTTCATACTCTGTGCTACATCAGGGAACCATATTAGTCCATATTAGCAAAGTTAGTTCATACTCTGTGCTACATCAGGGAACCATATTAGTCCATATTAGCAAAGTTAGTTCATACTCTGTGCTACATCAGGGAACCATATTAGTCCATATTAGCAAAGTTAGTTCATACTCTGTGCTACATCAGGGAACCATATTAGTCCATATTAGCAAAGTTAGTTCATACTCTGTGCTACATCAGGGAACCATATTAGTCCATATTAGCAAAGTTAGTTCATACTCTGTGCTACATCAGGGAACCATATTAGTCCATATTAGCAAAGTTAGTTCATACTCTGTGCTACATCTGGGAACCATATTAGTCCATATTAGCAAAGTTAGTTCATACTCTGTGCTAAATCAGGGAACCATATTAGTCCATATTAGCAAAGTTGGTTCATACTCTGTGCTACATCAGGGAACCATATTAGTCCATATTAGCAAAGTTAGTTCATACTCTGTGCTACATCAGGGAACCATATTAGTCCATATTAGCAAAGTTAGTTCATACTCTGTGCTACATCAGGGAACCATATTAGTCCATATTAGCAAAGTTAGTTCATACTCTGTGCTACATCAGGGAACCATATTAGTCCATATTAGCAAAGTTAGTTCATACTCTGTGCTACATCAGGGAACCATATTAGTCCATATTAGCAAAGTTAGTTCATACTCTGTGCTACATCAGGGAACCAAATTAGTCCATATTAGCAAAGTTAGTTCATACTCTGTGCTACATCAGGGAACCATATTAGTCCATATTAGCAAAGTTAGTTCATACTCTGTGCTACATCAGGGAACCATATTAGTCCATATTAGCAAAGTTAGTTCATACTCTTTGCTACATCAGGGAACCATATTAGTCCATATTAGCAAAGTTAGTTCATACTCTGTGCTACATCAGGGAACCATATTAGTCCATATTAGCAAAGTTAGTTCATACTCTGTGCTACATCTGGGAACCATATTAGTCCATATTAGCAAAGTTAGTTCATACTCTGTGCTACATCAGGGAACCATATAAGTCCATATTAGCAAAGTTAGTTCATACTCTATGCTACATCAGGGAACCATATTAATTAGTCCATATTAGCAAAGTTAGTTCATACTCCATGCTACATGCAGGAACCACATTAGGGGCCATCCACAAATGCCGTCACGCACCTAGGGGGAGGGGGGTCCACACATTTGTGACGATGTGTGATGAGGGGGGGGGTGGAGTTTCGGAATTGTGACGTCACGTCAAAACACGCAACTATAAATAAAAATTCCATTTAAATATTTGATTGCTTACCATTTATTTTATGACGTTGTACTTGGCTTCACGTGTTTTACGATATTAGAGTCGACCTTACACTAAATGCATACTTAAATGACACCAAAAAAATGATTTGAAACATGCTCTTTTTCAAATAGAAAATACAGCTTTTATGGGGGGGGGGTGCAAAGCTTTTTGTGACGACGCGTTACGAGGGGGGAGGGTGAGTGAAAAATTGGCCAAACTCGCGTGACGTCATTTCTGGACGGCCCCTTAACAAAGTTAGTTCCTACTCTATGCTACATCAGGAAACCACAGTAAATTAATTCACTGTATTTGTTCCATCCGCTGTATAGTATCGCATCAATTGGCTATATATATATATATATATATATATATATATATATATATATATATATATATATATTATATATATATATATATATATATATATATATATATATATATATATATATTAGGGCTGCGGAAATTATCGATTATATTTCTCGATTAATCGTTAAAAATGATCGATTAAATATCGATTAAAATAATTTTAATCGATAAAAATTCGATTAAAATTTAAGAAAACCTTTTTTTTTAAATTTTAGTAATAAATAATAAATTATTAATAATTAATAATAATTTAAATAATTTTTTTTCGTACAAACATCTCCCCCTTAATATTAAAATTTATTTTATTAATTTATGTTGACGGCAGACGTCAACTATAAAATGGCTGACAGCCAGAGCCGTCTTTACACCATTTTTGGCCCCCGGGCAAAGAAATAGTGTTGGGCCCTTCCCCCGCAGGAATAAAAAATGAATATACATAATATATATAAATAAACATAATCCCCCGGGGGCCCATATGCTCGTGGGCCCCCGGGGAAATGCCCAACGGGCCTATGCGTTAAGACGGCCCTGCTGAAAGCATCAGCGCAGTTAAATTTAAACATATAACTAGAAAGTTGAGCAAATGTGTTGTTTTTAGCTAACTGCGGATGGCAAAGTCGAAGATGGTGAAAACATTTAATGTGTCCACTGCCATAAACAATTCTCTTTTAAAGGATCATATACATCGCTGACGTACCACCTTCAGCACAAATCAAGTATCAACACATTGTCATGAAATTTAGTTCAAAATATTATTAATTTTCAATGTCCGTGAGAAATGTTCAGTTTAATGACGTCATAAATTTCTATTTTTGGTTTTGAAATCGAAATTATCGATTAATTAATCGATAATTTTTCAAAAGTTAACGATTAAATTTAAATTAATCGATAACAGCCCTAATATATATATATATATATATATATATATATATATATATATATATATATATATATATATATATATATATATATATAAAATATATATATATATATATATATAAAATCTTCCTCTGTTTGTCTTTGGTCTAGTGACATTTGTCATCGGTGTCCCCAGCATAATGAGACCTGTGGGAAGTTACATCATGGACACCCTGACGTCACTCATCAATGGAATGAATGCCACAGAGAGGGAGGAGACGTTAATTATAGTCTGCATTACTGAGGTGAGTGGCGTTACTTGCATTACTGAGGTGAGTGACATTACTTGCATTACTGAGGTGAGTGGCGTTACTTTAATTACTGAGGTCAGTGGCGTTACTTTAATTACTGAGGTCAGTGGCGTTACTTGCATTACTGAGGTCAGTGGCGTTACTTGCATTACTGAGGTGAGTGGCGTTACTTACATTACTGAGGTGAGTGGCGTTACTTGCATTATTGATGATTAGCCTACTGAATTTAGTGGCGTTACTTGCATAGAAGCGGGAAATAATAAAACTTTTAAAAAGTTATTTTTTAAATGAATTTGTCTTCTTTTTTTTTAAAGTTGTAAACTTATAGAAAACATGACACGATGTTCATAACAGAAATTTCCTTTCAGTTGTTACTAAATAGTAATTTTGTTTTCCATTATGTATTTAAATGATTGCTCAAAAGTAATTACATTATTTTTTTTATTTTTCATTTCATAAGTTTACTTTTTTTTAAAATGTTCTTTAAAGGAATGTTTACATACGCGCATACACACAGAGTTTGGACCAGTAACAATAAACTATCGCGGTCAATGAATAATATTAATGCATTCAATTCCTATAAAGTGTGCCTACCCGTACTGTCCAAATGAAGATCATCAAATGTCAATGTTGTTCATCATAACAAAGGAAGACATTATTAAGTCCGGCGATTGATTTTTAAAAAGTCATTGATTCACCGCAACACAATCGAACACAGTCTGTTTGGCAACAAATCCTAAAGACTATATCATAGAATAAAATCTTAATTTATGATTTTAATATCAAAGATATTTATAGATCTTGATAAATTAAGAACAGAATTACAATCAATATACATAATTCCCGTTGTCTGTATGTATGTATGTATGTATGTATGTATGGAATAATGCTGTTAGGTGGCGCTGTGATCAATTTTGTATAAAAATGTTATATGACGTCATTGTTTTATGCTTATATCTTAATTTTTTTAAAGGAAGGGGACGGTGTAAAAATAGGATTTGATGATTTATAATTATTATGAAATACTTTGTGTACATTTTAGCAAGTTTAATATTTCGTATTTATCAAACACGGATAAGTTACTTATGTTAAATATGTATATTGATTCCGTTGTCTGTATGGATGTAAGTTAGGTGGCGCTGCGATCGATTTTGTATAAAAAATATTATATGACGTCATTGTTTTATGCTTATATTTTAATTTTTGAAAAGGGAACGATGTAAAAATAGGATTTGAGGATTAATAATTATTATGAAACTAGACGCCCCGCGTCGTAGCGTACGCCGCAGACTTGCTCATTGAGAGTGCAAAGAGAGTGGAGAAAGAACGGACACAAACTACAGCACAAAGCAATCAAAACAACGCGAGTGAACGTAGGGTTAATAAATGGGAGGCGGGTAACAACAACCTCAGTGTGCATGTCTTTACGTTTACTCGCTATTTTTTATTTACTTAGTGCTGCTTTTTTGTGTCTGTACTCCCCCCCCCCAAACCGTTCTTTGCACTTTCTATGACGAGCAAGTCTGCGGCGTAAGCTACGCCGCGGGTGTCTCCAGAGTTCCTTCTTTTCATCCACTCACAGTCGTTTGCCCAAACCCACCCCATTTTGACAACTGTATTTTTCAGGAAGTCTTCACCCGTCACTAAATTTAAATCATTAGCGGCGTATGCTACGCCACCGGTCAGGTAGTTTTATACATAAAATCACAATGGCTGTCTTTAATTTCAATGAATACTTATTTCGGAAGGTTTTATTTCTCAATTTAAAAAAACAAAACTACAGCAAATCGATGCTGAAGCATACTTTTATTTATTATTTTCTCTTCAACTTATCGAAAATCGTAAAAGCTGCCACGTAGGCGTGTATTTAGCTTGTTATTCAGTTTAACCCACGTCACCAAAAACAAAAACATCTTGAAAAATATTTTTCATTGGTTATTCCGTAAGTTAAGAATGGTTTTGTTCATTCTCTCTCTTCCATATTGCATTTTAAAACCAATTTAATTTAATCAGAATAAGAGGGTAGCTACAAAGATAAAACCATGTAGCTAGTTAGTGTTTCCAAAATTTCTGTACATCATTTTTATATTGAGAAGTAATTGAGAATAAAATAAATTATATTTAAACGTGTTTAAACATAATCGATTAAATGTCATGTTTTTGTGTTCCTTGCACTTGTCTGAAGCGTGTCCCTTCCTCAACGCAGGCCTTAATTTTTAAAGAGTACCGGTAGAGACTCATATCCGCTCATCTGTCTCCCCCCCCCTTTCCTACGCAACTGAACTGGTTGCGGGTAGTAAGGCTTACTAAGTAAGCAATCAAAATTCGACATGGAAAACAAATTGGACATAGCTATGCACTGATAGTTAGACACACAGAAGAGACCGTTCCGCTAACATAACTTTATGAAGAAATCAGTGCACGATGCAGATGGCCCAATTTTTGTATCTTGTGACGTCATAATTTGACACCGTTGTGTGTTTTTTAATCAGTGATAAAAATGTGTTGTTATTGTAAGGTTTAAAATGTGTCTGTGGTAGGTCTATGTATGTGACGGGGGTGGGGAATGGTGTACGTGTCTGTATGTGTATGAGAGGCCCACACGTGACATTGTTCCTTGTCCTAACTACCTATAATCCATATAATGTACATGTATTTCCACAGCCATGGAATCAAACATTTGTCACCAAACTAATTGGAGAATTGAAACAAAAGTTAGTCATTTTTAAATATTCTTATTACACTTTAATTAGTCAGATAGTTTAGCTGATTTTCTTTTGATACAATATGGAATCAATTAATACGTATACCATATAGATAAGACCCCATAGGTGCTAATAACTTGATAAAAAATTATCAGGCTTATACTTTTGGTTTCACTGTTAAGAAAAATGCCAATTACAGTGTCTTTAGGTCTGATTAACTGTGTGTGTGTTGTAGATTTCTAAATCTGATTGACTGTGTGCTGTAGATCTCTAAATCTGATTAACTGTGTGTGTGTTGTAGATTTCTAAATCTGATTGACTGTGTGCTGTAGATCTCTAAATCTGATTGACTGTGTGTAGTAGATCTCTAAATCTGATTGACTGTGTGTTGTAGATCTCTAAATCTGATTGACTGTGTGTTGTAGATCTCTAAATCTGATTGACTGTGTGCTGTAGATCTCTAAATCTGATTGACTGTGTGCTGTAGATCTCTAAATCTGATTGACTGTGTGCTGTAGATCTCTAAATCTGATTGACTGTGTGTTGTAGATCTCTAAATCTGATTGACTGTGTGTTGTAGATCTCTAAATCTGATTGACTGTGTGCTGTAGATCTCTAAATCTGATTGACTGTGTGTTGTAGATCTCTAAATCTGATTGACTGTGTGCTGTAGATCTCTAAATCTGATTGACTGTGTGCTGTAGATCTCTAAATCTGATTGACTGTGTGCTGTAGATCTCTAAATCTGATTGACTGTGTGTTGTAGATTCCCATCAGAAATCTCAGAAGGTCTGCTTGAGGTAATAACTCCTAATGCTGGCTACTATCCTGATCTGGACAGTTTGAAACCAAATTTAGGAGATCCACCAAACAGAGTCAGGTCAGTTTTTTTAAAATAATTATTAATGATGCATACTGAGCTGTTTTATAGTGTACAGGAGTATGCCAAACATGATGTATACTGAGCTGTTTCAGGGTGTACTTGTTTGTGTTCGCAAAGCATAAATTCTACATCAACATTTTAAATTATTTTGACACTTTAAAAAGTTTTTTTGTAAGCCCCCCACCCTCCCCTCCCATCTTCCTTTCCTTTTAGGTTTTATTCCAATTCCAGTAATGAAACTGTTATTGAAAATATAAATTTGCTAGGTGCTGAATCCAGGTTAAATAATTGTACTAAAATGTACTTATACAAATCAGTATTGAAAATTAAATACTAAGGGAAAATGTTTAGTCCACTTTAAAAATAGCCACATCTTGTAGAATAAGTCATTCTTACTTCTTACACTAACTTTCACTAAATCTATTGAATTCTTGTTTAATGAAAAAATTATTTTAATACTCAAATGTGATTGTTTACAAATCTTGTATGTCAAGTTATACGTTAAGTCCTCTAAAATCTCTTACAGATGGAGAAGCAAGCAAAACTTAGATTACGCATTTTTAATGTTACATGCCTGGACTCGTGGGAAATATTACATACAGGTAAAACAAAAATTTTAACTGCGTTAATCTCTCCTCTTACTACTTTTAATATATTTTTTTTAATTTAAAATTTTGACAGAAAGCTGTGAAAATGGAATGAAACAATAGTTTTTTTCTAAAAATAATTCCTTTGTTACAGCTAGAAGATGATATACAAGCCACACCAGGATATGTGACTGGAATGAAAGAGGGTATTCTCAACAACTATGGCGACTGGTTCCTTTTACAGTTTTCAACTCTTGGTTTTATAGGTGAGTGCTTGTCAACACAATAAAGTTTAACCTAAACTGAACTATACAATCACAAGTGTTAGGAGGCAAAGGGTTAATTATATTTACGTTTTTGTAGCTTTAATCAAATTAATGATTAAATTATACTTCATTTTATGAGATCAATTAATAAATGTGTTCCTTGATCGCCTCTCATCCGTGCAGGAAGGTTGTTTAGATCTAGTGATGTTCCTAAAGTCTTGGAGTTTTTACTGATGTTTTTCTCTAGTAAACCATGTGATTGGCTGCTTGAAGACTTCCTGAGGGTCAAAGTTTGTGGCCATGGTGACAAGTGGGTAAGTATTTTCTCATAACAGTACACATCATTCATTTAAGAGCAAGCAGTAGTTGGATTTTATAGAATCTTATATTCCCATCCACAAATTAAATTTTGAAACAGATAGAATTCTGTTTCAGAATTAAAGTCAAAGACTTGTTCCTGTTTTTTCTAATCCCCAGTCTCTGTGTATCCATAAAATCAAAAGCATCGCAAGGATTTTGACACCATCTCTGTTTCAACATGAAGGGTTGCATTCTTCTTTTACAGGAAACCTAAATAAACTAAAAGTTTGATATTGATTATTCATTTTATTTATACATTTTTAATTACCATTACTATAATGTCTTTATCTTTAACTATTCCTCAGTGTCAGTTTTAAACACTATTTTTTTCTTAATAATAATAATTTGATAATTTATATAGCGCGGAGGGCCATGAAGTGGCTGGGCTCACAGCGCTTCACATAAAAATAGTTGTACACATATAATGGTCAATGCATTCAATATAAAACATGCATATCATAACTACAACATAAAACAACATTACAGTGTACATAAGCTACGTTTACCATTTAAAGAAATTTCTAATATTATTATATAATTAATTATGAAAGTAAAATTTGAAGACTTGTGAATTAAGAAAAATTTTGAAAGTCACAATTAATGTTATTATTTGCCAAGGAAACCTTTTAGCAACTGCATTCGCAACATAGGAAAGTCCTCTAAATTTAACCTAATTCTAGGAAATAAAATTTTAGGATCAAAGTTTTGGAAAGGATGGCCATAAAATATTTCTAAATCCTCCCCTGGCTGGAGTCATCACAACTCTACAAGTGTACTCAACCTATGACATCTACTCTGTCTACAACGGTGACAACATTTTCTGGGCCAGCAATCCCAAAGAAGGGGATGTAATCGATTTTATATTTGATCATTCAATCCATTTAACAAAGTAAGAGTTTCATTTGTGTACTTATTAAGAAATCACATAGCTATTTAAAATTCAAGTGGATTGAGTCCATTGAGGCTCTTAACTTATTTAGAGTAACTCTTCAGATTTTTGTTATATTTTTTTTGCATTTAAATATGAAACAAAAAGTAATGACAGATTCCTATATCATTTGCTAAAAATTGACTATTAAATATACTAAGTGATATAGAGATTGTTTTAATATCAGTATAAATAAATATACATGTACCAAGTTCTATAGAGATTGTATTAATATCAGTATGATTTAGTTAACGATTGTCATAAGTCTTAAACTTGTATCACTTTAATAATGAAGAACTTTTCACTGTCCAAATATTTTTTTGCATTTGGTAGTAAAATTATGTGACTGCCTAACAAAATTTTTATCAAATATTATAATGAAAATTACTAATTGAAAATAAAAGACTTACGGTAATTTAATACACACAAACAAACAAAATTAATTAAAATTTGTATCCATAAAGTTAATAACTAAATTCCATTAATATGTAATATTTAATATTTGCAGAATTCTCATACAGTCAGGTGATAAAAATCATTTGGATGATATTTTCAAAGACACCACCATTGAAATTTTGCCAGAAAAATTTGTCATTGATGGAGAAATGACAAGAACAAATCGCACTTTGTCAGATCAAGAAATTCAGGCTAACATCAATAGAAAAAATTATGTCCCTCAATTAAAAACTGTTAATGATACTTTTCATACTCTTGGTATGTTTGACACATCAGGTCATTTTAGTTTTGACGTACCTGAAAAATTTGGAAGAGTCTGGATATTACGACTCTGTATGCATTCCAATTCTCAAACTTGGGTGATAATAAACAAGGTATGTATCATTATCATAGTTGGTAGACTTAAAGTAAGGTATGTATCATTATCATAGTTTGTAGACTTAAATTTTCACATTTCTAACTTGACAAAATATAAAATAATTGAAAAAGTCCTTTGTTCATTGAACTAAGTGCACATTGAGCATAATGGAATGTTTCAATTGATCTAAGTATACGCCAATGCAAACATTTCACTTGTTCAACAACAGGTACATGGACCATTTATAAATACTTATTAAGGGAACCTATAATAGAAACAATAAACTTAAAAGAAGTATATCATGAAATGATAATGATCTATCATTCATCTTATGTTGTTATACATCAAAGAATTTTTTGGCCCTTTTTTTTTGAATTCAACTTTTTTACTTACTGCTTTGATTCATGATTTTTCAGATTGAGTTGCAACGAGCGTAGTATTTCAAAGATTTTGACGTTGCTTGAAGCTCACTGTAAAGGTCATAACTTTTATTAATGATTGATTTGACCATCAAAACAATAATTTCAAGGAAAAGCATCATCTAAAAAGTTAATTGCTTTTTTGACAGCATTTATAAAATATATTATTTACCTCATAATTATAATACATGTATTTGTTAAAAAATTATGTTTGAAAACAATTCCAGGGGGTTGTCAATAAATAAGACGGTATGTTTGTACCTGTATTTTTAAATAAGTGCCTTATAAGAATTTATGCTTAAAATCTTATGATTATTGTATTTTAATATACTTGACATTTACAATTTTATGACTATAACTAATCAGTGCTTCTTTCTTTTGTTTATTACTGAAAATTAAATTAAATTTTTCTTTGTAAACAAAAAAGCGTTTATTTTTATTTCTTCAAATCATGGCAGTAAGTAAGACAATGAAACTGAAAAATTTCATCTACAATATCATCAACCTATTCACACACATTAATACACACAATAAAATAAAATCAATATTCAGCATAAGCATACCAATCAACACTTTAATCAAACGAAAGTAAGTGAATGTGGTAACAATTTTTATAAACCCTCCAGACACTCAACACTTTAATCAAACTAAAGTAAGTGAATATGGTAACAATTTTTATAAACCCTCCAGACACTCAACACTTTAATCAAACTAAAGTAAGTGAATGTGGTAACAATTTTTATAAACCCTCCAGACACTCAACACTTTAATCAAACTAAAGTAAGTGAATGTGGTAACAATTTTTATAAACCCTCCAGACACTCAACACTTTAATCAAACTAAAGTAAGTGAATGTGGTAACAATTTTTATAAACCCTCCAGACACTCAACACTTTAATCAAACTAAAGTAAGTGAATGTGGTAACAATTTTTATAAACCCTCCAGACACTCAACACTTTAATAAAACTAAAGTAAGTGAATGTGGTAACAATTTTTATAAACCCTCCAGACACTCAACAATCAACCAAATTATTATAACAGAAACAGTCAAAACAAAATTAAAGAAACAAACAAAATGAAACATTTTAAAATCCACTTCAATGCAGGGGGATTCAATTGACTGAATTCAGGACTGATACTGTGGATCCTTTTTACATTGATAATTCTAAACTGACTTCCATTATTGGAGTTTCATTTATATAAATACAAATATATTCAATGATCCCCCAGGTATTACATGTGTTAACAATGAGTGTCATATCTAGCCCTGATGGGGACAAAAAAACATGTTAGAGCTAAGCTCAGCCCTATAAATTATAAACAGAATATGGTGTTTGAGATAAGATGGAGAAAGAACAAAAACTGGTTCCCTAAGCCGTACGCTACAACAAAGAACTTCAGAGACATGTTATAGAATATGAAGTTTAAAAAAAAATGTATTAAATCATAAATATAGAAGTCGTTTTCCTTAAAACTTAGAAATAACTAAACATTCTCTGAAGGATATCTAAAAGAACCTGATGCAATGAAAACTTAACCAAATAATCAGGTAGCCATGGGTTGACTAGTAAACTTTAATTCACTTAAAATAAAGTTAAAAGCCTGAATCAGCATAGGTGAGTGTTATAAAATAACTTTGGTGTTTTACCATCCAATAACTTGTCTATACTTGTTAGGGTCTCTGAATTCATTTAGTAGGAGATTACAGAAATGCTATAAATGGCTTGAAATGATAGAAAATGTTCAGTAATAGTATCAAGTGTTTTAAGTACCGGTAGACAATGTTCCTAAAAAGGTTCGTTGGTTTGTGTGCAAAGTAAAAAAATTTGTGTGCAATATTTTACAATCCTAAACTGCTGCGCGGCGTCAGTCAGATATCTGTGCAGCTGCGCAGCTTAAAGGGAACATTGCTGGTAGCGCAAACCATTTGCAAGGCTCTGTCATGCCAGTACTTGCATAAATTTGCAATCTACAATATTCATGAAAGCATAAATCTTTGACTAGAATGTTTGAAAACCAATTTTTTAATTTAAAGTAATTTAAACTAAGGTTGCTAACGGTTAACCGGTCCTCAGATCAGGACCGGTCCCATTTAATCAGGACTGGTTAACTGTAACTTCAATTAGTCGGTATTAGTTTATTATAAGGAGTTAATTTTTTGTTGTGTTACGGCAGAATTCCAGAGCCAATACGCGAGCGACTGTGACATCAAAGCGTTTCTTAATATTCCGGTACATAAACATTTTTTTTTAAACTGTCATCACTGTTAGTGGAGTTCGGCTAGTGAACAATTTTTTTTTAATTCGCTTAGTTGACGAAGCATAGTACGAGAACTAACACTAACACACAGACGGGCCGTGATGTCAAAATGTGAACAATTTTCAAGGCCCTTATTATTTATATTACAAGAGGAAAGATGCACCTAACATAAACTGTTAACTGGTCCTCAAATTCGATTTCGGTATTATTTTTATATCGACAGTTTTCCTGCTAAGTACATGCACGTCAAAACGCATTTGACTTAAAATTACCACATTGATATAAAAATTTTACACAGTCCAGGGAGGAAGGAAAAGAGGCAGACAAAAGAAGAGATGGGAGGACGATATCAAAGAGTGGACTGGCCTGTCATTCAGCGACTCTCAAAGGGCAGCACAGGACCGTAACAAATGGCGTGTGTTAGTGAGCAGTTCACGATGGTGCCCCAACGACCCAACAACGGGTTAAGGGATAGTTCAAGTAGAGGCATATATGCCTAACACTAATTTAATAAATATCACGGGGGGTGGGGGAATAATGAAATATTAATGTTTTTTCCAACCCAGGCAGTTTACATGCAAACCGCAATAATTTTTTCTTCATTTTCCCAATAATTACAGTAATGCATGCTAAAACTAAAACGAAAGCGGTTGAGACATTCATAATGAAATCAACAAACAAACTTTTACTAAAAGTAAGAAGACGCAAAAACTCCTAATGCCATGTTAGTATTTATAAACCGTAAAAAAAGATAATCCGAAAGCAAACATCTGACGTAATCTATGATAACATTAAATTATTTCTTAGGAAACTGACATCAAGCACAAAATTCCGATTCAAATGGGGTGCGATCCGTTCAATTATTTTGTCTAAGTTTTTCAGTATATTGTTGATATGCGCAGAACGATGCGCGATAATGAGATGCTAGCAAAAGGAAGGTGAGAGGTCACAGTCACGGTACCAGTCCTATTTATAGCCAGTCCGCATCTCACTGAATAGGCTTTCCGCGCCGCGCTTTATGACTTTTCCCCCCTCCTTTTAGCAGCAGAAGCCAAATTTGAAAAACTAAACTCGCAAATCCGGGAAGAGCCAGAAAAAACCCTCGCGAATCCGGAAAGAGCAAAATCAAAAACTCGCGAATCCGGAAAATAAAAATATTTAGCTTCATGAATCCGGAATTCCGGGATAAACCGGATAAACCTGTATAAAATTTGATGTTTTCTAAAAATTTATTTTGTGTGCGTTGGAAAAGGAGCACAGCCCATGAGAACTGAACGCAAGTAGGCCTTGACGTCACATGTTCTTTGAAGTCACCATCAGACGACGCAAGGCAAAAATTTGATACTCTCTTTGTTGGTTCTAAAAAAAATAAGGAAAAATTCCGACCTGACAGTAACTGTCTTTTTTTAACGGTTAACCAGTCCTCAAAAACGTCTGACTTGACAACATTTGATAACACGCCGTTCTAATACTTTTAATAAATAAAATTAAAAATTGAATATTAATCATTACGGTTTATTTCTTTGTTCTGACGATTTGCTAATTTGACAGCAACGCGACAGAGCTAAACACTAGGGGCGGTAAATATCAGGCGCTTGGATGTCAAAGCAGAGGATGCGGGGAAAAAATTTTTATGCATTCTCTTGTTGGTTCACAACTTAACAGTATTTAAACAGTGCAGAGCCTCTTCTGTTTTAAAAACGACAAATTCCTTGGAAATTCCGGGATCAATCGACAGGTCAGAACATGAAGAAGGCATAGACACACTCAAATCTTCTGGAAAATCTGATGTCAGGAATTCAACTGTGAAAACGCCTTCCGCTATGTGTTCCCTCCTAAGGGAACTCAGTGGAACTCTCTTAATCTCGGGAGCTGCCTGCAGTGCTGTGATGGGGAAGCTAAAATTGTGGGATAAATCCAGCTGCTCGTGTTTATAATAGTTCATGATTGTTTGAGTAAACGTGGCCAGTGGTTGGTTCTCAGTCATTGCATCTATCAAAGACACTATCTCCAAACAGTGGTGCAGCTTACACATTACATCGTACAGGGAGGACAGCAGACTAAGGCTGAGCTCCTCAAAGTTCATGACCTCATCAAACGTCGGGGTCAGAACATCAAAAAATGAGGACCACTGCTCTGATGTGCATAACCTGTTGTTGATAAAGATTGACCGATAGTGCTTACGCATTTTCTCAACTCCGATTTCAGCGACGAGCTGCAGGGGAAGTTGTCCTAGCAGCGACGGGAAGGAGGCGATGCCAGAATAAGACTGTCTCACCAGTTTGGCCAATGTCGTCTCATTATCTTTTCTGATGAAAGCTTTGACTCCGCCCCTCCTCAGCTCACAGAAAATGAGATTCAGGCACTTGACTATTTCTGTGTAGTCAGAAGACAAGCAGATGATGGCCCACAGTTCATCTGTGAAGTCAGATTCATAGCCTGTGTCTAATGATATATGCCTGGCTGTACCACTGAGCATTCCTGTCCGAGGTATTCCCTGCTTCTTCTCCTTGACCACTCTCTGCTGTCCCAAGTTTCCAGCCTGAAAATGTGCAAATAATAAATAATAAAAGAAATAGAACATAAAGAGTACTGGGAATGAAATCAAATTATAAATTGGTTGATACCTGGCAAACTAAATAACTAGAAAATATTTAATTCTAGCTTCATTTGTCAATGTTAAATTTGTTGTCAGTCTCTCTGAGAGCTGCTGCCATGTTCAAACCACACATAAAACCAACATTGAATAATTCATGCAGCCATAGAAATAAAGAAAAATAAAAATTACTTTGTAATTTATACAACTGCTCATTCAATGTATGCCATTATTTGCATAATGAAATATTTGGGACATTAAAATATTTCAAGCATCTTACAAAATAACTTCAATTATTTGTCAGAAAATTATTTTGAAAATCACACCAGTTCCTTCTTACCCGCGCTTTCTTCAACAACTCTCCCAGTAGAGACACCAAATTTGCCTCTGTCAATGGTGATTCCTCTAGCCGTTCTCCAGTCTTGGCACTTTCAACAAAGCCTTGAATTTTCCGAAGCTGACAAAACAAATCAAATATTGGGCTTTGTTCGCTACCTGTTGAGTGTGCCCAATGGTAAATAATTAATGACCAGCTACTTTAGATAACTCATCAACTATTTATTCAATTTTCAGAGAAATTAAAACAATTTTTAATCTGCAATTGTTCATGAGATTTAAATTTATATACAAGACCCTGCTAAAAGAAAATAACTATTTTATAAGTTTGCTCTAAAATTTTAAAAGTATGTAAAAAAATGCAATTTCTTGACTTTTGGCTTTAAATCTGTTGAGATACCTTATGGGTCTAAAAAGCTAGTTAATTTATTCTTAAAATTTATGGCTGCCACACCTGGAGGGACAGTGGCCTGCAAATAATATTCAGCTGCTTGAAATTTGGTCAGCCTTGCTTGTCCAAGGTGATCCAACCACTGTACTTGAAGTACAAGATTACCCAGACCATCTTTTTTGTCAAGTATTTGGTACTGGCTCACCACGTTGTAACTGAGCTTTTCTATAATAAAAATGACACAAATTTGATTAGAACAGATCAATGGGATGCCAATCATGACACTGTTCAAAACATCGGATCGACATTTTTTATTTCATAGCACTTATTTTAATTGAAATACCATTAGAACATTCTGTAAAATTCCCACATGTTAATTTCTTCATTCACAAATTAATATTTTACTTTCCCATATTATTTTTACATGAGTATTACTTCTTTACTTACCCTCGCTCTGAAAATACTCTTCCCACAATGATGCATTAATTTTCTTTGATATTACTTGGAAGACTTTAATCAAAAGTTTATGATCCTTAATTTCTTTGTGTGCTCCAATCAAATGTGTTTTCTTTGTATCCTTGGCATCACAAAGCGCAATTACAGTTGAAATTTCAGGTGTTTCACTGATTTTAACTGCAATAAATTTGTTCAATAATTTTCTGCCATATTTAAGAGTTACAGGAGAAAATCTTTTTAGTGAATAGTTGCACATTACGAGTGGTGAACTCTCCGAGGACAAGTTTGCTATTGCATTTAACTTAAGCGGTGACCCAATGAAAGAATTATCAGTGGGGATGACAGTGGCTGAAGAAAATGATTCGTTCTGCTTCAACTCCCTTGGCGTGTCGACAACATCATGACAAACATTGGGCCCAGAAACCAAGAAGAAAGGCTTTTGACTTAGACTTTGACTAAGGAGTTTATGAACGATATCCAAGATTTCGCTGCTTTTATTAGTGGATGTGCCAAACTCAGGTGGGTAAATAATGTCAAGGTTGATTTCCTTTTTCTCTAAAAACTCACTGAGTCCTATATCTAAAAAAAATAAAAATATAAAATTTTGAAAGACCTCTAGGTGAGGAATGGGAGTTCATAAATCTGTAATTAATGACAAGCATATACAAAAACAAAAAATCTCTTTCCCCAAGTATATCCTTTTAATACTTTACAAGAATTTTTAAAACAATATAAATATTAAATGATTACAAGAGAAAGCTAATTAGTTAAACAAAACTGACAATTGTATAGACACAACTTTTGGTATACAAGATTCGCAGTGAATCAGTCATGACATATTTTGTATCTCTTTACATAAAGGCGATTTAGAAATATTCTTAACCCTATTGAGGTAACTAAGCCCATTCAAGTGCCCAAGAGTCAATCAGATGAAGCCAGATCTGCCATCTCAATAATAAATTAAAAGCCTAAAAAAAAGCTGGCCAGATCTCATAAAGCTATTCATCAGATTTCTTCTTACATTTCTAATTTCTTGCTAGTTTTTTTTAAATGGCTACTCTCATTAAAAGTTTACAGTGTTCCTTCATTTTTACACCCTTTCTATTTATCATAAATGACTAAAACTACAAGTACAAATAATAACAACACATCACTAGTCTGACTAGTTTAACAATTGAAAATTGATACTGATCTGATAATAATAATTTAATAATAATATCTAGGGCTGCGGAAAATAACGATTAATTTCTCGATTAATCGTTACAAGTTTTTAACGATTAAAAATATTAACGATTAATCGACCCACCACTTGTAAATGTACTGGAAGCCAAAAAGTAAAATATTTTGGCCAATAAATATAAACTAATTTCCAAATGATTACACGAACATTTTTGTTTTAAACTATTCACTTAATTAAAAGGTGAATGTTCAAAATGTTGATAAATGTTGTTTCCTTTGAGAGAAATAGTTTGCCTACCATGCAATGTTCCCTCTAAGTCTAAGCTTCGTTGTTGCGTGTGCAAAGTTTTAAAAAAAAATTGTGTACAAAGTTGCACAACATCCATGGTTTTTGCAATATTTTACCAAATTTTCTGCACTGTCAACTCCTGCGTGGCGTCTGTCAAATATCTGCGCAGCGGTGCTGCTTAAAGAGAACATTGCTACCATGGTTCTAACACTTCCCTTACATATCACCTGCAAACCAAACATCCACTACGGTATCAGAAACTTCAGTTGAGACAATCTAAAGCTATGTGAACGATTGATCAGCTCGGCTGGTTATATTGTCAATAAGACCCACTCATCACTTGAATGAACCAAATGATTAAATGATGTCAATACACGTGTCTGTTTGCGTTGTTGGTTAAAAGATGTCATATAAAGAAGACATTCCAGTGTTATTTCGATTTTCAACAAGTACGTTTAATAAATGTTACTTATGACACAATAAATTTCAATTTTTGGCTTTAATCGAAATTAACGATTAATTAATCGTTAATTTTTCTAAAGTTAACGATTAATTTTAAATTAATCGTTAACAGCCCTAATGATATCAAATATCAATCTGATCACTGATAAGCGCAGATACTACAGGTGAGCTTTACTTGAGCCTAAAATTTATTTATTTTTCATGAAATGCTTTGGGCATCGGATGTAGGCTTTTATTTGGAATTTGGCGAATAATACTCATACTCATAGCCTATCTCTTAATGAAAATGAATGAATGAATGTCATTGAAAGCAGGGCCGGATATCCGCCTAGGCCCACAAGGCCTGGGCCTAGAGCCCAAGCCAGCCAAGGGGTCCCAGAGGTGGAATCTTTACATAAGCCCAAAAGCCTGGCTTCATTATCAAAAAGCTTTATCGAAAATAATAGTACAATGTATAATAAATATTTTTACTACATTTTGCATACACTGCCTAGTAGTCAAGTGCATGGGGTTTGTTTGTGTTGGTTTGTCATTGTAAGCCGTGTTCTGAGCTGCTGTTGCGATATTGTGGAGAAGGCTTAGGGTGGGTGTGACAGATTGCACCACCAGTAAAAAACAGCACGACCCCCGACTCCCCCCCTCCCCCACACAGGACAAGACACCGTCCGGTTTCAGATTACAGATAATTGACAGGGACCTGGAGAACAATTTTTTAATGTTGACTGACTTGATCAGAGGCCAGGGAGATGTCACAGGTAGTTTATGGGAACCTGCCAAAGGTTTCAATGAAGTTCGTTTTAATGTCTGTAACTAGCTTAGATGGCCTTCTACAATTTCACCTGCATATCTTTGGTCACCAACATAGTGACAGGGAAAAGGTTAGATCGGGGAATAGGAAGCCAGGGAGGCAAGAGAGAAGACAGGGTGCCATGAGTCGAAGCCAGGGAGCCACCAAATAGAGAGCCAGTGTGTCGAGGGACGCAGTACGGAACAGAGACGCTTCACGCCGGACCAGGTAACACTTAACTTTTCATATTTTTGTTCTTTATTGAATTAATCGTATGATTGTATGTTTATATGTAATTATGCACAGAAAAAAAGATTTACTTGAACCAAGAGAAATTCTTGAATTAAGAAAATTTGAGGTAAACCGAAATTGTCTTAAATTAACAACTAAACAACAAATTGAAAATTAAAAACATTATTCCAAATAATTAAACAAAATTCTGTTTTTAATGACCCTCCGTTTTATAATAGTTATTGAAATTGCGGTGCTGCGATGTCTTACTTAAGTTACTTCAATAAAAATCTAAGCGAAGCGGTTCCAGAAAGGAAACGGAATTTTAAAAATCGAAAAAGAGCTCTTTGTAATGTTCCTAAGTTTAAGTTAAACACATTTTTAGTCTCGCCTGCGTCTAGACCTAGTTCTGGCTCTAGTCCTAGTACTAGTAGTACTAGTCCATTAGCCAGTGGAAGTTGCAGAGATGCGACTGATGACCGTCAGCAGGCAACTCCAAGAAACGTGTCTGACTGCAACTAGCTACCTGAAAACATTATTTCTGAAAACCCGTAACAGCTATAAAAAAACAAAAAGGTCATTTATGAAATCTTGAATATAAATCTTCTTTAACTGACGATCCTGCTGAGTACCTTGTTCAAAATGGCGTGAAAGAAAATATTGATGCCGACTTTTCTTTTTCAAGGCGTTAGTACTCAGATAAAACCAGATATCTATCGCTGTCACTTTTTAGCCGAACACTAAGCAAGGGTAAAACACGACCTCAACCTTGGATCATATTTTGGAAGATCAAGAGTGCCGTATTTTGCGCCCCTTCTAAGATGTTTGGGAAATGTGGGTCACTAGCTAATGAAGGGTTCATCGACTGGAGAAATATGTTCAAAGAATGAAGGATCATGAGAATTCGAACGAACACAGGTCAGCACCTGCGACACTAATAGCTAGGAAGAATGATGGCGGTAGAGTTGACAAGAGTCTTGTTCTTCAAACAGAAGAAGAAATAAAATACTGGCATGAGCTTTTGAGGCGCATTGTGGCTGTTGGGAGGTCACTTTCTGATTAAGATTTTTTTTTAAACAGTGGGAACTATGTTATAACCATAGAAGTTTTGGCGGAGTAAGATCCTTTTCTGGACTTACGCATAAAACGCCACGGTAACAAAGGAAGTGGCACAACATCATATCTTTCGTCAAAAATATGCGATGAAATGATTAATATCATGGCAGAAAAGGTAATAATAACAATACAATGGTGACTATGATAAAAAAAAAGCAAAATATTTCTCTATTTCTGTCTCTACTCCGGACATTTCTCATGTAGATACATTTTCTTTCATTGTGAGATACGTCTTTGAAGATGAATATTATTTTGATGTTTATTAAAGTCACTAAAGAAAAAAAAAGTATATGTTCTGTACTACAGCATTTTATTTGCTAAATTTCCAAAATTGCTTCGAGGTGGTTGGGGGGGCAAAAGTAAAAAAGTGCCTAGGGGCCCTGGGTCTCTTAAATCCGGGCCTGATTGAAATTGAAAGACACTCATTGCCGTTTGCCTCATTGACAATGATGATAATAATTATTTCAATAATCATTAGGCCTACTAGTTTGTTATAAATTATACTAATTTATTAAAATATTTAATACCAATTCGATACTTATAAGTCATAAGTCCCATTCATAAGTTATGAGTCATGAGGCCATAAGTTATAAGTGACTTAATGATAAGTAATAAGTGATAAGTCAAAGAATAAAGTAAGCAGAGTAGTAGTAGTAGAGTAGCAAGAAAAGTAATAAATAAAAGTAAAAAAAGATTTTTAAAAACCACGTTTTAATAAGTGAAATTAAAAAGACTCACAAATTAGCGCTGTAATAGCTGAAATACAACATATAATTAGGCAAGCGTTATCCGCACGGTTTTTACCGTGCGAATAATGTTCGACATTATTCGCACTGTTTTGACCGTGAGAGTGATGCCGATCGATATCTAAATTCTTATTACTGCTTATTATTTATGTTGCATTGCTTAATATATCTTTTGGTTTGGAGAGTACAAAAATAATTAAACTGTCATTTTAATTGTCTTTCGAGTGACTGGATTATTAAGTGTTCCAGTGCACTCAACTTTGTATAGTATATATAATATATATAACTTTCATAGGTGATAGTTTCATTCATAATTGGACGAAACTCTGTATTTAAAGAGGATTATTATTATTATTCTGACCATAACTAGCACTGTTGGACATCAAAAATCCATTAAGTTAATTGAATTTAAACATGCAAAAGTGAAAGACGATAAAATGGTATAGCATAAAAATTTAGAAGTGAGAGTCTGTAACAGTGACTAACAATAACTACTAACAGAATAATTGATAAAATAGGTATATAGGGTGGGGAAATAATAAAATGTTCCTTGAAATGAGCCTGCTTGAGTGATCGCAAGCATCCTCACTGTAAAACAAAACAAAAAAACAAAAAGAAAACACACAAAAAAAATAAGACCATCCATGGATTCGAACCGCTAACCATAAAAACAAATGCACCCCGCTTAGATTTACCACTCGCCTGGAGAAGTTGATGTGCGATGGCGACATTTAAAAATTATAATTAATTATCATAAATTGAATACCAATCAATTTTTATGGCAGTGCTACTGTAAAATTTCAGTAATTTATGAAATTTTAATACGCATTAGCATATAAATTACACATTTAGCCTAAATCGAATGATATCGGCTATTATTGTGTATACGCTGGGCGCGTTTTTTTTAAAACGACATCAGCTGCTAGAATACGCATGCGCGACGACCCGTGCGGATAATATTCGACATTATTCGCACGGTTTTTACCGTGCGAATAATCACTTCAATATAATTATGCATTTAATAAATTAAAAACGTAAGTTAGCACGAGAAAATTAAATTTCGCTGTGAAATAATATACGTGTAGAAACTGCAGGATTACCTTGGTATCAAACAAGGATAAGTTACTTTTTAATTTACCAAAAAAAAGTGGGCGCCTTAGGCTCCCTACACTAACAACTAACAGTTTACAGTCAGTCTACAGCCCAAGTGGGCGCTGTAAGTGTAAGTGGCCTAAAACCCCTAGTATCTAATAACATACCCGTAAATGGTGATGTCATGATTATCAATGTAGCAACTATGAATAAGAGTAATTTCTTGAAGCAAGTTTGGTAGCTATAAGGCAGTCATAAGATGTGAAAACCTTTCTTTCTTCATATGATATGATCAATTGTAAACTAAAATACTAGGTTACCAGGTAAAGCGGTAATGTTTTGAATTATAGTTGGCCAGATTTCTTTAAAATAAAAATCAAAGGTCCTCTTAGATTATAGAAAATTTTAATCCTCTTTAAAAATATTTTAATTTAATTATTTTTTTTTAATTTCATTATTTTATAACTGTAAAAAAGAAAATATTGTTGAAATTTATTTTTTACATTATGTTTTTAAATCAAATACGGACTTAATGGCAGAACACAATATGTTGTTGGAAGTACTCGACACTCATAATATAGTTAAGTTATCTGTAGGAATAACTATCACTAAACCTACCCTTACCCTAAACCTATCACTAAACCTACCCCTAACCCTATCACTAAACCTAACCCTATCACTAAACCTACCCCTAACCATATCACTAAACCTACCCCTAACCCTATCATTAAACCTAACCCTAACCCTATCACTAAACCTACCCCTAACCCTATCACTAAACCTACCCTTACCCTAAAACCTATCACTAAACCTACCCCTATCCCTAAAACCTATCACTAAACCTACCCCTAAAACCTATCACTAAACCTACCCCTAACCCTAAAACCTATCACTAAACCTACCCCTAACCCTAAAACATATCACTAAACCTACCCCTAACCCTAAAACCCATCACTAAACCTATCCCTAACACTAAAACCCATCACTAAACCTACCCCTAACACTAAAACCTATCACTATACTTTTTTAGGGCCCTTAGCCGCCCACCTTTTTCAAAATCCCAACTAACTTGTCCTTGTTTGATTAATACGAAATATTAAACTTTCTGAAATGTACACTGTACACAAATGTACACAAAGTATTTTATAGTAGGCCTACATTAGCTTTAAATTTATATTACAATTATTAAAATAATACAATAATTTAATTGATTGAACACATGGATACATTTCTAATAAAGAAAACAACCGAACATAAGGACAACAATTATTCCTCATAGTCATCATCATCACAATATGTGTGTGAATCAAATGCAGTTACGGAGTGAATAACAAAAACCCGTAAAAAACCAAGTTTTTCACTATAAATCCTTTATGTATGAGACGTAACTAAAAGAATGTTCATTATAATACGCAGCGCAAGACCATCCAAAAATACAAATTTGTAGTTGTGTCGTAAAACATGTTTAATACAATGCGCACCGATCAGGAATATGTTTATAAAAAGTGTTGTCAATAAAATACGAACCTAATTGCGCGACAGAAAGTTTGTTCAATATAATGCGCACCGTTACACTCTATCTCAAAAAAATAACATGATACATAGGAATAAATAAAATAATCTAAAAAATCAATAATTCAATTACGGTACATGCGATCGATCTGAAATTTTGATACATTGTTTTTAGTATCCGTACGAAACTGCCCGCACAATTTCAGCTCGCTAGCTTACGGGGAAGTGGGTTAAAATTGATCCAAAGTTTTGGCGACAAGCAAGGGTGCAAGTGTTCAAGGGTGCAAGCAAGCAGACACCACGAGTTAACAGTGGCGTCACTAGGGGGGTGCGGGGGGGGCGGGCCGCCCCGGGTGACACCCGTCAGGGGGTGACACCCAAGCCTCAAATTTACTGTGTATGATTTTATGTCAGAAAAAAAGAAGTCAAATTTTTTCATCTAGAAAGAAATTAAGAAATACAATGAAACACATTGAACGCTAAAACTTGTATTTAAAAAATATCAGTTAACTTGCAATAATAAAACAGTCCCAACACACAAACAACATTAAAACAAATTAGGAAAATAAAGAAAAGAAAAAAGTCGCAGCAGAGAGATCTTTAAAAAAAAGGCTAGACATGAAAGGGGTAGTGTCTTATGTTTTAAAAGATATAAAGCAATTTGGGCTTGGACACACCGACAGCATGGACGAATCCCCACCTCACAACTCCCTCCACAACAGTGGGGGGGGGATACGATTTTTATTTCCCCCAAAAATCAAAAGATGGCTTTTCTTTGTTGATGTTTTTCTAGAGGAAAATTATGAATTCAATATCTTTAAGTTAATATTTCGTTTGATATATATTTATTAAAGGCGTGAAAGCATAGACATGTTTATTTACAGGTAGTCCTCCGGTTACGATGGTCTCATCCCGATTTATGCTGTTTCGTGGTTACGAACGAGCCTGCGTTATTCCGCATTTTTAAATATATATTTTTATAAACTTTTTTATTCATGGGGTAACGAATTGTTTTCTCTATTTGTAATAAAAAATTTATTGAAAAATATGTACTATTATTACTTCAACCTACAGCTTTCATTTGCGAATTTTTCTCATGGCGAAGTTTTCAAACAAGTCAGTAAAGCTAAGTAAGCTTACAAGTTCCTTTTCAATGCTCATCATAAAGAGCATAATCAGTCTTTGTTGTCCCATGCAATTGTTTACTCATTTTATATTATTTTCAACTTTGAAAAGGATCGCTCTCAGCTGCAGTTTGATGTCATCATTGAAAGATAGATGCGAAGTGCGATGTGTACATTTGTAAAGGACTGTGTGAAATTTAGCTCATTCAAAAGCAGCAAATTTGTTAGCTCTGTGCACTTGTTTTGAGTTTCGCTTTGGGCTAATTCCTTTTCCTTACCCTGAGCCTGGGACTGGACAATAACTTTTTAAAGTGTTCTGAAAATTGGACAAATTCTGAAGGTAAGCAGTCTTCGAAATCGCTTGAATATTCTTCCAATAAATTGGCTGCTGCCCATAGGATGGCGAAATTGCTGAACTGTTAGGTTTGTAAGAAAGGCAAATTTCTCATGGATGTCTTTATATGCGCCTAACCGATGTTGTGGGGCTTAAGAAAGTTAGTCAATGATTACCAGAAATACCTCAACCTTGAATTTTTGTCTGACGCTTTCTTTTTTATTATTATTTTTTTTATAGCATTGAAGATTGTTTATACTCTTTTTTACCATTGACTTGTTCTTTTCTTTGGCTTCATAGTAATTTAAGAATGCTGTCTTTGAACAAACTCAAATTTAAGGTAAAAAAGCGACTTCCAGTTGTTTAAGTTCTTTTAGAAATCCTTCTGCTTCAAGTCGACAGCCACGTGGTTGATTTTCGTTTGTTGCTAATTCTTCCAGTGCTGCGATATTCTCATGGTATGAGTTATTAACAGACCTTACAGCATCATGTCAGGCTAACCATCTTGTGTTAGACAAGGCTTTGTTAACATGTATCAATTTCATGTGTCTTTGAAGTACCTGTCAACGATGAGTAGATGCAAAAAGCCGGGTATAAAGATTTTGCACAGGACAAAAAAAAACCTGACTGCAGCAGGACAATCTGCTGAACTTTTCCCAACCAAATTAATGGAATGAGCTGTGCACGGCACATAATGAGCAAAGACTGCACTTCTCACGAAGAATAGCCTGGTTTCCGCTTAAATTCCTACTCATATGTGCAGCATTGCCGTATGACTGTCCAAGGGACCTTTTTAAGAAAAATAAAGCTACCTATTCATATAGGATACACAAAAAATACTTAAAGATTAAACACTTGACACAAAAACTTAGTCGAAACCTCCAAAATGAGTATATAAACAATGTAATTACCAAAGATAACAATAAAAACTTATGGTCCTTTATCAAATCTAAAAAAATGGAACCTTCAGGAATAGCCACACTAAAAGGCTCAAATAATAAAACCTACAATGATAATGAAACTAAAGCTAATATCCTTAACACATATTTTGCATCATCTTTTTCTGCCTCAGGCGACAAGGAAGTTTTAATAAATTTAAATAAAATGGAGGAAATAGGTAACATAACTGTAGATGAGATAGGTATACATTCACTCCTAAAAAACTTAAAAATAAACAAAGCTACTGGCCCAGATGATTTGCCTGCAAGATTATTAAAAGAACTAAGCCCCAATCCTTGTAGTTCTCTTTCAAGCCTCTCTAAACCAGGGTAAAGTGCCCCAGGATTGGAAATTAGCTAACGTAACTCCACTCTTTAAGAAAGGGGATAAATCAGACCCTGGTAATTACAGCCCTGTATCACTTACTAGTATCACCTGTAAATTACTAGAACACATAATATATAGTAGAATAGTTAACCACCTTGACAAATATAATGCCCTATGCCCACATCAACACGGCTTTAGAAAAAACAGATCATGTGAAACACAATTAATAGGTTTAATAGATGAACTATCAAAAGGCTTGGACCAAAATGATCAAATAGATACAATATTACTAGACTTCTCAAAAGCATTTGACAAAGTTCACCACCTTAGTTTACTTAAAAAACTTAACTACTTTGGAATCTCAGGTTCCTTACATCACTGGATCCAAGACTTCCTTTTGGGCAGGGAGCAAACTGTAATAATTAATGGATCTAAATCTGCACCAATAAAGGTTAACTCAGGAGTTCCACAAGGAACTGTGCTAGCTCCCTTACTCTTTTTAATTTATATAAATGATTTACCCAACAACATCTCAACAGGTACAAAAGTTAGGTTATTTGCTGATGATTGTATAATCTATAGAACAATTAAATCAGAACAAGACAGCAAAATTTTACAAAAAGACTTAGATGAATTGATAAAATGGGAAACTAACTGGAGTATGTCTTTCCACCCAGAAAAGTGTCAACTGTTAAGAGTAACAAAGAAAAAGAAACAAATAAATTCAAAATATTACATTCATGGAAAAGAACTGACCCAAACTAAAGATGCAAAATACTTAGGAGTCTTAATAAATGAGAAACTATCATGGAATCCCCATGTCAATGAAGTTATTAAAAAATCAAACAAAACCTTAGGCTTTATAAAAAGGAACTTTAACAAATGTAATAGAGATATAAAACTAAAATGCTACCTCACTTTGGTGAGACCTGTACTAGAATATGCATCTTCTGTATGGGACCCATCCACCAAAGAAAACATTGATAAACTAGAACAAATTCAAAAAAGAGCTGCCAGATTCATTACTGGAGAATATTCGAAACTGACAAGAATAACACCATTAGTTAAATCATTAAACCTTGAAACACTAGAGGATAGAAGAACCAAGAGCAAATCATACATAAAGCTATTAATTCTAATTTAGAAATACAACACAAAGATAACTTAATACAACCCTCAGATAGACATAAGGATAAAAACACCTTTCTTATTCCGTATGCAAGAACAAACACATACAAGTTTTCCTTCTTCCCGTCCGGAATTCGGGCGTGGAATGGGTTGCCTGAAGAATCCAGGAAAACCAACACTTTATCAACATTTAAATCTCTAATAAAAATGCAGGACTAAACACAAACCATAGATAAGCGTAGGACGCAATAATCTTCTGTATAGAAGGAGCGTCTGTAAACAGATAAGATAAGATAAGGGATTTTTAGGGATTCATACAAACATTTGCCTGCATCTTTATTATACACTATAATTTAAAATAAGTTTGGGGGGCCTTAAATTATTGGGGGACCCTAGCTTTAGCCCGTTCACCCCCCCCCACTTTTTTAATCCAACATAGGGGGATGGGGTCACTCGTCTGTGACGATGTTTGACGAGGGGGAGGGGTATGTTTAAAAAATGTGACGTCTCATCAAAAACGCGCAACTTTAAATTAAAGTTCCACTTAAATATTTGATTGTTTACCATTTATTTAATAGCGTTTTCGATGGCTTCACACTTGTTACGATATTAGAGTGCAGACTTACACTAAATACATATTTAAAAGACAAAATAATTTGCAACATGCTAATTTTTATTCAGAAAATATGGCTTGGAAAAAAAGGGGGGGGGTTGGTCAAGGCTTTGTGACGTAATATCGTAAAAGAATGGGTGGGGGTCTAGGTTTTTGTGAAAAAGTATGATGCTGGGGTAAAAATCGGCAACTTCACGTGACGTCATTTATGGACGGCTCCTTCAGTCGTGAGGGGGTGACACCATGAGCTACCGCCCCGGGTGACACCAACCCTAGTGACGCCTCTGCGAGTTAATATAAAGGATTTAATTTTAAAAAACGTAAAAAACCAAATTTTTTACTATAAATTCTTTATGTATGAGACGTACCTAAAAGAATGTTCATTATAATACGAAGCGCAAGACCATCCAAAAATACAAATTTGTAGGTGTGTCATAAAACATGTTTAATATCATGCGCACCGAACAGGAATATGTTTATAAAAAGAGTTGTTAATAAAATACGCACCTTATTGCGCGACAGAAAGGTTGTTCAATATAATACGCACCGCGACGCTCTATCTCAAAAAATAGCATGATACATAGGAATAAATAAAATAATCTAAAAAATCAATAATTAAATTACGGTACATGCGATAGATCTGAAATTTTGATACATTGTTTTTATTATCGGTACGAAACTGCCTGCAAAATTTCAGCTCGCTAGCTTACGAGCAAGTGTGTTAAAAATCGATCCAAACTTTTGGCGACAATCAAGGGTGCAGACACCACGAGTTAATATAAAGGATTTAATTTTTTTAAAAACGTAAAAAACCAAGTTTTTCACTATATATACTTTATGTACGAGAAGTAACTAAAACAATGTTCATTATAATACGCAGCGCAAGACCATCCAGAAATACAAAATTGCAGTTGTGTCCTATGGCGGATTAAGGGGGGGGGCTGAACGGGCTAAAGCCAGGGGCCCCCGTGATTTAGGGCCCCCACACTTAGCATATTTTATAATAAATATGGACAAATGTATGCATGAATTGCTGAAAATATGATAAATTAATAAAATCTCATCTATTAAAATGATATCTTTTCCAACACGATAGTCTTAGCAGTCAAAAAACCAGATTTGATAGGCTCAATAACAGAAATTATTAAAGAATATTATATATATTTTTTACTTGGCATCTCTAAATGAGTTCTCGTGGCCGAATGTGAAGTACTAAGGCTTATGGTGCAAGCGGTGGCGGGTTCGTCCCCAGGGTGGGGTATGAATTTTTTTTTCATGTGTTTTTTAATTTTATAAATTGTCTTTTACACTAAATTTTAGGATACCGGCAAAAAGTTATTTCTTCGAAATCGGTTTTTTCATGAATAATCATTTTGGATGAATATTTACAAGTTACAGTCTTATATTAACTGCTAGCAATCATTTTATCTAAAGTCTAAAGGTACACTGGTTGGATAGGGCCCCAGTTTGAATTGCAGCCAGGGGCCCCGTGCAGTCTTAATCCGCGCCTGGTTGTGTCGTAAAACATGTTTAATATAATGCGCACCGATCAGGAATATGTTTATAAAAAGAGTTGTTAATAAAATACGCACCTTATTGCGCGACAGAAAAGTTGTTCAATATAATACGCACCGCGACGCTCTTTCTCAAAAAATAGCATGATACATAGGAATAAATAAAATAACCTAAAAAATCAATAATTTAATTACGGTACATGCGATAGATCTGAAATTTTGATACATTGTTTTTATTATCGGTACGAAACTGCCTGCAAAATTTCAGCTCGCTAGCTTGCGAGCAAGTGGGTTAAAAATCGATCAAAAGTTTTGGCGACAAGCAAGGGCGGGCGGCCGCAGACACCACGAGTAAATATAAAGGATTTAATATTTTTTAAAAACGTAAAAAAACAAGTTTTTGACTATAAATCCTTTATGTACGAGAAGTAAGTAAAAGAATGTTCATTATAATACGCAGCGCAAGACCATCCAGAAATACACAAATTGTAGTTGTGTCGTAAAACATGTTTAATATAATGCGCACCGATCAGGAATATGTTTATAAAAAGTGTTGTCAATAAAATACGCACCTTATTGCGCGACCGAAAGGTTGTTCAATATAATACGCACCGCGACGCTCTATCTCAAAAAATAGCATGATACATAGGAATAAATAAAATAATCTAAAAAATCAATAATTTAAATTACGGTACATGCGATCGATCTGAAATTTTGATACATTGTTTTTATTATCGGTACGAAACTGCCTGCAAAATTTCAGCTCGCTAGCTTACGAGCAAATGTGTTAAAAATCGATCCAAACTTTTGGCGAAAATCAAGGGTGCAGACACCACGAGTTAATATAAAGGATTTAATAAAGAAAAAAACGTAAAAAACAAGTTTTTCACTATAAATCCTTTATGTACGAGACGTAACTAAAACAATGTTCATTATAATACGCAGCGCAAGACCATCCAGAAACACAAAATTGCAGTTGTGCCGTAAAACATGTTTAATATAATGCGCACCGATCAGGAATATGTTTATAAAAAGAGTTGTTAATAAAATACGCACCTTATTGCGCGACAGAAAAGTGGTTCAATATAATACGCACCGCGACGCTCTATCTCAAAAAATAGCATGATACATAGGAATAAATAAAATAATCTAAAAAATCAATAATTTAATTACGGTCCATGCGATCGATCTGACATTTTGATACATTGTTTTTATTATTGGTACGAAACTGCCTGCAAAATTGCAGCTCGCTAGCTTGCGAGCAAATGGGTTAAAAATCGATCAAAAGTTTTGGCGACAAGCAAGGGCGGGCGGCCGCAGACACCACGAGTTAATATAAAGGATTTAATTTTAAAAATCGTAAAAAAACCAAGTTTTTGACTATAAATCCTTTATGTACGAGAAGTAAGTAAAAGAATGTTCATTAATACGCAGTGCAAGACCATCCAAAAATACACAATTGTAGTTGTGTCGTAAAACATGTTTAATATAATGCGCACCGATCAGGAATATGTTTATAAATAGTGTTGTCAATAAAATACGCACCCAATTGCGAGACAGAAAGGTTGTTCAATATAATGCGCACCCTTACACTCTATCTCAAAAAATAACATGATACATAGGAATAAATAAAATAATCTAAAAAATCAATAATTTAATTACGGTACATGCGATCGATCTGAAATTTTGATACATTGTTTTTATTATCGGTACGAAACTGCCTGCAAAATTTCAGCTCGCTAGCTTACGAGCAAATGTGTTAAAAATCGATCCAAACTTTTGGAGACAAGCAAGGGTGGGTGCAGACACCACGAGTTAATATAAAGGATTTTAATAAGAAAAACCCGTAAAAAACCAAGTTTTTGACTATAAATCCTTTATGTACGAGAAGTAACTAAAAGAATGTTCATTATAATACGCAGCGCCAGACCATCCAGAAATACAAAATTGAAGTTGTGTCGTAAAACATGTTTAATATAATACGCACCGATCAGGAATATGTTTATAAAAAGAGCTGTCAATAAAATACGCACCTTATTGCGCGACAGAAAGGTTGTTCAATATAATACGCACCGCGACGCTCTATCTCAAAAAATAGCATGATACATAGGAATAAAAAAAATAATCTAAAAAATCAATAATTTAATTACGGTACATGCGATCGATCTGAAATTTTGATACATTGTTTTTATCATCGGTACGAAACTGCCTGCAAAATTTCAGCTCGCTATCTTGCGAGCAAGTGGGTTAAAAATCGATCAAAAGTTTTGGCGACAAGCAAGCAAGCAAGCAAGGTCCGCCGCAGACACCACGAGTTAATATAAAGGATTAAAAAAAAGAATTGCCTTACGACGGTATGATGAAGAGTATTTTGCGCTTTAGGTTTATAAAATTGTAAAAGATCAACCCAGACCTCAGTGTGTGATATGCTCATAAATTCTTGAAATTTAAGCGATCAAACCTGCAAAACTCCAAAGACATATGGACACTAATCATAATGTTTGCTCGGAGAACCCAATGGAATACTTTCGGTGCAAAAAACATTCATTTGATAGTCAGAAGTCCTGCAAACGACAAGCAACCAAAATCAATGAAAAATCTTTAAGAGCGTCATTTTTGGTGGCTATACGAGCTGCACATGGACAGTGGCGTAGCGAGGGGGGAAGGGGGTGGGGCGAATGCCCCGGGCGGCACTTTGCCAGGGGCGGTAAAATCTTAATCGTTTTTATAAAGTTTCTTACAATGAACATTTTATAAGAAAGTGGAGCTTTTAATCGAAATAAAATAACAGCCAAATAAGAAATTAATAAAAGAAATAAAGGAACTACTATCATAGAGCATGTTAATGTTTTACTTTTTAACTGCCAAAACTTCATCAATTCTTCTCATACTAATTCTACAGTTCTGAAAAAAAACAGAGCCTGATATGGTATCAACTTAATTGATTCTTAAAATTTGAGAGCCGCTCCTGTTGTAAAAGCAACTCTTACTGTACCCTATCAATGTGAAACATGAGCCGAGCTGGACATTTTTTTGGGAATCGAATTCACCGAGCGCACATTGTTGAGGAACGCCCCCCCCCCGGGGCGTCATATTCCTCGTTGTTAATTAACTCCTAAAAATAAATAACGTTATAATAAAGTTTAACAAAATAAAAATAAAATAAACAAAATAAAAGGAAGCAAAAAAATTTTTTTTTAAGGAAGAAACTATATTAGAATACGTGGACGTTTCTAATGCCAAATTTTCAAACTCCTATTCTTTTATTAAGCTAAATACTTCTAAAACTAATGTTACTGAGCTTAAAAACATAGGGGCTGAAGTAGTATACGAACATGACAATTATGTGCTGGTACATTTAATCGATTTTAACGTAGGTAAACTATTGGAACAAAGTTGTTGGCGTACTTATATGGCGTGTTCTTTCAAAGCAAAATTATTTTAATGTTAATTTCTTTATTTTGTGGAATAAATAAAAATAATGAATAAAATTGCTTATCTAATGGAATTAAAATTTGGCACACAAAATGATAAATACAAAAGTAGCCTCTCACGAACAAGGGCTCAACATAACGAAAGTTTTTTGCAATTGGAAAGAATCAGAAATTGCATAAAAAGAATAGACTAATAATAAAGAACAAAACAAAGTGGAAAGAGGTTTTTTCAACATTTCTGAAATAATTTTAAATAAATGATGATCTTAAAATAATGGACTGCAGAGGTCCAACGTGTTTTAATATTTCTTCATGGCTCGAAAGTATGCAGAAGTTCAAGAAAGACCCAATTAATTAAATGTCAATGTCAAATCTCCCTCATAAAGTTCATTTAACCAATTTTTTTTATACATTATACTCCTTTTGAAACTAACCATTTAGCTGTTTTTGTACACTAGAACGTTGCTACACATTCTTTTCCATGTCCATACTTCGTTTGTAATATCAAATTGCTTCTACAAGCAATGCATTAAACAGAATTCAGGATACAAAATATTGAATATACCATGGTGCCATTTTGAGGTTATTTTTAAAGCTATAGAAGAATTGGGGGCCGTCCATAAAGTACGTCACGCTATTTTTTTTACCATTTTAACTCCCCCCTCCCCCTGTCACAAATCTGGTACCCACCCCCCTAAAGTACGTCACACTTTTGAAAAAAAAATGTGTATTTTTTAATTAACAAAATAATTAAAATTTAATATAAAACACCGTGACGTCACACATCGCCGGACCCCCTTTCCCCCCTGTCACACTTTCTTAAACACCCCCTCCCCCCCTCTGGAGCGTGACGTACTTTATGGACGGCCCATTGTTAGATGCAGACAAAAAGCTCAACACACGAACAGACGCAGGAACTTTGATAGTCACAAATAAATCTTGTTATTTTCTAATTTATATCAAAGATGCCCGAAATTATTTACCAACGTATAGTGTTAAAAATGTTTTAACATTGGCTTCTCACAGAGAAACTCATGGAACACTAAATGATGCTTTGACATTTAATGAAATTTTATGTGGAAACCTCATTGTTTTAATCGAATCATCTAATCAAAGAACGAGAGAGCAAATGTTTGGTGATATGAATCCAGGGCCAGCCCTAGAGAATGCGGGGCCCAAGGCAGAAAAGATGAGCGGGGCCCCGGGCCCAAGGGGCCGTCCATAAATGACGTCATGGAATTTTGGCCGATTTTTCACCCCCTTCCCCACACGTCGTCACAAAGAGTTAGACGTCATAAAGTTGTGTCCCCCCCCCCATAAAAGCCCTATTTTCTTTTTGATAATGAGTATGTTTCAAAGTCACTTTATTGTCATTTAAGTATTTATTTAGTGTAGGCAAGAATTCTATTATCGTAACACGTGTGAAGCCATATAAAACGTCATTAAATAAATTGTAAGAGAGCAAATATTTAAGTGCAACTATTGTTTACTTTTTTTTTATTTGTTGTTTTTTTTGTTTTTTAAAGTTGCACGTTTAGACGTGATGTCACAGTTCCAATACACCCCTCTCTCCCTCGTCACACATAGTCACAAATGTGTGACCGCCCTTCCTCCCGTAGGTGCATGACGTCATTTATGGATGGCCACAAGGCAGCAGACGAGGATCGAGACCCATGCAAAATTGCATTTCTACAAATCTTCTTCTATATATATATAATTTACCAGCACAAGAGCAAGTCGTATGCTAATAAGCATGAAGAATGACCCTCGGTGAGTCAGTTCTCAGTTTATGGTTGGCAAGCGATGTTAGTAAAGGGTGGGGGCTGGGGGGGGAAGGTAACAACAACCTCAGTGCGCATATCTCGAGACCAACAATGCGTCTGAGATCCACCCCCCCCCGGACGTTCACTCGCGTTGTTTTCATTTCTTCATGCTGCTGTTTGTGTCCTTCTTCCCCACTCCTCCCAAGGTTCTTTACACTATCAATGAGCAAGTCTGCGGCGTAAGCTATGCCGCGGCTTGTATCTAGTATTAAAATAATGGGAAATAAAAAATTAAATTATTAAAATTTTTCTTCTATAATATCACTGACACATCAGTTAGTACAGTTTTATTCATTTAATTGAAGATCCTAAAACTCATGAAGATATTAATAACTAAATTGTTGTTTTTTGTTTTGTTTTGATAATTGACAGTTTATAAATATAGATATATATAACTTAACATTATAAACTATATACACTAGCGAACTTTGGCGGCTGCAAAATCTGAAATAAGTTAATGATAGTCTAATCCTTAGCTACAGCATTCTCAATTGACAAAATTATTGCCAAGTTACTGATCCAATCTTGAATCATTTTTGATCACACATAGGTTTTAAAAAGTTTTAGTTTCGAAAAGAGTCTTTCTCCCGAAGCCATAGTGACAGGAATACAAAAGTTACAAGTATTCGAAGTGCAATGTGTGTGTTAGGAAAGTCACTGAAAGAAACTGCACAATCTAAACAAGATAGCTGTAGGTGACTGCAGGAGTTATGGAACACAATGATTTCAACTCTTCAGAAAGCAGGAAAGCATCAAGATCCTAATTTTCGCAGGCTCTTCACTTTTTTCTACAGATTCCTACTGCAATTTAGTAGATTATTTTATTTTTCTAATTGATGAATTTTTTAATTTTTTTTTAAAAACGAAACGAGGCATGACGCCTTCACAGTCACTATTGTTCAAATTCAAAGCGACTGTCCATCGACATAAGTTTAAAAACTTTGCGAAATTTTTCTTGTGCATCTACAAATCCTTCTTCTCCTTCATTTGTATTTTTTTTTCTTTTTCGCATTCTCTACTCTTTGAAAAATTAAATAGTTTCAAATTGTAAGTCTGTGGCAATTTCTTTTGCAATTGATATTGCTGTTTCAAAACCGTCATTTATGCAAGACTTAAACCATTTGCAAGTATGTTCTATGCTGTCAACTGCAGTTGCTAGATCGACTGAAATATTTTGTAATTCTTTGCTGCTGTAATTAAATTGGAACAAAATGACGTATAAAAAAGCAATGAAAACATTCAAATAGAAGTTATTAATTTTTTTTGTTTTTTTTATGTATTTTTTTTTGTTTTGTTGTTGTTTTTTTGTTTTGTTTGCACAATGACTCCTCTTCTTTACTTCGAGCTTTTGGATCACAACTTTGCTCTTCAACTTCGAAAAGTGCATCCTAGATTTCGGCTATTTGATATCGCACTGCCTTTAAACTTTCCCACACGGTTTTCCCATCTTGTTTCACAAATATTTTGAACATACTTGGAAAGGATAGCCTATCACTTTGTTGAAGCAGAAAATAAAACAATAAAATAATTTTGTTGAATGATACCAAAAAACGTCATTGCATCAGGACAAGTTTTTGCCATATCACATAGCAGCAATGTATAACTGTGACAGGTACAAGGGGTAATAAAAATGCCCAAGGATTTTTATAGTAAAAGACAAGCTTGTACGCCTGACTTATTTCCCTTCATGTTCGCACCGTTGTCGTATCCTTGACCGCGGATTTCAGAAATATCTAAGCAAATTTTGTCAGTTCCAATAGTAAGACATCAAGCAGGTGTTGTATAGTACTTTCTTTTACTTTTAGAAAACGTATAAAGTGTTCGTTAATTACTTCAAAATATTCCTCCTCCTGTGCTTACATAGCGAATTGTCAGTGACATCTGTTCTTGATCACTTTGGGCATCTCATCTTATTTCCCATCAACGAAATGAGCACGTTTTGAATTCGCTTTCACAAGTAGTGATCATGAATTTTATTAGTTTGTATACTTGGAATATGCTCTTACAAAACCGGATCAAATTTTGCCAGCGATTCAACGAGACCCTAAAAGTTTCCATTGTGTGCCTGATGTAGTTTATCCACTTAACGTCGGAAAGCCATGTTGTGCTCAGCAAGAAATTGAACAATGGCCACGAGACGTTGAAATACATTATGTCAACGAGCCTTTACAATGTTTATTAATGTTTTTACTTTGCTTGTCAATTGTGCATCGTGCTGTAAGCCTGTTTTCCATGGCAGCTCAAAACGTTTCATAGTAGATAATAAAGTCCCTTTGATTTTTCATGGTCATACAGTCGCACACTGGCATTTTTCCAAGCACAAATCTCGTCATATCTCAAAGCAGACAAACTGTTGCCAAAAAGTTTGCAACGGAAACAAAACATTTCGTTCTTAGGTGCTAAATATATAAGACTTTTCGGTTGACGTGAGGGTGTCCTTAAATCGAAATTGTCTTTAAAGAGCAAGTTAAAGCCTAAAATGGCATTTTTTTAAAATTAAAATGTTCGCCTGAATCCATCAATGCCTACTAAATGCTTAGGAAAAAAATACTTTTTGCAATATGATTTAGGATGATAATAATTGATAATATTTTATTATATTAACACTTTATTTTTCTAATCGTTTTATCCTGTTAATTTTTTTTTGATATCGTTGTATTAAAAAATATTTATAAAAAAAAAGTATTGTGAAATAGCAGTAAAATTGAAAAAAGTAGTAAAAAATGTTTCTTCAAAGCGCGGGGCCCCGAAAAGCGCGGGGCCCAAGGCGGTTGCCTCGTTCGCCTTGCCCTAAGGCCGGCCCTGTATGAATTCATGCTGTGAACTAAAACAGTTGAGAAGAAAGTTTTATTCTTCATAACATGAGATTACTTTAAAAATTCATGTGAGTTTTTGGCAGTAATTATATCGAATTTAGAAAACAGATATGATTTTCGTACACCAGCTAATATACCGGACTTTAAATTTTGCCTTCAAATTAGAGTCTACAAACTATCTCACGTGTCGTTGTCAAACAAGGAAATTTTAACCCCACGGATAAAAAAAAGAATAAATGAATTCAAGACCAGTTAATTTATTCAAGTTTTGTAAGATATTTAGGCTAGAAGTTATATTGCCTAAATTAATATAATTAATTCGAACATTGTCTTTAATAATGCAATGTGTTAAAATAGCTTCTCTAAAATTAAGTTAATAAAAAATTTATGAAGATCAATAACGAATACACCAAGATTACCTAATCAATAGTTATTTTGGCTATTGAGCATGGTATGTTTGAAAACATTGATACATGAAAGCTTGTGCAATGAGTAAAATCATAAAAACTTCAATTTTGTTAAAGAAATGAAGCTTTTCTCTTTATTTCTAACATAAAAATGTATTGTGTACTTATTATTACTTTCTAATAAAGACTATCTTTACTTTAGGGACAGTCTGTCAGGGGTATTAGAATCACTGTAGTGTGTGTGAGTGTTTTGACTCAGTGAACGCTAGTTTACGGGGAGGAATTTAATTTAAATTTAAGACGCACTGTAAAAAAATATTATATGACGTCATTGTTTTAGCTTATATCTTAATTTTTGAAAAGGGAACGATGTCAAAATAGGTTTGAGTATTTATAATTATAAAATACTTTGTGTACATTTCAGGAAGTTTAAAATTTCGTATTTATCAAACAAGGACAAGTTACATGGGGTCTTGACAACAAAAGTGGGCGCAGTACAACCCCTAGTATTTTAATAATGTGTGAACGTTTGGTCTGAATCAAATGTTAATTACTTCCAAGTAATTAAAAGCTCAGAATTTCGTTTGCATAAAAAATAATTGCATATCAGTCTTGACTCAGTCGGTCTCGAATGCCGTTTATAGCCTGAGTGGTTAACGTTACTAGGCTTAGTATTATGAAAATTAAATTTGTTGTGCTTACGTACACATTCAGTCGAGACACCCCTCCCCCCGTACGCAATATGCCAAAAGTGAAGATCCCCCTCCTTGCGTATGTAATATATGGATGGCCCCCAATCTGTTAAGAATGCCAGTACAATTGACTATATTATTTTTAGACTTCAACAACTACAATTAAAACTGTGACTATCTGCTTAGACGTTCATTTCAATATTATCATTTTAGAACTGCAAATACACTTTGTCAATAAAATTTTAATTAAACTACTTAATATGCTGCATGATTTATCTGTACAGCATAGACTGCCAGTAGTTTATCTGTACAGCATAGACTGCCAGTAGTTTATCTGTACAGCATAGACTGCCAGTAGTTTATCTGTACAGCATAGACTGCCAGTAGTTTATCTGTACAGCA
Source organism: Ampullaceana balthica (assembly GCA_944989445.1). Taxonomy (NCBI): domain Eukaryota; kingdom Metazoa; phylum Mollusca; class Gastropoda; family Lymnaeidae; genus Ampullaceana; species Ampullaceana balthica. The sequence continues at coordinate 668,472 of CALYLW010000063.1, forward strand.
TAGACTGCCAGTAGTTTATCTGTACAGCATAGACTGCCAGTAGTTTATCTGTACAGCATAGACTGCCAGTAGAGTTTATCTGTACAGCATAGACTGCCAGTAGAGTTTATCTGTACAGCATAGACTGCCAGTAGAGTTTATCTGTACAGCATAGACTGCCAGTAGAGTTTATCTGTACAGCATAGACTGCCAGTAGTTTATCTGTACAGCATAGACTGCCAGTAGAGTTTATCTGTACAGCATAGACTGCCAGTAGAGTTTATCTGTACAGCATAGACTGCCAGTAGAGTTTATCTGTACAGCATAGACTGCCAGTAGTTTATCTGTACAGCATAGACTGCCAGTAGTTTATCTGTACAGCATAGACTGCCAGTAGTTTATCTGTACAGCATAGACTGCCAGTAGTTTATCTGTACAGCATAGACTGCCAGTAGTTTATCTGTACAGCATAGACTGCCAGTAGTTTATCTGTACAGCATAGACTGCCAGTAGAGTTTATCTGTACAGCATAGACTGCCAGTAGAGTTTATCTGTTAAAATTAATTTCTTTAAATTTCTTGGCATGATGACTGACTGACTGACTGACTGACGGTCAAGAGTTCAAATGTACTTGAGGATGAACAACAAATTAAAACACTGAACTCAGAGACTTCATTCAAATAAATGTGAAACATTTATTGCAGTTTATAATCTGAACAATGATCATAACAGCACTGAACAATGATCATAACAGCACTGAACAATGATCATAACAGCACTGAACAATGATCATAACAGCACTGAACAAACAAACAATATGAAATGTAAGATTAACCAGAAATAACTGGTCAGCAGAGGGTAAAATCCATTTTTTTTCAGTTGCAAAATTGAGAGATGACCAATGCACTTGTCATCTGAATGTATGAGTGAATCATCAAATCTCATGTTTATTATCACAGAATGACAAAAAATATATATATTGATAACTGAAAAGCCAGTCAAAGTTGATGTATTTACATGTCCATTGCTAACACATATCCCCAGCCCAAAGTCATCACTGAGCTAAGAATCCTAACAGAGCAAGCAAGCACACCAAACATAGATCTTTCTGCTACTGGTAGCCGCACCCTTCATGACATTTCCAAATGTTGGCAGTTGGAGTGTGCTGATGAACTTCCAAACATGGAGTGTGTTAGTTAGTGCAAATTGACTTGTTAAGTCAATGAGAATGTATAGAAATGAAAATATGATTTAAGTCTGTCATTGCACATGGTTGGGATGTTGTGGTCTACTACAAATGTACAGGGTAAACAGCAACTACATGACATAATGCTGACTTGCAAACACTGGCTTTAAATTTATAAACTAACAAATATTATTGAATAAATCAATTATTTAATCAAAATACAATTTACAAATGAAAAAACAAATGATGAACATGACTAAGCTTTAAGTTGCCAGGCATTCCTGACAATTGCACCATCTACATAAAATATGTCATTAAAAATAAAACAGCACTTGAAGAAAAATATTTTGTTATTTGACCTTGAAAAGGTATTTTAAAATATTCACATATCAAGTCTCTCATCACATAAATTAAATAAAAACGAAGAAAAACTATTTTTAAAAAAAACCAGGGGATATTTGAAATGACCCAATCATCATTGCAGGTGATATTTGAAATGAGCCAATCAACATTGCAGGTGATATTTGAAATGAGCCAATCAACATTGCAGGTGATATTTGAAATGAGCCAATCAACATTGCATAAACAAAGTGAACATCAAGCATCATTTACTTATTTCATCAAACTCCGTCTCTGTTTATATATGTCCATTACAAACTGCACAAGTTCATCAACTGAAACTCAGTTCATCAACTGAAACTCAGTTCATCAAACCACCAACAAAATTGAACCAAGCATTAAGTTTTAACACCATCACATTCACAAACAAATATTTTTTTAATGAAATTGACAATTTTGTAACTGCCCCAGACTTACAAGTTAAAATCAATCCACATAGCAATTAAACATTAAAGTATTGAAAGTTGTTATCAAGTAACTTGTAGAAAAATCAATTCTAATATTTACATACATAACATGAGAGGTGGATCAAATGATCCAGTGATGTGAATCATATTGTAAACCTTGGCTTGTTGTTATATGAATCATATTGTAAACCTTGGCTTGTTGTTATATGAATCATATTGTAAACCTTGGCTTGTTGTTAGATTCAAATAACCAGCAACATCAATGCATGTCCTGAATATTTCAACAAACTGGGGTGGGCATCATTAAACTGGCTTATAAAAAAAATAAATGAATGCAATCATCATCTTCATTTGGAACAAACAAACAGAAAAAACTCAATATCATCAGTAACAATGTTCCAAAGAGCAAAGAGATGAAAGACATTAACCAGTGATAAAGGTTAAGACTCAACAAATGCAGGGCCTCGTAAAGTCAGGGGAACTGGGCATGCAGGGCTTTAGAAGGTATGTGCATTGCGACAAACACCGCAGCCAAGGGCAAACTCTTCCCCTGTTGGTGGGTGGATGATATGTAAGGGGCATTCCTCTCCCTCCTGCTGCACACCTTTAGGACCTGAACACACAACAAACAATCATAACAATATTTATTACAAGACTTCATTAGACTCTTTCTCTCATAACATTTATGTCTTTAAATAATGACCTGTCTTTGCCAGTCATAAACTAACAAATATTTTGTTCACTACTTATTGATTTAAAACTAACATCCATACGTGGTCCAAATCTTTGTTTGACAATTCTTATGTAAATGAAATACTGTGCTAAAATAAACTCCACCATTGCTCACCTGCAGGACAATGCGGCAAATCTTTTTTGGGTATGGCTGTGACCCTTTGAAATTCTTCGTGGCAAGGGTTGCAGAAGTGAGTCGTGCCAAAGCAGAAGAACACGGCCACAGAGCAGCAGTAGCGACACTTGTACTCCAGAAAGTCTGCTCCGTGCTTGGCACACATCTGAGCCCGGGAGACATCCGAGCATCCACCGCAGACAAGCTCTGACGGATCAAAGTCATCACCACCTCCAATAGCTTCATCACAACGAGCTTCACCTCCGTAGTAGGCCTTGGCAGGAAAATTTTAAGTAAATAGATCAAAATGTCATTTGTTAAGATTTTAGATGAGTTTTTTTGTGGTTTTGTTTAAGCTTATGAAGGGCAAAAATTTTCTATACAATTCAAGTACAATAGAACCCGGTTAAGTCGACGGCCTAGGGGTATGCCAAAAGGCGTCGAGCTAACCAATTATTGAGTTAAACAAAAACCAATATGGCGGAAAAATATTAAAATGTGCTTGAAATTTCTTTATGTACATGATAAGGTTGTTAACAGTTAACCGGTTAGCTGTAACTTTGGTATAAGCCTATTACGCGGAGTTAATATTTTGTTGTGTTACGCAGAATACCAGAACCAATACGCAAGCGACCGTGACATCAAAGCGAGCGACCGTGACATCAAAGCGCTTTCTTACTATTCCATCTATAAATAATATACATGTCCTCACTATTAGTTTAGTTCGCCTACAGCTGAGGAAAGTTTTTTTAATAAAAATTTTACTTTGCTTAGTTGTCGAGGCTCTGTACGAGAGCTAACACACAGTGTGCGTATGATATGAACAACGGTCAAAGTCAAGGCCGCGTCTGTTATTGTTACTATTTATATTACGAGAGTCCTTTGAAAGACGTAGCAAAGCTACCGGGCGATTAATTGGTCCTCAAATTTGAGTTCGGTCTTTTAGTGACAGTTTTCCTGCAAGTTAAAGCCATTTGACGTAAGATTACCACATTAATATCAAAACTGATATTTGCTTTAAAAAATGCATACGGCTAGTGAACGATTCTTTAAATTATTTTTTAAAAACTCTCTTAGTTGAAGAGAACTAACACAGTGCGGCGATGTTAAAATGTGAACAACGTTCAAGGCCACGAGGAGTAGGGTTGCCAACTCTCCCGTTTTTGCCGGGAGTCTCCCGGAATCGCCTTTCTTGTCCCGTCTCCCGGTTAACAATGACCCGGGAGATATAAATTGTAATATGTTAAAATAATTGTTTTGTTTAAATCTTTATGTTTTCAATTCTATAATCTCCCGGGTTCGAGGTTGTGGGAGTTGGTAACCCTAGCGAGGAGTGTTACTATTAAGTGCAAGAGAGCTGAAAACAAGCGGGCTGTGACGTCACATGTTCTTTGAAGTCACCATCAGATGGCGCAAGGCGAAAATTAAATAATTGATACACTCACTCTTAGTTGCTTTTTGCCCGTGATGTCATACAAAACAAGCCCCCGCTTCCCTATGCGTGTCTTCATTCTCGACACACGCTGCGTGACCCAGTTCTTCTATACACGTCCAGCACGGCCTAAATGGGGACAAAGCGTGTTTTCGCTCACGTCGTTGGCTGGCTGTTAGTAATAGTGCAGTTGAACCCGCGAAAATAAGTTAGAGAGATGGTGATGTGGCATCGATAACATTTTCAAAAGCTGGCGATTGGTCCTGGGGATCCAGATAAGCAATGTGGCAAATTTGTGCTCGAGGTATTAGGGTTCGGCGACTTAAGAAGAATTGAATTAACCGATGAGAAAATGCTAAGACAAAGAGAGAATTTGGCGGTTCCAATAAAAAACGCCGACTTAATAGTGTTGGCGAGTTAACCGGGCTCGAGTTAAGTGGGTTCTAGTGTAGTAGAAATCTTTTTATATTTAACAGAGAGTTGATTGTTTTCTGAGCCAGACTTTTTATAAATTCTATTTTGAAAGGCTTGAATACTGTGAATATGTCAACCAACAAAACTTGATAATTTAAACTAATATCACATAACATGAGGTCATGTGCTAACAGAGAATTAGCTTTCCATTATCTCCCCTAAATTTATGGGTATAGGTAGGATTTTTCATTTCAAAAGTTTTTTCTTATCCCTGGAAAATGAGAACAAACATTTCCTGATAACAACATTTCCCATAAAATTACATTTAATTTAATTAAAAAAGGTAACTATCTGAATAAAAAAAAAGAGGCCATTGCTTAAATTTATTTCTTTTTTTTAAAATACTGTTTATGCTTAGTAATAAATAATTAACAAATAGTTTGTGTGACAAAGGTTTAAGAGGAAAAAAAACTCTTTAGAAAACATTAAAACGTAAACAATTTTGCATCATTTACAATTTGTAACAAGTTTTTTTCCTTTCATTTAGAAATGTTAAAATTTTGATTATTTTTATAATGCTATGCTAAATTTTAAATATAAAAAAACCACTACATAATTGTAAGTATTATAGTGGTAGTGAGAACAATGATAGAGATATACTAGGTACACGGTGGTATTCTATTGATTACAAGGGGTCTCAAAGCTCTTCTCATGGGCTTCACTTCCACTCCCTCCCTCTTTAACACTAATCCTAAACAAGATTAATTTGTTTAATATAAAAACAGGGAAGGCCTGAAAGGCTCTTCTTAGAAAGCGGTTATAAAATATGAGCCATTCCAATTATACTGCAAGAGCAAGTTTGGGTACTTAATGTGTTTACTTTATTGCACTTGAAGCAAACGTAGTAGGCGTATCTGTCCATGGCAAACCCAGCCGGGTCTTGGTAAAATCTGGCACCAGGTGTGGTGATAGCCTCAGCCTTGTCCAGACCTTCATACTCCAGTCTCATTAGGGCCTTTCTCTTGACATCCTCCTTGAGGGCCCGTATAGGCTCCAGCAGTGCTTTCAAGGCAGTGTGCTCAATAGTGGTCTACATAAGAATGACAATTTAAAAGGAAAGACAATGATAATTTTTTTTATTACATCCATAAATTTAAAACATAACTAACATTTCATTCAATCCTCAGTCTTTATTTGTCCTTTACGATAATTCAAGTTTTATTAAAAGATTATTGCTATGTAAAATAAACTTATTGATTTTCCAAAACATTTAATTATGTCAATATTGATAACATGTGTGTAAAATGCTCCTACAAGTGTAGAGTCAAAAGCTTGAGGGCCAGGGGGATGTATTACCTTGAGGGCCAGGGGGATGTATTACCTTGAGGGCCACCTGGGATGTATTACCTTGAGGGCCAGGGGGATGTATTACCTTGAGGGCCAGCAGAGATGTATTACCTTGAGGGCCAGGGGGATGTATTACCTTGAGGGCCACCTGGGATATATTACCTTGCAAATGGGGCACATTGAGAATCCAAACGTGATGCGTGCACCAACATAACGTTTGCTGAGAATTAACTTGGCGCAATGAAGATGGAACAAATGTGAGCAGGAAAGCTGTTTGAAAGAACATTGGGTAAATTGTTGACATCTGTAACAAAAGAGCTGGGAGCTGTCTAAGAAGATCTTTACTGAGCAAAACCTTTTGCACATCACGCAGCTAACTTATAATAAAATATTTAAAAAATCTTTTTTTAAAAAGGAAACGCATTTTATTTACATATAGAAAGTGCACTAGAAAGAAGAATTTTTTTTTCAGTCCATGAACCTATCGACTGCACATAAAAGCGTGGGGCGCCCATCACAACTCATTTCTTTTTGCAACTACTCTTTTGCATATAGATAGTTTTTTCCAATTAATGTGATAGTAGCATGTATATGATCAAAGTTGTGAAACTTTTAATGTTTATTAATATTCATATAAATATGTATTTATGTTTCGCAGCCTTGACCATGATAGCGAGTTGTGATGAGGTCCCCACGTTTTTATGTGCAGTCGATAGGTTCACGGATTGAACATGTTTATTTTCTTCTTTTTAGTGCACTTTCTATATGTAAATAAAAGCGTGTCCTTTTCAAAAAAAGTTTTTAAAAATATTTTATTTTCTACTTTTTAGTATCAAAATTTTTTAAACCGATTTTTTGACCTTATCAATTCAATTTAATTAGTTAAACTTCATTGTCAATAACTTAAATGTTATTAAAAAGATAGATTATTAATTACAAATTTATGTAATAAAATAAAAAAGTTTCCCCAACTGAAAATTGAACCCGGCACCTCCAGGTAGGGCTGTCAATATTGTTGAAAAATGCTGCCTGGGTACCCGTCCAAATTTCGAACCGGGTACCCTGGTTACCCGATCGAAACATCGCATAATTTTCCCCAGTGGCGTAGCTAGAACTTTTGCCGCCCGGGGCGGTATCCAATTTGCCGCCCTTTTAGGGGCCGTCCATAAATGACGTCACGCACATGGGGGGGGGGATTCACACATTTGTGACGATGTATGAAGAGGGGGAGGGGAGTGTTTAATAAATGTGACGTCACATCAAAACGCTCAACTTTGAATAAAAGGTTCACTTAAATATTTGATTACTGACACTTTATTTAAAGACGTACTACATGGCTTCACGCGTGTTACTATATAGTGCAGCCTTACGCTAAAAACATACTTAAATCCCAAAAAATGATTTGACGTGCTCATTTTCAAATAGAAAATACGGTTTTTATAGTGCGGCAAAGCTTTGTGACGTCATATTGAAAGGTATAAGTTTTTATGACGATCAGTGACGAGAATTGGGGTGGGGGCTGGGGGTGAAAACTCAGCCAAAATAGCGTGACGTCATTTATTGATGGCCCCTTAAGTGAATGATGTGATGCATTTTATTAATTATAATAAACATTAATAATTAATTGTAATTGCAGCGAAAAAAGGGTGGGAAACATTTTTACCATTGCATGCCATATTTATGTAAGCAGTAATAAAAGAGGCCGCATAAAATGATATACCTATAAATACACACTTATAAAAATACAAGATACATGTACTTTTTTTAAAAGACCACAAGAAAGTTATTGGGGTCGCAGGTCCAGCAAAAAAAATGAAAAAATGAGACAAACCATATTTCAAATTTACACCCCAAAAAAACATTACCAATTAATATGCTTTTATTTTGTACTTATAGATAAATGATTTTTTTTTACAAACAAAGAAATTTTATACATCAGTATGTAAACATATTTATACATTTACTTGACTAACTCTCATAGTAGAAAAATCGTGTATTATGCTATCAAATTATTTGTAATATCTTGTTCTATGGACAATAATAAAAGATTGTGTAGTCTTAAATGCCTCATTGTGGAACGAAGATAATTTTTTTTTATCAACTACAGTTTGGAGGACCTCCTTTCACAACTAGCGACACTGATGGCAATGTTGAAAAAATATTAGCAAAATTACAATTTTGGGTACAGAATATTCCAATCTATACTGTTGAAATTTTTAAAAATATTTTAAAATTTCTAACGTAATGCCTCTTCTTGTAGTGTAGGTACAGCTATAAAAACCTGGATCTTTTTTCTTTCAATATTGAAATTTTCTTTATCAGTGTCAAAACAGTAATTTATTTGATGTTCAAATTCTTCATTTAATAGGTTACATGGTATTATATGGTATTATACACCAATATTTTCTTGCAAGGATATGCCCCTGATGAAAGCGTTCTTTTATTTTCTTTAATAATTCTATCCACTGACAAAACAATTCTCGTTGCACCCCTTGTTCTAAAGATGGAATCACTTCTTCTGAATTTTCCCCACTCATATTTTTTCTCCTTCTAACTCGGCGTTCAGTTGACATCTCCTACTCTTCACAAATTGTTTGGCTGACATAACACGTTTTGTATTAGCACATCTCTGTGTTCCATGCAATGGGTTTGTATTAATTTAAAAAACAAGACGGGTTCCCATAGATTGAGATAACATAGAAAAGAAAAGGATTGCATTGAATCGAGTAAAATCCAGCATCTGATCTCGTTTTATTAATTACTTCTTCAGATGTCAATTTTAATTGTTTATGCCTATTGTGGTGTTTATTAACGGAAAAATATGAATATTTTCATATTCTTGTCATCATTCAAATTATTTACACATTACTTTAATAGGATAGGCGTAACGTTTTTAATGAATAAATGTATTTATATAAAAAAGCAAAAATAATTTGTGCTACTTTGATGCAATAAAAACGAAATAAATTTAATTTTTTTTATAATAATACAATAATTACAATAATTTACAATAATTTTCTGAAAACTGAAACAGTAATATAAATTACTACTTGCAGAGTTAAACATCATATTTGAACTACCATGCCATGTAGGTACTTGTTCGCACATCATTCTGCGCTTATCGAAATTCCACCAAAAACAGTCGTGACGATATTAATAGCACCTGTGATGTGTTTCTGTGTGTAGTTTTCATATAAAAGCGTCATCTGTGACGTATACCGATTAATTAATTTTCCAAACAAATCTATACATTTTTTGAGCGATCTTATATTTTTGAACGGGTTTGAGTTAGTTATAACAACCACTATGTAATCAAACAAATGTTGTACGACCCGTTAATTAAGACTCAAAATTACGAATATTTTTTTCACCTGGTTTTCCTCTTTCGAAAGAAAAAGGGCGATTGTCGGCAATGGCTTTACTTTTCAACTGCCTACAAATGCCGCCCCCTATATGTGTGCCGCCCGGGGCGGACCGCCCCCTCTAGCTATGCCACTGATTTTCCCCGTCATGACCGCTATACAATGCTACCTAGCCACCTTCAATGCACCTCATTTCACACAGTAGCCACACGGCCGACGTCTTAGGGATCGTACATAAATGACATCAAGCGATTTTGTCCGATTTTTTACCCCCACCTCCTCCCCCCCCCCTCGGTCATTGTCACAAAAACTTAGAACCCCCTCCAATATGACGTCACAAAGCTTTGCGGGCCCCCTCTCCCCCCATAAAAGCCGTACTTCCTTTTTGAAAATGAGCATGTGCCAAATAACTTTATTGTCATTTAATTTTGTATTTAATGTGAAGTTGAACTCTAAAAATCGCTACGCTACACGCTAAAATCCATGTAAACATCATTAAATAAATTGTAAGCAATCAAATACTTCAGTGGAACTTTTTTTTAAAGTTGCGCGTTTTGATGTGACGTCAAGAGGAGTTTTGTTTTCTTTATATGATTCATTCAAAGAACCAAAGTCTTCTCGTGTTTGCGATTTCAGTTTCATTTTCAGAGAAAAAAGATGTATCAAAATTTTAATACATTGTGGTTTGTGGAGACCGAATTGTATTTCCCGTTGACAGATAGTTCTCCTTAGATGTATTTCACAGCTTATATTTGAAACAAAAATTTTCATTTGATAAATTGTTTCGCGAGTCGTAAATTAAACACAAAAAGCCGTATGCGAGCCGAAGTTTGGTTAATATAACATTGAAGCCACCTTTTCACGGGTACCCGGGCCTACCTCCAGGTCAGCTCTATTACACTATTACCAGTGTTTCTCAATTATTTTCTGTCACGCCACCCCTCTAGGAAGAAAAAACATTTCACGCCCCCGCGCGGCAGTAAATAGAATCATTTGTCCCCTGGGGGGCGCACTCCACTATTTGAGAAACACTGCACTATCAATAACAATTCAACCACCAATTTCTGACAAATTACGTTCTTTTAAAAATTATAATACAAATTCTTTACAATCTACTTCTGACAACACATTGAAATTGCGTGTATCCCTCTAGGGCGAATTGTGGCGTGGTTCATTGGGTGAGTGATAATATAGACATAAACTACAAATGCATTCATTTAATTACGGTACATTCGATCGATCTGAAATTTTGATACAATGGATTGTCATCCACGATCTATCTGTGGTAAAAATTTGAGATCTCTAGGACCACCAGAAGTGGCTTAATTTTACGTTACAAGATTTGACGGATACAACATACAAACAGTGTGAGTTAAATAAAAGCGTGTAAAAAAGGATCTTGACCAAACAAATGTCTGACCTTTATTGCTGGGGCAGCTGAAAGTGCCTCGGTGAAACAAATCATGCACATATCGTCAGCATCTTGCTTTAACTGCTCTTGGTTTGACTGACGACAGCGATGTAAACAGGGCAGACAGGGATCTTCTCCTGCAATGCCGCTACACAGATGACCACAGGGCAGTAGCTTGGTGCAAGCATTCTTGGAAAACTCCTACATTTCAAAGTAATGAAACATTTTTTTTAAACACGTGCAGAGTAATATGTAGTATTATCTGATCTATTACAGACACTCCTTATATACAGCAGTAATATGTATTATTATTATTATTATCTGATCTGTTACAGACACTCCTTATATACAGCAGTAATATGTATTATTATCTGATCTGTTACAGACACTCCTTATATACAGCAGTAATATGTATTATTATCTGACCTGTTACAGACACTCCTTATATACAGCAGTAATATGTATTATTATCTGACCTGTTACAGACACTCCTTATATACAGCAGTAATATGTATTATTATCTGATCTGTTACAGACACTCCTTATATACAGCAGTAATATGTATTATTATCTGATCTGTTACAGACACTCCTTATATACAGCAGTAATATGTATTATTATCTGACCTGTTACAGACACTCCTTATATACAGCAGTAATATGTATTATTATCTGATCTGTTACAGACACTCTTTATATACAGCAGTAATATGTATTATTATCTGATCTGTTACAGACACTCCTTATATACAGCAGTAATATGTATTATTATCTGATCTGTTACAGACACTCCTTATATACAGCAGTAATATGTATTATTATCTGATCTGTTACAGACACTCCTTATATACAGCAGTAATATGTATTATTATCTGATCTGTTACAGACACTCTTTATATACAGCAGTAATATGTATTATTATCTGATCTGTTACAGACACTCCTTACATACAGCAGTAATATGTATTATTATCTGATCTGTTACAGACACTCCTTATATACAGCATCCTACGCTTATCCAAGTCTTGCATTTTTATTAGTTTAAAACATTGATAAAGTGTTGGTTTTCCTGGTTTAATCAGGCAACCCATTCCACGTCCAAATTCCGGAAGGCAAAAACAAGAATTTTTTTGTGTTTACTCTGGCCCTTGCATACGGAATAAGAAAAGTGTTTTTATCAGGGTTGGTACTGATTAACAATTTTTTGTTCGATTAATCATAAAAATTTAATCAATTAATTTCTTTAATTATATTTTTATAACGCATATATAGATCCCGTTAAGTTGTGATTCATTATTTCACGAAATCGGTTAAGTCGCGATACAATTCCATGGCTCCCAAATTTTGTGACGTAACACAGCAAATTCGTTCTGCTATGCAAGAAATAAGGGAAAAAAAACTTTTTCTTTACGTATGCAATGTCTAAATAAATAATAATAATACGAGGGAAAGTATGTAAGTAACAAAAAATATAAATTATTAATAAATAGGAAAAAAATTTAAGAAATATTTTCTTAAATTATAATCGATTAATTTTTAAAAATGATTAATAGATTAAATAATCGTTAATTTCCACAGCCCTAGTTTTTATCCTTATGTCTATCTGGATGTTGTATTAGATTATCTTTGTGTTGCATTTCCTATTTAGAATTAATTGCCTTATGTATTATCATTACTTTGCTCTGCTCTCCTCTAGTGTTTCAAGGTTTAATGATTTCACTAATGGTGTTACTCTTGGCAGTTTTGAATATTTTCTAATGGTAACTTTATTGGATGTGCGGTTCACATAGTGTAAAAAGTTGTTAGGAGCTGACACTTGATTTTGAAAGCCTCAAGCTTTTATTCGGCAAGTAACATTGTACATCTTCCCACACAAGACACAAAATCTAAGTTCTAACCTGGCAGTCGGGATCAGAACACACATTTCCAATGGCAAGTAGACCAGTGTTGCTAGTTCGACCACAAAAGCGACAAGTACCTGGCCCAACTGTGGCATTAGACACCTTACCTATAATAATTTTTAATGATGTATATTAATTTTTAAAAATGAATAGAATATATTCATCTTTTAAAACAAATAGTTGTAATTTTTGCACAAAATTGCCATTTAAAAAGAAACTTTGATACTAATGGCTAAATAAAGCAAAACTTGGTTTTAGTAGGCAATTAAATATTTTGATTGCTGTATAGTTATGATTAACTGGATGTTAATTCATCATTGATATTGAAGTGAGAATAACATGAGCTGCTTGAAAGTAAGGCGTAAGGGAAACAATGAGGCCATTCTTCACCTTCTCTAAACTCTACCAAAGCCTTGAAAGTCCTGGAGTCAACAAGGGACATAACCCAAAACAATTTGATACGGCCACAACCTTCATGAAGATCAACCTTGATGGCTTCTTCTTCTTCTTTGAAAACCTGGCCAATGGAAAAAAAGGGTAAGGGGAGGGATCAAGTAAAAACTTATTTTTTATAAGTTAATAAAATCTTATGAGAAGAGATGAAAAAAATCAAGAAGTTGTACTCTATTAGTTGTTATTGACAGCTGGCAAATGATAGGTATGGAAAATATTGAAGACAATACAAGAAATGGTATTACATGTAATATTAAGAAAGTAAACTAAATGAAGGACTGATTTTTACAGTAGTTAATATTTACTAAACACAATAGAAGGAACACTGAAAAGTAAAATAAGTGAAATATTTTTAAAATATATTTTTGTTATTTAAGTGTTAAAATTAAAGTGAAGCTGTTGGCTGGCTTACCTGTCTCTGATGGCTTACCTGTCTCTGATGGCTTACCTGTCTCTGATGGCTAACCTGTCTCTGATGGCTTACCTGTCTCTGATGGCCTCTCTTCTTACGAGGCATGTGGAGGTAACGGTCACATTCAGCACACAAGTTACCACAGTCAGAACACAAGATGATTGCTGGGGTCACAGTGTCATCATGGTTCTCACAAGTGGGCTACAACAGTACAACAAACATGAGACAGATTAGAACCTGACTTATTTAAATTGTATTGCTCTAAATGTTTATTCAGTACTTTGAAATATTACAAGATCAGATAAATTTTGCCAAACAAGTTCATAGACTTTAGGCTGAAATAACATGAAAAATGTTTATTTGAATATCTACCAATGACCCTAAGTAACTTCCCTAGGCTGTCCACGATGGTGTCAACATCTACCAATGACCCTAAGTAACTTCCCCTGGCTGTCCATGTTGGTGTCAATATCTAAGAATGACCCTAACTTACCCTTGGCTGTCCATGTTGGTGGTCTGGGCTTGAAATCCATTCTCCAGAGGACAGACGGTCAACATGGTCTTGGTCAAGGACACACAGAGAAGCCAGCGCTAGCCAGAGCTGAAGAAAATGCAGAGAAGTGGTCAAAATAGTCAAATTTAACATCTTTGCATTTGAAGAGTTGAAAGATTTCAAATTTTTTTCATAACCAGCAGTTTTGGCCTTGAAGATGTATGGATAAAATCAGCAACAATCTTTTAGTTAGCATAATCCTGTTTAATATACAGTGGAACCTCTCATAACAAGTTTAAAAAATGTGAAAAAGTTGCTGTCTTAACGAGCGACAATTTGCATAACGAGTTATGCAGATAGGGGAAGTCCCTTTTTCCCGACATTCATTTGTGAGCTGGGACTTCCCCACCGATGCATTAGTCTGTGTTTAGCACTTGGTCTGTTAGCGTATTGTTTTCGTGTGTGATCACCCGTTTGTACAAATTTTGTATTCAGACAGTATTCATAATTTTTTATGTGCAAAATGTAATAACATGTGCTAAAATGTCTTCAAAGAAAAAGCTACAAGAAGACAATCATAAGAGAGAAAAAATAACTGTTGAAATGAAACGTACAATCATTGAAAAGCGAGAACAAGGTGTGAGCGTGGCTAATCTAGCGCACACATACAATCGGTTAACATCAACGATCTGCCCTATTCTCAAGAACAAAAAAAAATTAAGGAGATGGATGCTTCAAAGGGAGTGTCAAGAATGTCTACGAAACGGTTATGACACATTTTCGTCAAATTTTGAAGTGTCAGGAAAAACAAATGTCTTTAGACAGTTTTATAGGTAAAAAGAATTAATTATTTGACATAAATTCTTATTTTTATTTATGTTTTTATTTTTCAAATCTAAATTGTATTCCAGGTTGTTACACCCCATAATAATTCATAAGTAATTTTATTTGAATAAATGTTAATCAAAATTAATAATTTCTCAGTGTGAAATGCATGATCGTATTTTACGTTGATTTGTATGGGAAAAATTGTTTTGTTTAATCTTAAGGAGTAAGATTCTGGAACGAATTATGCTCGTTATAAGAGGTTCCACTGCATATGTTTCCATCTGTCATTGATATGGGATGATACTTTACAATACACTATGGTAAACTAATTTCATTGACATTAAAGTAAGAATAAAACAAACCCGTAAAAACAAAGTTTTTGACTATAAATCCCTTATATATGAGACATAACTAACAGTATTGATTATGTTCAAACGCGACAAACATTTACAGACTGAATTTGTCTTAACTCCCCTTTGCTTTATAAGCCGGGGGGGGGGAGGTCTGGTCACTGATCGCTGGACCGAGCTCAGCGTGACACGTAAAATGTAAACAAAAGCACGCCAGTACATCGACGATGTAGCGTCAAGGCGTGAACTGACTGAACTATCACGTGAAAAAAAAAGCAATAACAAACCGTGAAATTGAATTACATATGTCGTATAGAGATAAACTAAAAATGCATTAATTTAATTACGGTACGTTCGATCGATATGAAATTTTGATATGATGCATTGTTGGGTGACACAAGTCTATGTGCCAAATTTCAGCTGGATGGCATTACGGGCAGTGGGTAATTTTTTAATTTTGTTTTTCCGCTCGACGAAGAGATGATGACATAGAGAGAGACAAGATTTCTAAGTTAATATAAGGGATTTAAAAATACATGGAGATTTATTATAATTAAAATACAAAGTTTTCAAATAATATTTGTTCCTTAAATTTTGTCTTCAGAGAAGTTGCAATCAGACATTTTTGTTGTTTATGAACAAATTTCAACTAATGAGCTATTTCAAGAGCAAGTTTGGGTACTTATGTTGGCTATGTAACCTGTTCAAGAATAGTTTGATGGAAGAAACAAACAAGTTTTTTTTTAGATCCAAAGCCAAAATTCTACTTTCACATAGAATTTTTTAAAAATATATAAAAAATTGACAGATCTATTTCTAGTTAATAAGCTGTTGTGTAGAATGAAACATGGAATGGAATGAGTTATTTACTGTTGGTGTTTTGACACAGTTCTGTGGGTCTCTGTGAGCCTCGTCCAGTTTGGTCATGTTCAGGATGGCCTCTGCTATGGCAGCTTTGGTGTTGGTGGCCCAGGACTCAGACAACTTGCCCTGAAAGTCACATTTTAACAATATTGTCATTTTTTATGGTTATTGAAAACAAAAGAAATGATGTAATGATGCGATATCTGAACGTTGAATTGACCAAAAGAAATGATGTAATGATGCGATATCTGAAAGTTGAATTGACCAAAAGAAATGATGTAATGATGCGATATCTGAAAGTTGAATTGACCAAAAGAAATGATGTAATGATGCGATATCTGAAAGTTGAATTGACCAAAAGAAATGATGTAATGATGCGATATCTGAAAGTTGAATTGACCACAGTACGCACCCAATCAACAATTTGGACTATTAAAAATCCTTATTTTGGAGGGGGGGGGGTGTCAAAAACTGCATTAAAAATTATATTGAAATATTCAACTCTGAATTGAAAAAAAAGGTAAATACTGAATATAGTCTAAAATACATTTAATCATGAAGCTGCATTAACCATTAAAGTAATTTTTAATTCTAAAATATTGTGAGATATTAAATAATTTCACAGTTAAAGTTAGGAGGGTGCTGCCCACATATTAGCTTCCTTTGCATTTTATGAGCACTTTTTATAATGGGAGCAGTGGGCTGGAAATAACGAGAGCAGTGGGCTGCTCAAAGATATTTTTTAACACAAGCAGCTTTTGTCAACAGTGATTTAGTAGCCAGGTAGTGTTAGGAAGTAAGTGTTGAATGAATTCTTACTGCTGCCATGTCCTTGACTAGTTCCATGATGCTGGCAGCTAAACCTGAATCCATTTTCCCTCGCATCCACCAACGAGCTGATCTACAGGAACAAAACAGGGACAAGCATTGTTACATAGAAAACTCAGCTTTTCAAAATCTTATAAATCTAATAATTTCATAGCATTGGCCACTTTATCTCCTGAACTTTATGTGAAGATATGTTTCTATTTTAATTATGTTCTAACAAGATATTTTTTATTAGATGACTTAATTTATTTCCAAACAATATTTTATCATGTTGGCCAGGGGTGCGCAAACTATGGCCCTGGAGCCGCATGCGGCCTACTACTGGGTTCTTTGCAGCCCGGGGAAGCCTTCAGTAATATTAAAAAAATCAATAGATTTATGTTAAAGATGGATGTTTTTAGTTGAGCTGAAGCTCAATTTTGGTTAAGTGCTGCCCATTGATGTTTTGGTTAAGTGCTGCCCATTGATGTTTTGGTTAAGTGCTGCCCATTGATGTTTTGGTTAAGTGCTGCCCATTAATTTTTTGGTTAAGTGCTGCCCATTGATGTTTTGGTTAAGTGCTGCCCATTGATGTTTTGGTTAAGTGCTGCCCCTTGATGTTTCATATTTTACTAATGCGGCCCTCGCCCTGAAATGTTTTGCCAACTCTGATCTAGACCAATGTTGTTACTTACTTGGCCGAGTCTTCCAAACACTGGGACATCGTCAATGTTGTGCAGACTTTGGAAGGGCCTGAACTCTTAATCTTCATCTGGACATTGAGGGACTTGGCCACACAAGCCAAGAAGACATCCAATATGCCAGGGACATCAGGGTCAAAACTTGAGTCTCCCTGGGCTTCTCCTACTATGTTGTAGTCGGGGGGCGGCAAGCTTGGAATGGACAAGATAGGTGCCAGGACCTGTGGCTTGACCCATGGGAGCACTCGTCGGAATATGATGGTTATCTGAGGGTTAAAGTACCAAAGTGTTCATGTGTCATACAAAAGGTATCAAAGTGTTAAAATGGTCAGCTCTTATTTCCATGCATAAATGTTTTGTTATGGGCATATTAATGATAAATATCAAGTCAAAGGCATTTCACTGAACAATTGCCACACAACCATTATTCTGTCAACAGTAGGAGATAAAACAAGTGCAATGAGATGGTGACAACTCCTCTGGTGCTGAGGTGCACAGCTTAAGGTATCATTGCTATATGTGCCAGGTGAACACATCCCACTCACCTGTCGTATGCTCTATGTGCCAGGTCAACACAGCCCAGACTCACCTGTCGTATGCTCTATGTGCCAGGTGAACACAGCCCACTCACCTGTCGTATGCTCTATGTGCTAGGTCAACACAGCCCAGACTCACCTGTCATATGCTCTATGTGCCAGGTGAACACAGCCCACTCACCTGTCGTATGCTTTATGTGCTAGGTCAACACAGCCCAGACTCACCTGTCATATGCTCTATGTGCCAGGTCAACACAGCCCAGACTCACCTGTTGTATGCTCTATGTGCCAGGTCAACACAGCCCAGACTCACCTGTCCTATGCTCTATGTGCCAGGTCAACACAGCCCAGACTCACCTGTCATATGCTCTATGTGCCAGGTCAACACAGCAGGCCAGACTCACCTGTCGTTGTATTCTGGGGGTTGATGTGTGTAACAGACTAAACAAATCATGGATCAAGTCCAGCTGTTGGGCGAGGTACTTCCTGCCAACGGATGAGCCACTGAGGGCCACCACCATGGACACAAGCTCAAAGCAGTAGACATCAGATCCATGGATCTCCTCTGCGATGGCTGGCTGCAGCAGAGAGTGGGCCCATTCTTCCTTCATCTTCAGGGCCTCTTTCTTGATACCTTGGACAATGTGCTTGCATACCTGGAGTGTCAACAAGATTTGTGCTTTACAGGTTTTTACTGATGTGTTGAAAATTACTAATGTTGTTAAATTTTGTTTCTAATTGTCATTTTAATTAGTTTCTCAAATATTTGTTTCTCTAAATGATGTGAAATTTGTTCAATTCTGTAAGGTTTAATTTTGGTCAGATTTATTTTAAAGCATAATTTAAAGGGAACTGCTCAAAACAAATGTTGTTTAGATTGAAAATATCAACTCTAACAGTAATTAATCAAACTTATTGCCTTATAGTAAATACAGGTACTCTTTTATTCAATCTTTGAATCAATGACAGGTAACCTGACAATCAGAATTTTCTCTTTGAATCAAACATGTACAATAACCAAAATAGCCATGCACTTTTCAAGGCACAATTCCATTGAATTATCTTTACATTCAGTCATGTCTCATTATGTATCCATCCATTCATGCAGTCATGTCTATCTATATCCAGTCATGTCTATATCCAGTCATGTCTATATCAAGTCATGTCTATATCCAGTCATGTCCATATCCAGTCATGTCTACATCCAGTCATGTCTACATCCAGTCATGTCCATATTCAGTCATGTTTACATCCAGTCATGTCTATATCCAGCCATGTCTACATTCAGTCATGTCTATATCCACACTCACCTGTTTCTGCATGTGGGACAGCTTGCTGCGACTGAACAGTATGCTGACCATGTGCTCTTTCAGGTCATTGTCCCCATCGGCCTTGTCCTCTCTCTTGTCCTCCTCGGTCTCACTGTCCTCTGGGCTGGTCACCAACTTACCAAACACCTGAAAGGTCAACATGGATCATTGAAGCTACACACACATTCTGAGCATTGGTCAGTTCACCTTGACCACATGAGACTATATGATTACAGTCATAAAATATACACTTGACATCTTTTCTCTATACTGTGGTGCTTCCCTTGTTATATCAGCAGATAAATGCCATGTTTAGATTGGCCAGAGAGTTCGGGACGATATCTGATGCTAGGAAAGTCGGTAAATATTTCACAAATCTAGAAAAAATCTAGATTCTAGATAAAAGATGTAAGGAGACAGGGACCTGCCATATTGTTTACTTGTGCAGGTAGTAGAAATGTAATGAGATGGGCTTGCCATATTTCCTGTGCAGGTAGTTGAAATGTAATGAGATGGGCTTGCCATATTGTTTACCTGTGCAGGTAGTAGAAATGTAATGAGATGGGCTTGCCTAATTGTTTACTCGTGTAAGTAGTAGAAGACATAATGGGACAGATCCCAGCACAGTTATTTACCTGTGATGTAAGTATCCTGAAGACTTTGAGAGTTTCAGACTCGCAGTTCTCCTGTTGGATTTGAGCCGCACCTTTCTTCACCTCCAGCTCCATGTCTTCATCCTCAATAGAGCCAAGGATCTGAGACAGAAACAAGGAACACACAATAGAACCAAGGATCTGAGACTGAAACAAGGAACACATAATAGAACCCAGGAACTGAGACAGAAACAAGGAACACATAATAGAACCCAGGAACTGAGACAGAAACAAGGAACTCACAATAGAACCCAGGATCTGAGACAGAAACAAGGAACACACAATATAACCCAGGATCTGAGACAGAAACAAGGAACACACAATAGAACCCAGGAACTGAGACAGAAACAAGGAACACATAATAGAACCCAGGAACTGAGACAGAAACAAGGAACACACAATAGAACCCAGGATCTAAGACAGAAACAAGGAACACATAATAGAACCCAGGAACTGAGACACAAACAAGGAACACATAATAGAACCCAGGATCTGAGACAGAAACAAGGAACACATAATAGAACCCAGGATCTGAGACAGAAACAAGGAACACACAATAGAACCCAGGAACTGAGACAGAAACAAGGAACACATAATAGAACCCAGGAACTGAGACAGAAACAAGGAACTCACAATAGAACCCAGGATCTGAGACAGAAACAAGGAACACACAATATAACCCAGGATCTGAGACAGAAACAAGGAACACACAATAGAACCCAGGAACTGAGACAGAAACAAGGAACACATAATAGAACCCAGGAACTGAGACAGAAACAAGGAACACACAATAGAACCCAGGATCTAAGACAGAAACAAGGAACACATAATAGAACCCAGGAACTGAGACAGAAACAAGGAACACATAATAGAACCCAGGATCTGAGACAGAAACAAGGAACACATAATAGAACCCAGGATCTGAGACAGAAACAAGGAACACACAATAGAACCCAGGAACTGAGACAGAAACAAGGAACACATAATAGAACCCAGGAACTGAGACAGAAACAAGGAACACACAATAGAACCCAGGATCTAAGACAGAAACAAGGAACACATAATAGAACCCAGGAACTGAGACAGAAACAAGGAACACATAATAGAACCCAGGATCTGAGACAGAAACAAGGAACACATAATAGAACCCAGGATCTAAGACAGAAGCAAGGAACACATAAAATATATATTTAAAGTCCTAATAATTTTTGTGTGACGGTCAATAATCCCAGCATAACAGCCACACAAGCAAACCTTGAAGATCGATTTTGTGAGTCTAATTTAAAATGTGTTTACCTTGAGTCTGACGTTGTTGTGCGTCTAATTTAAATTGTGTTTACCTTGAGTCTGACGTTGTTGTTGTGCGTCTAATTTAAAATGTGTTCACCTTGAGTCTGACGTTGTGAGTCTAATTTAAATTGTGTTTACCTTGAGTTGCCTCAGTCGAAGGCTTTGATCTGGTCCCTTCAGTTCAATAGTCAGATTGCGTGCAGGAGCATTAGTGGACGTTGGTAACTGACAGTTGACCCATCCACTGTGCCGGACTTCAATCTCAACCTGTGACAAATTGACATTGTCCTTATTTGTATAAACACACCTTTAGTGTAGTATCAAATAGACTTATAGAAATAGACTTATAGAAATAGACTTATAGAAATAGACTTATAGAAATAGACTTATAGAAATAGACTCTTTGGAATGAGGCAATGAGAGGTAAACAACTGTTGCTAGTCATGCATCGAAAACATCTAAATACAAATTATTGAAATGTACTTCAAACTGGAATCAGGTGTTTAATTATTATTATATAATGTTATTTTAACACTATTATATCATCTTACTCTACGGCTAGATATTTACTTTCCTGTGAGAATAGCTAGCACCAGGGTTTACAAATAATGCATTAAAGGAATTTTCACAATGTTGAGACAGTTTATTTTTATCAGCCACATGAAAATATAGACTCTATTCTCTAAGCTCAAGATTCTATTCTCTGAGCTCAAGACTCTTTTCTCTGACCTCAAGACTCTACTCTCTGAGCTCAAGACTATTCTCTGAGCTCAAAACTCTATTCTCTAAGCTCAAAACTCTATTCTCTCTAAGTTCAAGACTCGATTCTCTAAGCTCAAGACTCTATTCCCTAAGCTGATTAATCCAACTAAAAATATATTTTCTTGTTGTGTCCATGAATTTTCTTAGCACAAAAAACCATTTGACCTACATGCTTGATTTTCTTGAGGTCATCACTTGAAGTCCCTGCATTGAATGTAACAGTTGAGACTTTGTTCTGGAAGTAGTATGATACAATGTTATGTTAGCTATAACAAGTTTACATTGAATGTAACAGTTGAGACTTTGTTCTGGAAGTAGTATGATACAATGTTATGTTAGCTATAACAAGTTTACATTGAATGTAACAGTTGAGACTTTGTTCTGGAAGTAGTATGATACAATGTTAGCTATAACAAGTTTACATTGAATGTAACAGTTGAGACTTTGTTCTGGAAGTAGTATGATACAATGTTATGTTAGCTATAACAAGTTTACATTGAATGTAACAGTTGAGACTTTGTTCTGGAAGTAGTATGATACAATGTTATGTTAGCTATAACAAGTTTACATCCAAGGAACCCATAAAGGATAAATTTGAAATCTTTAAAAACATATTTCCTCAATATCAACATTTTTATATGATTTTAAATGTTTGATCAAAATAAGTCACTTGTCAAACTAAAGTCATATATTTTAATAACATACATAAAAATAATTTGTTAAATTATAAAAAATCATTTATTTGTGCTGAAGACCTAACAGCTGAGCCTTGTATGTCAATGTCCTAAAAATAAGCCAAAATGTTCTGTTGACAAAGCAGTAGACAGGGTATAAAAATGACTGACTGTCTCTAATGCACACAAGGTATACAAGTGACTAAACTAACTGTCTCTAATGCACACAAGGTATACAAGTGACTAACCCCGATGTCCCTAATGTTGTCAATATGCAGGTAGATGAGACTTGGCACAGTTTTGCTGGAGCATGTTATTGTCAAGACTTTCATCTTGTTACGATCTTCATCTCCACTTTCCCAGAAAGTTTCAGTGGAATTGTCTGTTAGAAGTCAAATGTTTATGCAAGGATAAGTACATTCGTGGCTCACAGGATAAGTACATTCGTGGCTCACAGGATAAGTACATTCGTGGCTCACAGGATAAGTACATTCGTGGCTCACAGGATAAGTACATTCGTGGCTCACAGGATAAGTACATTCGTGGCTCACAATTCTTTTATGGTTAAGAATATTTTCAACAACCTTAAATGATTTCATGAAATTACTTTCCCAGATGTTAGGAAATGTGTCAGAAATCCATTAACTTTGCATTCAAATATACAAAAATCAGATCATTTCTTTAAATGGTGTAGTTACAAATTAAATATTAATCATAAAATTAATCATTGCTTGTGACCACTCACCTGTAAGGCTACACATGAATCATAGTTTGTGACCACTCAACTGTAAGGCTACCAATCATAGCTTTTGACCACTCACTCACCTGTAAGGCTACCATTCACAGGAATGTGACCACTCACATGTAAGGCTACCAATCATTGCTTGTGACCACTCACCTGAAAGGCTACCAATCATAGCTTGTGACCACTCACCTGTAAGGCTACCAATCATTGCTTGTGACCACTCACCTGTAAGGCTACCAATCATTGCTTGTGACCACTCACCTGTAAGGCTACCAATCATTGCTTGTGACCACTCACCTGTAAGGCTACCAATCATTGCTTGTGACCACTCACCTGTAAGGCTACCAATCATTGCTTGTGACCACTCACCTGTAAGGCTACCAATCATTGCTTGTGACCACTCACCTGTAAGGCTACCAATCATTGCTTGTCTGCTTGAAGCTTTGAACTCAGTCATCCCAGTCAGATCTTTCAGGCAGATGATTTTGTGAGACACCTGGAATAATCAAAACTTGCCATATCAGTAATTCAACAATAACACATTTTTTCATGTTTCCTGTCTGTTCTGGGGATAAATACCAACAAGCAATGATGACATAGGGGCTGTCCATTAAGTATGTAGCACTCAGGGAGGGGGGTGCCAAAGAAAGTGTGAATTTGATGGGGGGGGGGTCAAAGAAAGCTGTGATGGAGGAGGGAGACTTAGTGTGACCAAATATTGTGTGACTGTGTGTAAAATATTTTTTAGCATATTGTATATACACCTTACAACAGACAGTGATGTTAAACCACCATTTCTTATGGATGTGTTTTGACAGAAAAAAGTCACTAGTAAATAAATATTGGAATAATTTAAATTCATTTCCAATGCCACGGGTTTTTGTTTGACCATTAACTTTCCCACAACATTTAGAAGCTGAAGATTTGAAACATTTATTTTCCCCAGTCTGTCAGCTGTTTCCCCAAAGGTAAAATATAAATGATGACTAATATAAAGTCATTATTGTCTCTAAATGACGTATTTTTATGGGGTAGAGAAGAGCTGATTTTTATTTTAGGCTAGAGAATGCTTGAAATATCTTGTGTATAAATTGTTCTATTATAAAATTTATTTGTCTTTGTTATAAAATGTGTTTATTTAAGATGTGATGAAAATGAATATGTACAATGTATAGAAAAAAAATGTAAATTCATTTATTTGCTTAAAAAAAATCTCACTTATCTAATTGAATATTTAATATTAGGTCCACTTTGAAAGTATGAAATTTGTTAGGTTAATTTTGCAAGAAGAATTGGTTTAAAAATTAGGTTAAAGAAGAAATTATTCAACCAAAACAAAAGTGTAGGGCGCAATAATCTTCTGTTTAGAAGGAGCATCTGTAATAAATTTGATAAAAAACTGTTTATTAACTCATATTATTTATAGGAGGTGTTTATTGCTGAAAACCAGTTTATAAAACAAGTAATCTACAAAGTTTAAATCTTGTGAGTTTTTTTAAAAAATTGTGCTAAATCATCTCTATAACAATTATATGATGTAACATAAACTTTATAATTTGGTGAAATGTTCAAAATTTTCATTTTAATTTAAATTGAATCGGCAAAGGGAGACAACTTGAGTACTTTCCAAAGCTAAAA
Source organism: Ampullaceana balthica (assembly GCA_944989445.1). Lineage (NCBI taxonomy): Eukaryota > Metazoa > Mollusca > Gastropoda > Lymnaeidae > Ampullaceana > Ampullaceana balthica. The sequence goes on from CALYLW010000063.1 coordinate 693,671, forward strand.
TAAAAATTAATTGTTTTACATGTAATGTACCAGGGGAGAGGTACAGCTTTTTATGGTCTTAATATTTGGAGCTAAAAATTTCTTGGTAAAAAGATAATCAGCATTTATTCAAAGTTTGTACATCATAATTTAAAATAAAAAAATAAATGCCCATTGGAATTGACAGCTTAAAACGCGCCTGCTTGACTGCCAATAAGAAACATGAAAAATACTTATCTCTGTCGTATGTCACGCATGGGAGTATTGAGATTTTCAACAGTTTGTTGGGGTTTAGTTTTGAATTACTTTGGTTGCAACATTTTTACTGAACTTTGTTTAAAGCAGATGTTACTTTTTGATTTTGTGATCAATAAACAAAAATAGAATAACTTTTAATAAGAATCAAGATCTCTTGACATGTCAGCCCTTCAGACACTTAAAAATTATAAATGTAATCTAAAACTATTCCATGAGAAGCACATTTATACATTTCAAAAAATAACCAGCTCTTAACTTTAGTCTATTATCAAATGTACATGCAATATAGAAAATAGTCAATAATAGAGGGGACTTCAGTCATGTCATTGGTTTTAAGAATTTATCAATAATTATACAAATAACCACCCAAGATTCTGTTTCAAAAGTCTCCCACTATGACTAATACAAAAATAAACAACAAAAAACACATTTAATCATTCAAGTAATGGAAACTAACTAAATTTTAGAATAAATAAAAAGGCAAAACTAAAAAAAGCTTCAAATATTAATTTTTAAAATAAAAAAAAACAATAATGAAAAATAGTTTACATGTCAGTCAACAAAAAAAAAGCATTAAAATATAAAATCAATGGATCAAAATGAAAAAAAATAATTGTGCAAAGAAAACTTTTTTGCATGTTAAAAAACAGGTATGAAGAAAAGAGACTCACCGAGTCACATACAGATATGGATCTTCTTATCTATACAAGACAAAGGCAGACATGCAGGTAAAAGAACATGGGTCAAAGTGTACAAACAAATTAACTCTTAAATATTTCTAATGGGCAGTGGTGTAGTAGAGCCAGCACAAAGCATGTCTCACATATCAAAATGCCAGCTAGTAAGGGATGTTAGTCCTTAAGAATATGTAAATTTTCCCACAAAATTGGATATTCCATTTCGTTTCATTGATTTAAATTAATGTCATAATATTGCTAGCGCCTTTCCATAAAGAATTTAAATTTACAAAAAAACTGATTATTTGTGTGTGTCTGAATTAACAGTTTAGTTAATCTTACCAAAAGGATATTCATTTGAATAATATTTCTGAATCATTCCATTAATTATCGGCAGGTCATGCTATAGCGAAAGCCTTTGGTTAGAGCGATAAGCACCCATAGTTGTTTGACTAGGAACTAGGACAGATTCAATCATAGGACAGATTCAATCATAGGACAGATTCAATCATAGGACAGATTCAATCATAGGACAGATTCAATCATAGGACAGATTCAATCATAGGACAGATTCAATCATAGGACAGATTCAATCATAGGACAGATTCAATCAGATTCTCTAGCCTCCCTTTAAGCCATCCCTCATTTAAATGTTTCAATAATAATGTCTTTTACTCAAAACTCCCTAGTATTCACATCCTGCTAAATACTCTATATAAAACAAATTCACATCCTGCTAAATACTCTATATAAAACCAATTCACATCCTGCTAAACACTCTATATAAACCCAATTCTTATCCTACACAACACTATATAAACCCAATTCTTATCCTACACAACACTCTATTTAAAACCTATTCTTATCCTACACAATACTCTATATAAAACCTATTCTTATCCTACACAATACTCTATATAAAACCTATTCTTATCCTACAGAACACTCTATATAAACCCAATTCTTATCCTACACGTGCAAAATTTCAGGTTCACTTGGTGTGATCTTCAGTTACATTTTAGGTCCACTTGGTGTGCTCTAAGGTACATTTCAGGTCCTATTGTTGTGCTCTCAGGTGCAACATTTCAGGTCCACTTGGTGTGATCTTCAGGTACATTTCAGGTCATATTGTTGTGCTCTCAGGTGCAACATTTCAGGTCCACTTGGTGTGATCTTCAGGTACATTTCAGGTCCACTTGGTGTGCTCTCAGGTGCAACATTTCAGGTCCACTTGGTGTGATCTCAGGTGCAACATTTCAGGTCCACTTGGTGTGCTCTCAGGTGCAACATTTCAGGTCCACTTGGTGTGATCTTCAGGTACATTTCAGGTCCACTTGGTGTGCTCTCAGGTGCAACATTTCAGGTCCACTTGGTGTGATCTCAGGTGCAACATTTCAGGTCCACTTGGTGTGATCTCAGGTGCAACATTTCAGGTCCACTTGGTGTGATCTCAGGTGCAACATTTCAGGTCCACTTGGTGTGATCTCAGGTACAACATTTCAGGTCCACTTGGTGTGATCTCAGGTGCAACATTTCAGGTCCACTTGGTGTGATCTCAGGTGCAACATTTCAGGTCCACTTGGTGTGCTCTCAGGTGCAACATTTCAGGTCCACTTGGTGTGCTCTCAGGTGCAACATTTCAGGTCCACTTGGTGTCTCTCAGGTGCAACATTTCAGGTCCACTTGGTGTGATCTCAGGTGCAACATTTCAGGTCCACTTGGTGTGATCTCAGGTGCAACATTTCAGGTCCACTTGGTGTGCTCTCAGGTGCAACATTTCAGGTCCACTTGGTGTGCTCTCAGGTGCAACATTTCAGGTCCACTTGGTGTGCTCTCAGGTGCAACATTTCAGGTCCACTTGGTGTGCTCTCAGGTGCAACATTTCAGGTCTTATTGCTGTGCTCTCAGATGCAATATTTCAGGTCCTATTGCTGTGCTCTCAGATGCAATATTTCAGGTCCAATGCTGTGATCTCAGGTACAATATTTCAGAGAAATATTAATTTTCATGTTTGCGTTGGAATTAGTTGTAAAGTAATTCTTTAAGACATGTTTGTTGAAAGGTTGTGTCATTGCTTGTTTGCTATACCTTGTGTCACATTATGTATTTCTTTTAACTGAGCCTGACTCGGTCACACCCCCCTCCCTCCCCCATGAGCCTGTATCTTTTAGATAAAGATTTTAAGATCAAGAAATGCTGCCATAAATGAGTCAGTAAAAGATCCATGCCACACAAAAATATCATGAAGAAATTGCACAAACTAACTATATTGCTGGTACTGATGCTTAATTTGCAACTGGTAGCACTAATGTTCAAGTTGCATCTGTAGCTCTAATGTTCAGTTTGCAAGTGCTAACTGTAATGCTTAGGTGTCACAAAAAACAGTGTCTTGTTTGTTGATGATGTGACTAATATTCAGGACTTTTCTGAATGCAGAAATAACATACTCTCAACTTGTATTTACTTTTAATCAATATGAACTTTTCTCATCTATATCCTTTCAAATATATTGGGAGCAATGTACTCATTGCACCACAAGTCTTCTAACAACAACTAGCTGTTGACTACACACAAAATCTAGGAATGTCAGGAGTTCAAATTACGCCTCACACTGGTTTGACAATAGATTGGATAGGGAATATTTACTCCACACTTTGTGGGGCTGTCTCCTGTATTCAGTAAATGTATGTGTTACAATAGATATATGACAATTCACTACCATCTAGGTGCCAAAAATTGCATAATAAAAGTTACAGAGACTTCCTGGTGTGTCTTACCATAGATGTATCCAGCACCCCCTCCTCAGGCTCCTCCTCTGACTTGCTGAGGATGCGGCTGAGGTTGCTGAAGACGTGGGACTCATGGAGGAACTGGTGGTCAGATTGCATGAACTGTAGACAGTAGCACCTGACGGCCATTTGCTGGGGAGGTCAAGGGTCAGTGGTTAGAAACATCATACAGAAATAACATGGTCAGAGTGCATGAACTGTAGACAGTAGCACCTGACGTCCATTTGCTGGGGAGGTCAAGGGTCAGAGGTTAGAAACATCATACAGAAATAACATGGTCAGAGTGCATGAACTGTAGACAGTAGCACCTGACGTCCATTTGCCGGGGTGGGGGTCAAAGGTCAGAGACATCATAAATAAATAACATGGTCAGACTTCAATTGTTCCTGATGAGCACACTATCAATGAATGTCCTATTTAAGTTAGAATTGAATACTATAATATAGTTATATTAACTGACTTTTTATAGCATTTCATGTAATCAGCAATTTAAGTCAAAAAGGAAAAAAATGTAGACAATGTATCAAGCATGTTATTGGCCAAATGTTCTGTAGATATCTGGTCATTGTGGTCAGTGTTTAGCAGGACTCACCTGGAGGGCTGAGCCCATGGGCAGTAACATCATGACATCACTGATGGTCTGCAGCAGGTTGTGGAACATCTCTGGCAGCTGGGCAGCAGCTTTACCGGCAACAATGATGTCAGACATTGGATGATCACAGATAGGGACATCCTAGTAGAATAGTAGACACAATTAGATCACAGATAGGGACATCCTAGTAGAATAGCAGACACAATTAGATCACAGATAGGGACATCCTAGTAGAATAGCAGACACAATTAGATCACAGATAGGGACATCCTAGTAGAATAGCAGACACAATTAGATCACAGATAGGGACATCGTAGTAGAATAGCAGACACAATTAGATCACAGATAGGGACATCCTAGTAGAATAGCAGACACAATTAGATCACAGATAGGGACATCCTAGTAGAATAGTAGACACAATTTTATCACAGATAGAGACATCCTAGTAGAATAGCAGACAAAAGATGATTACATCCTAGTATAATTTCAGACATCAGAGGATAAAAGATTAGAAAATCATCGTAGAAATTTCCAAGAATGACACAGGAATATCTTAATATATGCGGATGGATATTTAATGATAATGAATATGCTGGCACGCATAGGAGAATATTTAACCTAATGGTTAGTGCTGCATTAACAATTATCTGGAAAAATACTCTCTTGCTCTAGAAAGATAAAACAAATTATCAGAAAGAAGAGAAAATTTGATCACAAATTTAAAAAAAAAGTTATTAAGTTTTTTATTATTTCAAGTAATCAATTTCAACATAAATATCAACATCAACAATTACAAGCCATGATTATATCCTAAGGCTGGGATGTTTTCTAAAACTATTGTTATTGATTACCTCTAAATCTTTTTTAACTTCTTTTTTCTTCGCCTCCTCTCCATCTTCCTCCCCTCCCTCCAAGTCGTCCTCCGTGCAGGGGACCAGTGAGTCCACAAAGAACCAGAGAAGGTCGTGCAGACAGACCTGCTGGACCACACTACGCAGCAGCCAGTTCATGGCCTGCAGGGAGAACACCCGACACATGGCCTTCCTGAGGGCCTGCTTCATGGCCAGCTGGAGTCCTTCCAGGTCGTGGCGCTGGACGATGAACTCCATCACGGGCCTCTGCAGGGTGTGGCCCCCGTTACGCTTCTCGACTGCCGATATCAGTCTGGTCATGGCGGCGGAGGGATGTTTGAGCAGGGAGATGCCCCCGTCTAAAAACAACAAATTTAGAAAACCATGTGTTACTATTTGTGTTGTTCAGGCCATGATTTTACTAACTAATGTTAGACTTTGTGTCTCCAAGTGTGATCAGGCAAGCTGTTGATTGCTTTCAACTTCTAAAGATACATTCCTTATGAATCTTTTTCATTCACATTTCTAACACCAACCCCATCCTTTTCCTTTCCCCTGACCTCCCCCCCCCCAAAATCATTAACCACCCAACCTGTCCCTAAGCACCTTACCTGTGACACTGCCGCTGTTGTTTCTCCGCCTTGATGACACAGACACCGCCCGAGAGAAGACAAACTCATTCTCGTCCACCTCGTTCTCGGTGACATACTCGGAGACACTCCGATGGAAGGCCTTCTTGTGGCTGTCCTGTTCGTTCTCAGGGCTGGTGCCTGCACTCTTGGTCATGGGCTGCTTGTCCAGCATGGCTCTGGTGTTTTCATGCTGCAGGTCAAGACACAATATTACATGGCTGCCATCAAACATCACTGGTACATAAGACAAAGCTGGTACTAAATCCAATCTCAGTTAGTATCATCAAAGTAAATAATGTGATCCTGTTTCACTTTTGTATCAACCTAAACTTTTAATCATCTGTTTAATATTTTATTCAAGCACCCACTTTTTTCCAAAAGACCAGCACAAATAAGATCCATTGAAAGATTCGTTTTTTTTTAATCTTCTAAAACCAAAGCTTACTAAGAAAACTCATAATTAAACCGTTTGCCCCTTGGAGTCACCGCGCGTCGCCGCTATCGGTAGACCCTTGCAGTCGCCGATTTTGGGTTGTTTCGTTGCAGAGCCGATCCAACTTTTTAAGTAGCTAATTTATACTATCTTTAACTTTCACATAGAAGAGCTATGAATTCACTTCCTTTTACTTTTTATTTGATTATTTTTGGACGAGTCTAGGGTTTTTGGTAAAATTTTAAAATTGGTGGTTTTTGTGCAAATTTTTTCCCAAATGGATGATATTTTGTGAATGTTTAGGGATGCTAAAAGGTGCAATTATTAGAGAAATAATTAAGATTTATGGTGTATTTCTGGATTTATTGAAAGTGAAAGTTGTTTTATGTTCAAATTGACGTAGTTTGACCTCAGTAACTGGGATATTGATACTGAATCTGATTAAAAGTCAGATGATGCTTTAGGCTTTGACAGCATAGACAAATAGGTCCAGACTACTCTAGACATCGTAGGCCAGTGGGAAAAATACCACATATATTTCTTGATTATGGATTTTATTGCAGATTGTGCACTAAACATGAATTAGAACCATTTGTAGGGCACATGAAGCTGTTTATGGATGTAATTTGTACCAAGTTAGACTTTATAAAAGAAAATATTTCTCACTATCCCATGCAGACTTGATGCTAACTTCTGTCACCAGCACTTCAAGTCACTTAAAAATTATTTTTTCATTTAAAAAAAATTTTTCTGTCATCTGATACCTTGTCCATATTCATTTTTTAAAAAAAAGACTTTTATTGCTTTAATAGTTTTATTTTTGTGAATTTTTGAAAAATGTATGTTGCGAATATGACGGAGTTATGCACCTTTTGTCAAGGAAAGCCTGCGTGTGGCTTAGTATTTGCCTAAGGGCGAAAGGGTTAGGTAAATTACTTATTAGATAATTTAATTTACTTGATTCCTGAAATAATATTAATGTTATGAATTGAAAGAGAAATAATTGAAGATAGATTGTTATAAAATACATCTCAAAATAGATTGTTGTACATCTTACCTTGAGTGCCGGTAGGAACTGAGAAAATGGCCTGGTATCCTGGCCAAGTGAACCTGACCGGGCCAGTGGGCTGTGCCGGGGCTCAGTGGGCAGTCGAGGCCTCTGCAAGGGCAGGTTTGACCGGTTGTGTGACGTGATGCTCATAGATCCAGACCTGACAAATATTCTCTCCTCATCCACAAAGAAATCCTCAGCGAAGGCAGAGTCAGAGTTGGCCGCGTTGTGGAGGTTCAGGTACTGGAACGGGACGGGGGGGAACGGGTCGGGGTCAGTGCCGTACTCACTGACACTTGGCAGGTACATGTCACTGTGGGGAGGGAGGGACAGGGGGCGGGTCTTGTTGTGTTTGGGGAGGGACAGGCCCGAGGCACTGGCCAGCTCCAGCAGGAACTGGGCGTTGTTCTTGAGGATGTGGTGGGGCTCCATGGGAGACAAGAAGTTTTGTGGTTTGCTGACGGCTGCGGAGGTCTTCTTCTTGCTCCTCCGCCCCTTCTCTTTGGGCGTCTTCCTCTCCTTCATGTACTTGTCTCGACACTTCTCACACATCAGGTACCAGGAACACTCCCCTATGCCCCCTTCTCCACAGTTGCCGGCCCAACCTCCACCAAACAGTCCACTGGAGTTGAAGCCCTTGCCGCTGGCGTGTTTCCCACAACCTGGGTGAGCCTGGCGCATGTGATATGTGACGGGATGTGGGAAGTAACCCTGGAGATGGTCAGAGATAATAGGTTGGCAATATGTAAGAGATTCTTTGAAAGACATTTTATCTTAGTGGATTAGAAGAAGTGGTCATGTGGTCTCCACATTCTTGATTTGTTTTCTGGTCCATGCTAAAGGACAAAGTGTCACATGACAAAGTGTCACACAACAAAGTGTCACAAGACAAAGTGTCACATGACAAAGTGTTACACGAAAAAGTGTCACACAACAAGTCACACATCCAATAAACTTGACTTAATGAATATGGACAGAATGGAACACAATGTGGATTTACGCTGAACACAATGTGGATTTATTACATCAAGTTCAGAAAAATTTGGCAAACCACATCAATATTTGAATTTGCATTGTAAATGATGGATACCATATTGAAGATGTTAGTTGAATATCTTTACCCATGTGTCCACACTCAACAGACGTCCTGTGTAAATATTCAATTATATCATTAACACTTAAAAACAATAAATGATGAGCCAGTAAGTAAAGAGACTATAGAGATATTTGGTGTCTGAGAATAACCTCAAAACCTCCCCCCAACCCTCATTACCACCAATTGTATCTGATATATTGAAGTTAACTCACCAAACACAACTCACAAAATGTGTCTTCGCCTGGACCTCCGACAGCAGCTGCAGCAGCACCAATGTCCCCCCCCTCCACCTCCGGGTGGACGGAACATACGGGCGACAGCTTCACCAAATAAGCCCTGGGCTCTGACAGCAATGTTTCCCATGCCTAGTGAGATGGCAGACATGGAGAATGAGATGAAACATTAGCAATAAAATCAAGTCTTTCCTAAGCAAATCTTAAAACTATTAACTTTAAGCTACCATGACTTTACATACAATTTTCAAAAAATTTGCTATTTAAATTTTACAAACACTTTTGTTGGTTTAACCTGCACATTGTATTAGGAATCTCTATTTTTTTCATTGAAATGTAATTCAGCTTGCTGTCTTTTATTGATTGCTAGTCAAATTTGTGCTGTTAATGAAGGAGAGTTTTCTAGCGTTGTTTTACAGCTTGCACTTCTTATATCTAGTGTTGTTTTACAGCTTACACTTCTTATATCTAGTGTTGTTTTACAGCCTACACTTCTTATATCTAGTGTTGTTTTATAGCTTACACTTCTTATATCTAGTGTTATTTTATAGCTTACACTTCTTATATCTAGTGTTGTTTTACAGCTTACACTTCTTATATCTAGTGTTGTTTTACAGCTTACACCTCTTATATCTAGTGTTGTTTTATAGCTTATACTTCTTATATCTACACTACCTGGCACCATTATGTTCCTGCCCTTACCTCCCGCTGGACCGTCCATTATTGGGAGGGGTGGGGGCTTGATGCCTTTCCTCTTCTTCATTTTTTTCTCCTTGTCCTTGTCTTTCTCCCTCCTCTCATGCTGTTTGATCCTGGCCGCCATGGCTGGACTAGGGGGGACAGTGTCCTGGTTCATGACGTGGACGACAGACTCTGACAGCTCTTCCCAAAAGTGGACCAGGTGCTGAAGTGTTTTGGGCAGCTGTGTTTCCTGGAACAGTTTTCATGACATTAGCTTACTGAAAGACAATGTCTCACTACTGCTTGGGCACAAATCTAAAAGACACTTGTATCTAACAACAGCAGGGTTTAAAGGTCATGTGGAAGTAACCTGTCATCTTATCTTATCTGTTACAGACGCTCCTTCTATACAGAAGATTATTGTGTCGTATGCTTGTCCATGGTTTAAGTCTAGTCTTGCGTTTTTATTAGAGTTTTAAATGTTGATAGTGTTGGTTTGCCTGGTTTCCTCAGGCAACACATTCCCCATCCGAAGTCCGTATGGGAAGAAAAAGAATTTGTATGTATTCATTCTTGCATACGGAATAAGCAAAGTGCTTTTATCCCTATGCCTATCTGAAGGTTGCATTAGATTATCTTTGTATAGTATTTTCAAGATAGAACTAATAGCTTTATGTATTATTACTACTTTGCTCTTCTATCCTCTAGTGTTTCAAGGTTATATGATTTAACTAATGGTGTTCCTCTTGTCAGACATTCAGTCATGTGACACATAAGTTAATTCTAAAAAAATGAAACAAAGGCTAAGGGTCCTGACCTTTTCCCCCTTGCTCTGGTTTCCAGCCAATGACAAGAGAAAAGCTCCACCATCAGACTGGTGTCTTTCTACTGATTTTTTGTTAGCACCATCGTATTTATAGGACCCGTCGACACCTAGAATAGCATAAACATCGTATTTATAGGACCCGTCGACACCTAGAATAGCATAAACATCGTATTTATAGGACCCATCGACACCTAGAATAGCATAAACATCGTATTTATAGGACCCGTCGACACCTAGAATAGCATAAACATCGTATTTATAGGACCCGTCGACACCTAGAGAAGCATAAACATCGTATTTATAGGACCCGTCGACACCTAGAATAGCATAAACATCATATTTATAGGACCCGTCAACACCTACAATAGCATAAACGTCGTATTTATAGGACCCGTCGACACCTAGAATAGCATAAACATCGTATTTATAGGACCCGTCGACACCTAGAATAGCATAAACATCGTATTTATAGGACCCGTTGACACCTAGAATAGCATAAACTAATTATAGGACCCGTCGACACCTAGAGAAGCATAAACATAATTATAGGACCCGTCGACACCCAGAGAAGCATAAACATAATTATAGGACCCGTCGACACCTAGAGAAGCATAAACATCGTATTTATAGGACCCGTGGACACCTAGAGAAGCATAAACATCGTATTTATAGGACCCGTCGACACCTAGAGAAGCATAAACATAATTATAGGTCCTGTCGACACCTAGAGAAGCATAAACATAATTATAGGACCCGTCGACACCTAGAAAAGCATAAACATAATTATAGGACCCGTCGACACCTAGAGAAGCATAAACATAATTATAGGACCCGTCGACACCTAGAGAAGCATAAACATAATTATAGGACCCGTCGACACCCAGAGAAGCATAAACATAATTATAGGACCCGTCGACACCTAGAGAAGCATAAACATCGTATTTATAGGACCCGTGGACACCTAGAGAAGCATAAACATCGTATTTATAGGACCCGTCGACACCTAGAGAAGCATAAACATAATTATAGGTCCTGTCGACACCTAGAGAAGCATAAACATAATTATAGGACCCGTCGACACCTAGAAAAGCATAAACATAATTATAGGACCCGTCGACACCTAGAGAAGCATAAACATAATTATAGGACCCGTCGACACCTAGAGAAGCATAAACATAATTATAGGACCCGTCGACACCCAGAGAAGCATAAACATAATTATAGGACCCGTCGACACCTAGAGAAGCATAAACATCGTATTTATAGGACCCGTGGACACCTAGAGAAGCATAAACATCGTATTTATAGGACCCGTCGACACCTAGAGAAGCATAAACATAATTATAGGTCCTGTCGACACCTAGAGAAGCATAAACATAATTATAGGACCCGTCGACACCTAGAGAAGCATAAACATAATTATAGGACCCGTCGACACCTAGAGAAGCATAAACATAATTATAGGACCCGTCGACACCTAGAAAAGCATAAACATAATTATAGGACCCGTCGACACCTAGAGAAGCATAAACATAATTATAGGACCCATCGACACCTAGAATAGCATAAACATCGTATTTAAAGGACACATAAACACCTAGAATAGCATAAACATCGTATTTAAAGGACACATAAACACCTAGAATAGCATAAACATCGTATTTAAAGGACACATCAACACCTAGAGTAGCATAAACATCGTATTTAAAGGACACATCTACACCTAGAGTAGCATAAACATCGTATTTAAAGGACACATCAACACCTAGAGTAGCATAAACATCGTATTTAAAGGACACATCAACACCTAGAGTAGCATAAACATCGTATTTAAAGGACACATCAACACCTAGAGTAGCATAAACATCGTATTTGTGTGTTGTTAGTCCGTCGATTGGACGAAGACCACTCTAGTCATCCGAGGGTTGCTGGGACTGGCTTTGTTTGTGCGTGCGCAGATGGCTGATGAGGCCGATCCTAGCACGGAAGGTTCGGGAACAGAAGGGAGAAGGGACGAGTGGGACATCTCCAGGAGGGTTGACAGCACGGGCCTTTCGGGCTTGCCTCTTCTTTTCTGCGGAGGTGATCCTGTTTGCCTCGCATGACCTGGCACCTACGTGGATGGAAGAACGCCAGGTGGAACGGTCCATTGCAGCAAGTTCCTACGTGTCTGGGTTTATGGCAAACGCTTTCAGTGAGACTTTCAGTGTGTCTTTGTAGCATTTCTTTTGCCCACCGTGGGACCGCTGGCCATGCTGGAGCTCGCCATAGAAGAGTCTCTTTGGCAGTCTCTCGTCTGGCATTCGGACCACGTGCCCTGCCCAACGAAGCTGGGACTGCATCAGGAGTGTGAATATTCTGGGGAGACCTGCCTTGGTCAGTATCACTGTGTCTGGTATTTTATCCTGCCACTTTATGCCGAGGATCTTCCTGAGGCTTGTTGAATGAAAGTGGTTAAGCTTCCTAGCATGGCGCTGATACACGGTCCATGTTTCACACGCATATAGCAGTGTGGGGAGCACCACCGCCCTGTACACTTTCAGCTTGGTCTGGATGGTAATGCCTCTTCTGTTCCAGACATTTGGGTACAACCTGCCAAAAGTGGAGCTGGCTCTGGCAATTCTGACGCTCACTTCGTCATCGATGGTGACATTTTGCGACAGTGTGCTGACTAGGTATGAGAACCGTTGAACTGTGTTGAGTCTCTGGCCGTTGACAGTGATGCTGGGCTCAACGTAGGGCCTTCCAGGCGCAGGCTGATGGAGGACTTCAGTCTTCTTGGTGTTGATCGTCAGACCAAAGTTTGTGCAGGCGCTAGCGAACAAGTTAACGCTGCGTTGCATGTCGGCTTCTGAGGCAGCATTGAGGGCAGTCATCAGCAAACAGGAGGTCTCTGATGATGTCTGTCATAACCTTGGTTTTTGCATGGAGCCTCCGAAGGTTGAACAGTTTGCCATCTGTGCGGTACCTCAGGTTAACACCAACACCCTCGTCTCTGAAGGCCTCTGTCAGCATGGCGGAAAACATGAGGCTAAATAGTGTTGGTGCCAGGACGCAGCCCTGCTTGACCCCGTTTGTGACTGTGAAAGGATCAGAAAACTCTCTGCTGTCCTGGACTCTGGCCTGCATGCCCTCGTGGAATTGTCTCACCAAGACGATGAATTTCCTTGGGCAACCGTACTTGGCCATTATCTTCCACAGACCCTCTCTGCAAATGGTGTCAAAAGCCTTGGTCAGGTCGACATAGGTGGAGAACAGGTTGAAGTTCTGCTCCTGACATTTCTCTTGCAGCTGCCTGGCAGCGAACACCATGTCGATGGTCCCTCGCTCTTTTCGGAAGCCACACTGACTTTCAGGCAGGAGTCCTTGGTCAAGGAGGACCGTGAGGCGGTTGAGCAGGATTCTGGCAAGGATCTTTCCTACGATAGATAGCATGGATATGCCTCTGTGGTTGTCACAAGCCTGTCTACTTCCTTTTTGCTTATAAAGATGTATGATGGAGGCATCTTTGAAGTCCTGCGGGATCGACTCTTGCTGCCACACCAAGAGAAATAGATGGTGGAGCCTTTCAGTCAGGGCTGTTCCTCCCTCCTTGTAGACCTCAGCTGGTATGGCGTCAGAACCAGGTGCTTTGCCACTGGAGAGAAGATAAATTGCTTTCTGGGTCTCGAGCAAGGTTGGGGGGTCATCCAGTGCTTTGTTTGTGGGCACTTGGGGAAGACGATTGATGGCTTCTTCGTTGATTGTCGAAGGGCGATTTAGGACGCTTTCGAAATGTTCGGCCCACCTCTTCAAGATCTTCTCTTTGTCTGTGATGAGAGTGTTACCGTCTGCGCTGAGGAGGGGGTTTGATCCTGAGGGCGTGGGGCCATACACTTCTTTCAAAGCGTTGTAGAAGTTTTTATAGTCACGCTTGTCTGCATAGCCTTGGATCTCGTCGGCTTTGTTGCTGAGCCAATCGTCCTGCATCTGACGGAGCTTTTGCTGTACAGTCCTGCGTATGTTGTTGAGTGCATCTCTCCTTGCCGTGGACCTGGGATTATTGAGGTAAGCTTGGTGTAGGAGGTGTTTCTCATCCAATAACTGCTTGATGTCTTCGCAGTTCTCATCGAACCAGTCCTTATGTTTCCTGGTCTGGTGCCCCAGAGTCTCTGAAGCTGTGGTGTAAATCAGCTCTCTGAGTGACGCCCAGTCTGCCTCCACGTTCTGGTTGCCTGGAGAGGTGGATTTCAAGCGCTCTTCCAGAGCATCTACCAAGGACTGCTTGCAGCTAGCGGTCATTAGTTTGGCAACATTTAGCCGCTTGGGGGCCTTCTTCCCTTGCGGGCGCCGTTTCGGCTGAATGCGGATGTTGAGCTTGGTGATGATGAGGCGGTGGTCTGTCCAGCATTCAGCACCGCACATGGACTTGGTCACTCGTACATCCTGCCTGTCCCTCTTCCTCACGATGGCGTAGTCAATAAGATGCCAGTGCTTCGAGCGGGGGGTGCATCCATGACGTCCGATTACGGGTTGGGAGGCGGAAGATCGTGTTGGTGATCAGCAGTTCATGTTCAGCGCAGGTCTGGAGTAAAAGAAGACCGTTGCTGTTGCAGTGACCCACTCCATGATGACCAAGGACTCCTTCCCAGGCAACGTTGTCTTTGCCAACTCTTGCGTTGAAGTCGCCTAGCAAGATGAGTTTGTCCGCCTTTGGAACGTCGGCAATGAGAGTGTGAAGTTCTTCATAAAACTTTGCCTTCACTTCATATGTATTGGTCATGGTTGGAGCGTAGGCACTGATGATGGTGAGGTGTTTCTTTCCAGCCAGTGGGAGTTTCATGGTCATGAGCCTGTCGTTCACTCCCTTGGGAAGTCCAGCCAGCTTTCCGACAAGAGTTGTCTTAACTGCAAACCCAACGCCTGCTTCACGCCTCTCCTCGCTTGGTCTGACACTCCAGTAAAATGTGTAGCCAGATCCTCTTTCACAGAGCTCTCCTTCTCCCGCGAGCCTGGTCTCGCTCAGGGCTGCGACATCGATGCCGTATCTAGCGAGTTCTTTTCCAATCAGGGCTGTTCTCCTCTGGGGTCTGTCCGCATCGTCCCTGTCCATGAGTGTGCGCACATTCCATGCGCCCAATATAAGAGGAACTATCCTCGTTAGCTTTTTTTGGTTTCGACCGCTGGTATAGGGTCCCCACCAGCCGCGGTATGCTGGCTAGGGTAAGCTGGAGCAGGCAATGTTTAGGGCACCTTTTCTAGCCCCTTCCTCATGCCATGGAGGTGAGCAGTGCATTCCTGAAGAGGGCTGCTCAGTCGCCCAGGGGGCTGCCGGACTCCACCGCTGCTCTGTGTCAGCGAAGAACGACCCAATGCCCTGGGCCGCCTGTGTGCAGGGTTGCGGCTACGGCTCCCAGTGTACCCACACCTGCCGCTTCGTCGCTTGCCTGTCGCCACAGGACTTGTCAGTGACTGATGGGATGGGATGGATGACAAAAGTGACTTGCGCGATGACTTGGATTAAAGTGAGAAAGAGTTGCGCAGTTCGTCGATCTCACTCTCTCGCCCGAGACCATCTTGATCCAGCGGCAGGACAAAGTCGAGACGGCTGGTGATGGAGACGGGTGCAGTGGATGGCCATGATGTCCTGTGTGTCTTGTCATGCCCTTAGCGTTCCACAACGCTTTGCTGAGAATCACCTTTTTGACCGTTGACCAACTAGTGGTTCCTCTGCTCTGTCCACCGAATCCAGTCTTTACGTGCATAGGTAGACATACCTAGATCACCGAGGGTTTGAGACCCGTCGGCTACCCTCACCAGGTTTAGCCAGCCAGTCGAAGCCGTTGCCCGGGGTGTGGCCACTGTGCACGCTACAGTTTCTAGGAGCCACTGGTGAGAGCTGAGTGACAAGTGGGGACCAAGGGTGGACGAACTACCCCCAAGAGAGTACGATGTGTTCCCCCACCGGAGGTGCTACCCCGCCTTGAGCACCCCATACACACATCGTATTTAAAGGACACATCAACACCTAGAGTAGCATAAACATCGTATTTAAAGGACACATCAACACCTAGAGTAGCATAAACATCGTATTTAAAGGACACATCAACACCTAGAGTAGCATAAACATCGTATTTAAAGGACACATCAACACCTAGAGTAGCATAAACATCGTATTTAAAGGACACATCAACACCTAGGGTAGCATAAACATCGTATTTAAAGGACACATCAACACCTAGAGTAGCATAAACATCGTATTTAAAGGACACATTTTATTCTGCCATAAAAATTGTATTCAATGTGAAGCTGAAATAAATTTATCATAAATTTGAAAGATGATATAAATTAGAAAAGATTTTAAAAAATACTAAATAAGGTTTAAAATAAAAAATTAAATTTAAAAAGTTTGAAATTTGTTTACCTGCATCAGATTTGGACTCACATAATAATGGTTTTAATGGGACGTCTAGTGTTGAACTACCTGCACTTCTTGATGACGCTGACCTGTTGAGTTGTTTGGTCATTTAGGTTATAGCTTAAAGGATAAGACACTTCTTAATTAAACTTTAAAATAATGCATTTAATATTTCTTTAGCTTCAAAATTTGATGGAAATGGATCAATTTTTAAATGATTTTTTTTCTTCCAAATAGACAAGAAATGTCAAGAGTAGTTTAAGGTGGGTGCTTGGCTAGATGCTGAAATGTGACAACACGTTAGCGGCTAATGAAGAGTCATAAAGTCTCAGGTTTGATGTCAAAGTATTAGACCAAGCTGATGGTACCTTGGTCTCATTTCATCACAATGGTCCTTGTCAGCGTCCGAGTACTGAGGCTCCAGGTTGAACCGGACCCTGCTCTCGTTGATGTTGTCTTTCCTCTTGTTTGTCTTGTCTTTAGAAGACTCCGTGGCGTGCCGCTGTCTCTTGGGCTCTGTCTGGGACTGGTGCTTCTTCTCCTGGAAAATCATTAGGATTGAAACACAACTCATTCATTTTGTATTTATTTTCAATGGCTCTGATAACTTTATTTTAACATTAGGACTAGAATAAACCAATCAACTACACAGGGAATAGAACATCTCAGTAGCAGAACTACACAGGGAATAGAACATCTCAGTAGCAGAACTACACAGGGAATAGAACATCTCAGTAGCAGAACTACACAGGGAATAGAACATCTCAGTAGCAGAACTACACAGGGAATAGAACATCTCAGTAGCAGAACTACACAGGGAATAGAACATCTCAGTAGCAGAACTACACAGGGAATAGAAAAACATACCTAGCAGATCTAAACAAAGGAATATCTCACCTTTATAAACTTAGACATTTCTTTGGTCAAGTCCGGGTGGAATTTCAGGAAAGAGGCACATGCCATGGCATCATGGACAATGCCCTCATGCCACATAAAGGCAGCAAATACAGCTCTCAGGCACTCAGCCGCAGCAGGGGACAGTGCCTCCTTGACCAACATCCCTCGGCCGCGCTCTGATATCTGCATGGACACAACAAAGTCAAATCCCTTTACATAAAACTGGCCTACTGGCTATATCTAACATCAGCATGGACACAACAAAAATTAAATCCCTTTACTTAAACCTGGCCAATTGGCTCTGTCTGATATCTGCATGGCCACGACAAAGTCAGATCTCTTTACTTAAACCTGGCCAATTGGCTCTATCTGATATCTGCATGGCCACAACAAAATTAAATCTCTTTACTTAAAAACTGGTCTTTTGGCTCTAACTCTATCTTATATTGCATCTTTTGGCTCTAACTCTATCTTATATTGCATCTTTTGGCTCTAACTCTATCTTATATTGCATCTTTTGGCTCTAACTCTATCTTATATTGCATCTTTTGGCTCTAACTCTATCTTATATTGCATCTTTTGGCTCTAACTCTATCTTATATTGCATCTTTTGGCTCTAACTCTATCTTATATTGCATCTTTTGGCTCTAACTCTATCTTATATTGCATCTTTTGGCTCTAACTCTATCTTATATTGCATCTTTTGGCTCTAACTCTATCTTATATTGCATCTTTTGGCTCTAACCCTATCTTATATTGCATCTTTTGGCTCTAACTCTATCTTATATTGCATCTTTTGGCTCTAACTCTATCTTATATTGCATCTTTTGGCTCTAACTCTATCTTATATTGCATCTTTTGGCTCTAACTCTATCTTATATTGCATCTTTTGGCTCTAACTCTATCTTATATTGCATGAGTTTTCAGTTGAATGATTACCAAGTAGAACACAAGATATTTTTATTTTACACTAACAAACATACTTAAACTGTTCATCCCTGTAAACTATTGGTCATGAAATGAAAGTAAACAACTAATAAAGTGTGTGCTTTGGTGCCAAACAATAGCTGTTCAACATCTATATTATCTTTGGTGCCAAACAATAGCTGTTCAATATCTATATTATCTTTGGTGCCAAACAATAGCTGTTTAACATCTATATTATCTTTGGTGCCAAACAATAGCTGTTCAATATCTATATTATCTTTAGTACCAAACAATAGCTGTTCAACATCTATATTATCTTTGGTGCCAAACAATAGCTGTTCAATATCTATATTATCTTTGGTGCCAAACAATAGCTGTTTAACATCTATATTATCTTTGGTGCCAAACAATAGCTGTTCAATATCTATATTATCTTTAGTGCCAAACAATAGCTGTTCAACATCTATATTATCTTTGTTGACAAACAATAGCTGTTCAACATCTATATTATCTTTGGTGCCAAACAATAGCTGTTCAATATCTATATTATCTTTAGTGCCAAACAATAGCTGTTCAACATCTATATTATCTTTGTTGACAAACAATAGCTGTTCAACATCTATATTATCTTTGGTGCCAAACAATAGCTGTTCAACATCTATATTATCTTTGGTGCCAAACAATAGCTGTTCAACATCTATATTATCTTTGGTGCCAAACAATAGCTGTTCAATATCTATATTATCTTTGGTGCCAAACAATAGCTGTTCAATATCTATATTATCTTTAGTGCCAAACAATAGCTGTTCAATATCTATATTATCTTTAGTGCCAAACAATAGCTGTTCAACATCTATATTATCTTTGGTGCCAAACAATAGCTGTTCAACATCTATATTATCTTTGGTGCCAAACAATAGCTGTCCAATATCCATATCCAGGTCAATTTGAGTCAATGAGAAATAGCTGACATAAGTTATATTGAGTCAATGAGAAATAGCTGACATAAGTTATATTGAGTCAATGAGAAATAGCTGACATAAGTTATATTGAGTCAATGAGAAATAGCTGACATAAGTTATATTGAGTCAATGAGAAATAGCTGACATAAGTTATATTGAGTCAATGAGAAATAGCTGACATAAGTTATATTTTGTGATAGATAACAAATGAGTAGAATGAAAAGTCAATTTATGAAAGTTTGTTTACCTTGGAGGCTGAAGATGATCGATTCCGCTGCAGTGGTGCTGTGTCTTGTGTTGAAGGGGAGGACGCCCGCTCTCGCTTAGAACGACTCAAACGGCTGCGGTCCTTCCTGGCAGACTTTGGTGACAACCTTTGTAAAAGATAAGTTCATCTTGACAGGTTCATCAGCATGATATAACTCAATTATACACACATCCTATATAAAATAAAAAATCTTTTTTAAAAAAACATAAAAACTTATTGAATGATTGTCATGACATCTCAAATACTTGGCAAACTTCAGTGTTGGAATTCTTAAACCATAATAAGTTTCTTGTGGGTTAATTCCCTTGTCACACAGCCAGCAAGTATTAAAAAACATCACAACAGTGACAACTAAACTAAACACATATTCTGTAGGCCTGAGACTAATCTCTTAAGGCCTTGGCTAGTACCTGGGCAATCTGCTCCATCTGTTGAGCATTGCCATACAACATTGTCTTTACATGGGACTCTTCCGCCTCCCTCACCCCCCCGGCGATATCAAGCGCCGGGCAAGACGTCACCAGGTGTACAACAGTGACAACTAAATTGTTGCTTAACTCATTCGCTACTAATGCGACTGAATGCGACATACCCCCCTCGCTACTAATGCGCCCAAATGCGACATGGCGTCTAGCAACGCGCATATAAAAAATGATCCCGCGAGAAGCATTGTTACCGTGCGAATAGCTCTCGGCTTTTTAAAAAGTAGAAACATAGTTGATTTCGTTAAAAAAAACCGGATGTTTATGTCTTTTACGGTTCAAAAGCTGTGTGGCTTAGAAGTCGGACACTATTTGGTGAAATTTGATCGTGTGGTTTCTGAATATTCTTATACAATGGCCTTTCATTATCTTTACTCTTTAATTGCTGCTTCAACGTTTAATTATGCAGCAGTTAATAATTTAAACAATGAGGAATCAGATGTTGAAATTAGTGATAGTGATACTGATAATAATTAACTCTTAACTCTAATCAGAGTGACGCTAACGAGAGTTATGAAATGAAGGAGATACTGTCACTAGTGTCACTGAATCTTGGTCAGACAATTTGATTAGTGTTACAGACAATTTAATGAAATTACAGGGGAAATCATTTTCTCCCTATTGACAGCAGTCTCATAGACTACTTCAAGCTTTTCATGAACTCTGCCATGATTGAGTTGTTAATTGCTGAAACAAACATTTACGCTGAACCGCAGCAAACGGCCAAGGGTAAGAAGGACGCCCTGTGGAAGGAGGTTACTAATGAGGACATATATAAATTCCTATACATTGACATCATGATTAGCCTCAAGTAACCAATTACAAAATTGTATTGGTCAGTGGATTAGATGTTTCTCAAAGTTTCATGAGACAATAAATTGACAAAAAGGTGACAAACAACGGAGGTCGCATCCCAAAACAGCGATGTAAATTTTCAAAAAACACTTTTCAAGATTTATTTCAAATATATTTGTGAATTAAAGTGCATCAACCTATACATTTTTTTAAAGCTCATTCAATTTTCTGTTTTTTGGTGTGTGTTTTGTTATTTTAAAATTTCATTTAGGTGTTTAAAAATATTTTTATTTAACATGGGGGTGCATGTTTTTGAGAGTAATCTCCCTTTGCTTAGTATTTCAGGGGGTGTTTTGGTTATTGCGCTTAGTAGCGAATGAGTTAATGTAAATAACATCTACAGGACCAAGTGAGCACTCCAATCAACTTTTACATAACAAAATCTTTGGCTGATGATCCACCAAGCCCCATGGGATCACCTCAACAAATTCTTACCTATCATCATCTTAAGGTGAGGCTGTTCTTAATCCTTACCTAACATCGTCTTTAGGTGAGGCGGTTCCTATTGTAAACATGTTTGACTTGCGAGAGGCTGAGCTGCTGCCACTGGCTGCAGCAGCAGCTCCAGCACCAACAGCAGCAACGCCAGCACTGCCACCACTAGCCCCCGCCACACCAATGTCAACAACATCCAAGGCTGGCAATGAGCTGGGGAGACAAACAAATCTGATCAAGCAGGTACAAGCCAGTCTGCTGTGTATTAGTAAGTTAAAGAGACAGCTAGAGCTAAAATACACAACCATTTTTCCCGTGAGAGGCTGTTGTAAAATAGAAATGTAAGTCATATTAAGAATTTCTATAAACAGAATAAATTATACTAAATAATTAGTGCATTGATAGTTCCTTTTTCATGCGTAATAAAATGTAGAGTTGTATATTAGCTGTGTAATACATGATTTTTATCGGAAGAGAGCTCTCATTCAAAATAAATGTACTCATATGTTAGGTCAAACAAATATTTTATTTGTTTAATAAGAAAATACGAGACCATTGTCACTAACCTGTCATTTCTGAATGGTGGGGATCTGAACCTAGGCTTAGCTCCACCAGTGGCCACTCCACCAGTTATTCCACTGCCACCAGCAATGCCACTGGTCTGCTCACGCCCTATACCTCGGTTGGGTCCACTACCACCAGGGATCCCATTGTTCATTGCAATGCCGCCAGCTAAACCACTTCCAACTCCTACACCACCGAATCCATCAGCGGACTCCTTTACATTCGTCATAGGTTTGACCGTGGGAGCCACTACAGCAACAGGGCTGTCCTTCTTGGGAGCAGGAGTTACCTCAACTTTCAATCCAGCCTTTGTCTCCACTCTCTCCTTGCTTTTGATTTCCTGGTTTTCAGCTTTCCTCATCATACCTGGACTGGGTTGTTTGCTGCTGCCTGGACTGCTAGAGATGCCAGGACTGGTCGAGATGCCCGGGCTGGTCGAGATGCCCGGACCTTGTTCTAGGACAGGTGAGAAGCTGACATGAGGATGAGGTACACTTTTCTCTGGCTCGGCTTTTGGGCCCCAGCCTTTGTCAGGCTTTCTGCCCCCTTTCTCCTTCTCTGGCTCTGCCAGCCTGACCCTCACGTCTTCCACCTTCAGGGTTTTATCACTGTGCTTCGGAGACACCTGGGCTTTGGGGCCACTTGTTTTGTCTGACCTCTCTGCCAAGGGGGTGGCCGGGGGAGTGGGTGTGGCAGACTTGTCAAAGGAGTCGACCTTCATCAACGGGGCCCTTGCTGCCCTGGTGGGCACTGGGCTGCTGGGGGGAGTTTTGAAGAGTTCCTCCCTTGAAGCAGATGACTCTCTGACTGTGCGGGGGGACTCGGAAGATTCTGTGGACATTTGAGAATTTGAAAACTTGTCTAAATCTCATACAAAACGAAGACTAAATAAAAAAAATAAACTGAAAGTTTTAACAAACAAAACAAAATATTTACAGTGAATATACCCAACCCCCCCCACACACATACATACATGCTGATGTATGCTCTTGTTTAACATAACATTATCCAACATGGCTTGCAAATCAACCAGGAGTTATCATTCATTCCACAGTGCTTATAATAAGATGTGTAGCACAAGTTGGTAACACTTTGTTTAGGCATATGATTCAGGTAGTACAGTCGAACCCACTTACCTCGAGCTCGGTTAGCTCGACCACCCCACTAACTCGACGTTTTTTATTGGAACCGCCAAATTCTCTCTTTGTCTTAGCATTTTCTCATCGGCTAATTCGATTTTTCTAAGTCGCCGAAACTTAATACCTCGAGCACAAAAGAGGGCCAAATTTGCAACTTAACGTTGGTTAGCTCGAGCCTAGCAATGCACTCTGGCATTTTTAGTTCAAAACAGTGTTGACATCTCGCTTTCTTCGAGACTTCCAGCTATTGTGTGATTCTATGAGATTTCAATAAAAATTACCGGATGTTATTATCTTCTTTCACTTTCGATCCATGAGTGAATTAGATGTATTCACCCAAGGTCCGAGGTGTCCGTAAATCGGCGTTAGCGGTCTTTAATCCGTCATTATTTCGCAGTGCATGTTATTAGTTATATTATTATTAAACTTAATTCATTTTCTGATGCATTAATCATTTTATTTTTTAAGATAAACGAATATCTTTAGAAATGAAAATAAAGGTTTGTATCGAGAATCGACGGTGGTTTTTATTTAATTAAATAAAAAATTATTATTCTTTTAAAAGTTTGTTGTTGCTTTGTTACCAGTAAGATACGTGACAGTGACACTAACACGCGCGTGACGATGAAATCAAATCATCTTCTTAATATTCCAGTACATGTATATAATATTATTAATATACACGTCATCACTTTTGTAGGTCGAATTCTGATAAGGAATGATTTTTTTAAAAATTCGCTTAAACTAAGTTGCCGGCCGAGGTCTAACACACAGCCCACAGCGTGCTGTGATCAACGGTCAAGGCCGCAATAGTTTTATTTATATTACAAGTTTGATTGACTGAGGAAATTCGAGAGCATTCTGATAGTAACAGATATCCTGCACGTCAAAAGCATTAAACTTAAAATTACCATATTGATATGTTTATATTCGCTGATTCGACGGGCATTACAAACGCTTGACAAGCGCCATGGGAAGACGCGAGGCGAAAACTTTGACCTTTTAACGCATGCGCAGACAATTATAAACTGGTAACTTTTTTTTTATATTACCGTTAATGGAATCGAAACATGACAGAGACGTAATCAAAGTCCTTTACTTCGGCATAAATATATATATATAACCCGATTAGTCATAACTTTACCCGACTTTCAAGGCCGAGAAATTTTTTAAAAAGAATTCCTGACTTTTTCCCGTTTTCCTGAGTGGGAACCATGGTTAAATTTTAAACGGTCCTTAAAAACTAACGGTCATTACAACCTTAGGAAAGAGTGAAGAAATATTAGGGTTCCGATACGATTCCGATTAATCGTCACATCACTAATTAACGCTAACTAATTAATCATGTACATAAAGAAATATCAAGCACATGTTAATATTTTGCCGCCATATTGGTTTTCGTTTTAACTCGATCATCGGTTATCTCGACGCCATTTTTCATACCCCAACGCCGTCGACTTAACCGGTTTCGACTGTATTATACAAATTATAAATGAAATGTGTAGCCCCATGTTTTGAAAAAGCTACTCAGATTCTATAGCAGATATGACGACAGAGAGATGTTTCAAGCTAGTGGAGGTCACACCAAACTTAAAGCTGAAAGCTGGTGACGTACTGCGGTCAGTTCCAGATTTGGGACTTCCTTCTCTTGACCCTGTCTTGGGTGACCCTGGTGGGGAGGGCTGGGGAGTGGGACCATTGCCATTGGCCCTTGACTCTCCTGGAAAATAGAAAATATTGCTGGTAAAGATGCTCTACATTGGTCTCCATGCTGTACAAAACATTATGGTAGCAAAATGAAGTAGCAAGTGGAGACTCGTCATAGTGGAAACAAACATCTGTGTCAACAAGAGGAAGTCAGAAGTCAAGATAAGTCATAGTGTAAACAAACATCTGTGTCAACAAGAGGAAGTCAGAAGTCAAGATAAGTCATAGTGTAAACAAACATCTGTGTCAAATAGAGGGAGTCAGAAGTCAAGATAAGTCATAGTGTAAACAAACATCTGTGTCAAATAGAGGGAGTCAGAAGTCAAGATAAGTCATAGTGTAAACAAACATCTGTGTCAACAAGAGGAAGTCAGAAGTCAAGATAAGTCATAGTGTAAACAAACATCTGTGTCAACAAGAGGAAGTCAGAAGTCAAGATAAGTCATAGTGTAAACAAACATCTGTGTCAACAAGAGGAAGTCAGAAGTCAAGATAAGTCATAGTGTAAACAAACATCTGTGTCAACAAGAGGAAGTCAGAAGTCAAGATAAGTCATAGTGTAAACAAACATCTGTGTCAAATAGAGGGAGTCAGAAGTCAAGATAAGTCATAGTGTAAACAAACATCTGTGTCAAATAGAGGGAGTCAGAAGTCAAGATAAGTCATAGTGTAAACAAACATCTGTGTCAAATAGAGGGAGTCAGAAGTCAAGATAAGTCATAGTGTAAACAAACATCTGTGTCAAATAGAGGGAGTCAGAAGTCAAGATAAGTCATAGTGTAAACAAACATCTGTGTCAACAAGAGGAAGTCAGAAGTCAAGATAAGTCATAGTGTAAACAAACATCTGTGTCAAATAGAGGGAGTCAGAAGTCAAGATAAGTCATAGTGTAAACAAACATCTGTGTCAAATAGAGGGAGTCAGAAGTCAAGATAAGTCATAGTGTAAACAAACATCTGTGTCAACAAGAGGAAGTCAGAAGTCAAGATAAGTCATAGTGTAAACAAACATCTGTGTCAACAAGAGGAAGTCAGAAGTCAAGATAAGTCATAGTGTAAACAAACATCTGTGTCAACAAGAGGAAGTCAGAAGTCAAGATAAGTCATAGTGTAAACAAACATCTGTGTCAACAAGAGGAAGTCAGAAGTCAAGATAAGTCATAGTGTAAACAAACATCTGTGTCAACAAGAGGAAGTCAGAAGTCAAGATAAGTCATAGTGTAAACAAACATCTGTGTCAAATAGAGGGAGTCAGAAGTCAAGATAAGTCATAGTGTAAACAAACATCTGTGTCAAATAGAGGGAGTCAGAAGTCAAGATAAGTCATAGTGTAAACAAACATCTGTGTCCAATAGAGGGAGTCAGAAGTCAAGATAAGTCATAGTGTAAACAAACATATGTGTCAACAAGAGGAAGTCAGAAGTCAAGATAAGTCATAGTGTAAACAAACATCTGTGTCAAATAGAGGGAGTCAGAAGTCAAGATAAGTCATAGTGTAAACAAACATCTGTGTCAAATAGAGGGAGTCAGAAGTCAAGATAAGTCATAGTGTAAACAAACATCTGTGTCAAATAGAGGGAGTCAGAAGTCAAGATAAGTCATAGTGTAAACATACATCTGTGTCCAATAGAGGGAGTCAGAAGTCAAGATCAGTCATAGTGTAAACATACATCTGTGTCCAATAGAGGGAGTCAGAAGTCAAGATAAGTCATAGTGTAAACAAACATCTGTGTCCAATAGAGGGAGTCAGAAGTCAAGATAAGTCATAGTGTAAACAAACATCTGTGTCAACAAGAGGAAGTCAGAAGTCAAGATAAGTCATAGTGTAAACAAACATATGTGTCAACTAGAGGGAGTCAGAAGTCAAGATAAGTCATAGTGTAAACAAACATCTGTGTCAACAAGAGGAAGTCAGAAGTCAAGATAAGTCATAGTGTAAACAAACATATGTGTCAACAAGAGGAAGTCAGAAGTCAAGATAAGTCATAGTGTAAACAAACATCTGTGTCAAATAGAGGGAGTCAGAAGTCAAGATAAGTCATAGTGTAAACAAACATCTGTGTCAAATAGAGGGAGTCAGAAGTCAAGATAAGTCATAGTGTAAACAAACATCTGTGTCAAATAGAGGGAGTCAGAAGTCAAGATAAGTCATAGTGTAAACAAACATCTGTGTCAAATAGAGGGAGTCAGAAGTCAAGATAAGTCATAGTGTAAACAAACATATGTGTCAAATAGAGGGAGTCAGAAGTCAAGATAAGTCATAGTGTAAACAAACATATGTGTCAACAAGAGGGAGTCAGAAGTCAAGATAAGTCATAGTGTAAACATACATCTGTGTCCAATAGAGGGAGTCAGAAGTCAAGATAAGTCATAGCTTAACTCTGACAAGTCAGCTGATTGATTTAAAACTAAGCTTAACACCAGATAAAAAAATAAATTAACTTAAAATATGGATGTGCCTATGCATTGCCAAGTGTATGTAGCAAACATTAGATATAGTTATTCATCTTGTTCATAAACAATTCTAAGTTTTGCAGTATATTTTCTTAAATATTTAACATTATTTGGAATACAATTTCAATATTTACACTGTAAGAGAAAAGCACACCAAAAAATCTAAAATTTTGTAATAATTTGTTTTTTCAATTATGTAAACATTTAACAGTAGGCGGCCCTTTCACTGACTGGAATATAATGAAGAAAGCCAACATAGCAGAGAATTAGTGACATCAATCTTAGTATCCAAGGGGGAGGGGCACATTAGGCTATAGGGAGTCTAAACAACTATTGTAAGTGTAACTGTTAAAGAATATATCTGTTGGGAGTCTAAACAACTATTGGAAGTCTAACTGTTAAAGAATCTATCTGTTGGGAGTCTAAATAACTATTGGAAGTCTAACTGTTAAAGAATCTAACTGTTGGGAGTCTAAACAACTATTGGAAGTCTAACTGTTAAAGAATCTATCTGTTGGGAGTCTAAACAACTATTGGAAGTCTAACTGTTAAAGAATCTAACTGTTGGGAGTCTAAACAACTATTGGAAGTCTAACTGTTAAAGAATCTAACTGTTGGGAGTCTAAACAACTATTGGAAGTCTAACTGTTAAAGAATCTAACTGTTGGGAGTCTAAACAACTATTGGAAGTCTCAGTGTTAGGAGTCTAACTATTGGGAGGGCATTACATAAGGTAACTATCAAGGGTTGGAGTGGAATTAACTAATATTCTAGACTGTTACATTATTAAGGTGGGAGTCTGTGTGTGGTGCTGCATGAACTAAGCTGCCAGACTATGTAGTAAGAGTAAAAGTCAACTGGAAGTTTAATTGTTGGAAGTGAAAATGAACTAGCTACTAGAATGTATAAAATCATGAATTCATAAGTTATTTATTATAGTTACAAAGAATGTCGGGCACCTTCATTAGGTACCCTCAGTTTATTGTGTCAAACCAAACAACAGAGCCACAACATCGTCCAGTTTCCTCCACTGAGACCAAGGCAAAAAACAGATTTACAAAATTGACATGCTCTCCCTTGGAAACATTCATTTCTTTGACTATCACTTGAGATATGGACACCTGATTGAAGCATGACTTGCAAACAAACACATAAAAGAAGGGAAAGAAAGAAAAACTTTAAGCTGACAATGCTAAGGAAATAAATAGAAACCAATAGCCCGACACACAAACACATTTCAAACACACAAACAATTCCAGCAATCGTAGAACTCATTAGCATAGAGATTTGGACTCTGCTTAATTAAAAATACAAGATTAACAAATATTCAATAACTTGACACATTTAACTTTTTAAAAAAATGTTTTTAAATTTCAATTTTTTTCACTATGGAAAGCTGTAAGAATGATATTAATGAAAGAGATGCAAGTGTAAATAATGTTAAATGATTGAGTTTACTTCATGACATTTAAATAAAGTGAACAAATTAGCTAAAAACAGGAGGATCATGGGGAAAAAAACTTGTAGTCCCATTATCACATTACTCTCAAACAAAACATTTCAAAATCAAAATAATGAGCCCCCACACTCAAAGATGGATTTGAGAGTGTGCATTCATGCTGTGTAAAATAATCTCCATCTCTCGGACCTAGGCAGTTCTTTAAAAATAAAGGGAAATAATTCTGCCCATTGTCCTCACCCACTAATCTGGCCAACTTTCTTGGATTGATGGCCGGGTAACACAACTTGAGCCCTAAGGCGGTAAAAGTTGGACAGGCCACCACTTCATCGTCACAGTAAATATAAGTGGAGCGATTTTTGGCCTTGTCGGTTTTTGCATGGTCTAATTGAGCAAGTAATGGGAGTCATGCCACAAGGAAACGTGGTGAAAATACGGGAAACAACACACACAATATAAATGAGATGGTAAATAAATTGAAAATAATTGAATTTTTTTTTAATTAAAAGAATTAAGAATTTAACAGTAACAAAACAATAAGAAAACAGAAATGTAAAGATAATTTTGAAATGAAATAGTAAGAAATCAAATAGATTGTAAAAAATTATTAATACAAGAGAGTTAAAAGGAAAGTGAAAAAACACAAAAAGATTTAAGAACACATGTATATATGGAAACAATTAGATTGTATAATGTACAATATCATATTGTTTCAGCCATACGCACCAGTCCCACATAGAAGTGACAGAAAGCGGAGAAGAAAATAAATGTACCACAAAATGAATTTTTTTTGGTCATGATTACTGTCCTGGTTCTATTATTGAACAGACATGAATGAAATCTTAAGTTGTTATCTAACCAGTCTGATTGAAATCTCATCCAACATTTAAGTTGTTATCTACCCAGTCTGATTGAAATCTCATCCAACATTTAAGTTGTTATCTACCCAGTCTGATTGAAATCTCATCCAACATTTAAGTTATTTACCCAGTCTGATTGCACTCTCACCCCATTTTTGTTTAAAAATGTTGAAAGGCTAGTTGAGAAAATGTAGTGAATCTCATGTTTACACAGATTCCATCAAATTACACTTGTAACATACCAGTGTTTACACTTGTAACATACCAGTGTTTACACTTGTAACATACCAGTGTTTACACTTGTAACATACCAGTGTTTACACTTGTAACATACCAGTGTTTACACTTGTAACATACCAGTGTTTACACTTGTAACATACCAGTGTTTACACTTGTAACATACCAGTGTTTACACTTGTAACATACCAGTGTTTACACTTGTAACATACCAGTGTTTACACTTGTAACATACCAGTGTTTACACTTGTAACATACCAGTGTTTACACTTGTAACATACCAGTGTTACCGTGATGTCATACCCATCAGAACCATGGTAACATACAGATGTTTACCCTGCTGACATAACCATGTTTACCCTACTGACATAACCATGTTTACCCTGCTGACATATACCATCTTTGCCCTACTGACATACCCATGTTTACCCTACTGACATACCCATGTTTACCCTGCTGACATACCCATGTTTACCCTGCTGACATAACCATGTTTACCCTACTGACATAACCATGTTTACCCTGCTGACATATACCATCTTTGCCCTACTGACATACCCATCTTTGCCCTACTGACATACCCATGTTTACACTACTGACATACCCATGTTTACCCTACTGACATACCCATGTTTACCCTGCTGACATACCCATGTTTACCCTGCTGACATAACCATGTTTACCCTACTGACATACCCATCTTTGCCATGCTGACATACCCATGTTTACCCTGCTGACATACCCATGTTTACCCTGCTGACATAACCATGTTTACCCTGCTGACATAACCATGTTAATGTTCACCCTACTGACATACCCATGTTTACCCTGCTGACATACCCATCTTTGCCCTACTGACATACCCATGTTTACCCTACTGACATGCCCATGTTTACCCTGCTGACATAACCATGTTTACCCTGCTGACATACCCATGTTTACCCTGCTGACATACCCATGTTTACCCTGCTGTCATAACCATGTTTACCCTACTGACATAACCATGTTTACCCTACTGACATAACCATGTTTACCCTACTGACATACCCATCTTTGCCCTACTGACATAACCATGTTTACCCTACTGACATAACCATGTTTACCCTGCTGACATAACCATGTTTACCCTACTGACATACCCATGTTTACCCTGCTGACATGCCCATGTTTACCCTGCTGAATACCCTCTATTGACCTGATCCTTTACGTCTTTGTAACAGACAAATTGTTTGTAAGTGATGAATGATGCGTGTGTCTTGTCAATGGCCAATGGTGTGTGTGTGTTTTGTCAATGACCAATGGTGTGTGTGTGTTTTGTCAATGACCAATGGTGTGTGTGTGTTTTGTCAATGACCAATGGTGTGTGTGTTTTGTCAATGACCAATGGTGTGTGTGTGTTTTGTCAATGACCAATGGTGTGTGTGTGTTTTGTCAATTACCAATGGTGTGTGTGTTTTGTCAATGACCAATGGTGTGTGTGTGTTTTGTCAATGACCAATGTTATGTGTGTATTTTGTCAATGACCAATGTTATGTGTGTGTTTTGTCAATGACCAATGGTGTGTGTGTGTGTGTGTTGTGTCAATGACCAATGGTGTGTGTTGTCAATGACCAATGGTGTGTGTGTGTTGTCAATGACCGATGGTGTGCGTGTTTTGTCAATGACCGATGGTGTGCGTATTTTGTCAATGACCAATGGTGTGTGTGTGTTGTCAATGACTGACGGTGTGTGTGTTTTGTCAATGACTGACGGTGTGTGTATTTTGTCAATGACCGATGGTGTGTGTGTGTTTTGTCAATTACCAATGGTGTGTGTGTTTTGTCAATGACCAATGGTGTGTGTGTGTTTTGTCAATGACCAATGGTGTGTGTATTTTGTCAATGACCAATGTTATGTGTGTGTTTTGTCAATGACCAATGGTGTGTGTGTGTTTTGTCAATGACCAATGGTGTGTGTGTGTTTTGTCAATGACCAATGGTGTGTGTGTGTGTGTGTTGTCAATGACCAATGGTGTGTGTGTGTTGTCAATGACCGATGGTGTGTGTGTTTTGTCAATGACCGATGGTGTGCGTATTTTGTCAATGACCAATGGTGTGTGTGTTGTCAATGACAGATGGTGTGTGTGTTTTGTCAATGACTGACGGTGTGTGTATTTTGTCAATGACCGATGGTGTGTGTGTATTTTGTCAATGACAGATGGTGTGTGTATTTTGTCAATGACCGATGGTGTGTGCATTTTGGCAATGACCGATGTTGTGTGTATTTTGTCAATGACCGATGGTGTGTGTATTTTGTCAATGACCAATGGTGTGTGTTTATTTTGTCAATGATCGATGGTGTGTGTATTTTGTCAATGACCGATGGTGTGTGCATTTTGTCAATGACCGATGGTGTGCGTGTTTTGTCAATGACCGATGGTGTGTGTGTGTTTTGTCAATGACCAATGGTGTGTGTATTTTGTCAATGACCGATGGTGTGTGTATTTTGTCAATGACCAATGGTGTGTGTGTATTTTGTCAATGACCGATGGTGTGTGTATTTTGTCAATGACCGATAGTGTGTGTATTTTGTCAATGACCGATGGTGTGTGTATTTTGTCAATGACCGATGGTGTGTGTGTATTTTGTCAATGACCGATGGTGTGTGTATTTTGTCAATGACCGATGGTGTGTGCATTTTGGCAATGACCGATGTTGTGTGTATTTTGTCAATGACCGATGGTGTGTGTATTTTGTCAATGACCAATGGTGTGTGTTTATTTTGTCAATGATCGATGGTGTGTGTATTTTGTCAATGACCGATGGTGTGTGCATTTTGTCAATGACCGATGGTGTGCGTGTTTTGTCAATGACCGATGGTGTGTGTGTGTTTTGTCAATGACCAATGGTGTGTGTATTTTGTCAATGACCGATGGTGTGTGTATTTTGTCAATGACCAATGGTGTGTGTGTATTTTGTCAATGACCGATGGTGTGTGTATTTTGTCAATGACCGATAGTGTGTGTATTTTGTCAATGACCGATGGTGTGTGTATTTTGTCAATGACCGATGGTGTGTGTATTTTGTCAATGACCGATGGTGTGTGTATTTTGTCAATGACCAATGGTGTGTGTGTATTTTGTCAATGACCAATGGTGTGTGTATGTTTTGTCAATGACCAATGGTGTGTGGGTTGTCAAGGATCGATGGTGTGTTTGTAGTACATCCCCAAATAAGTTTTGTGTACTGACCCAAGGCTTTGACCAGCTCGTTGACCGGCACACCACGGAGCTCAGGGGGGATGTCCTTGTTGTCTTGTAGGGTCAGGCGTCCAATGCATGGCTCAGACACTTTTCTCAGTGACAGGGTTCTTTGGTGACTGGTCATCTGGTGGGAGGGGAGGGGCGGCACTGACATAAAGGGGTTGGGGTTCGACCCTGACCTGAAAATTTGAAAATTGGAGTTGTCAATTTTAAAAAAATGTTTTTAAACTAAAAAAATATAAAGATTAAAGATAATCCTTTTTTTTTAGTGGTCACTTAAAATATAAATTAAGTCTTCCATTTTAACTTGACTGAATAGTTTTAAAAAAAACTTTTTATATTTAGTGAGACTGATTTTGATTGCCATTTGCTACAAATGTAGTTAATAAAAATTTGCTCCACTATTTGACAAAGGGGAAACATGACACTCTCACTGACAACCTAGACAAAAATCATGGACTCTTATGATTTCCCATAGTGTGTACAAGAAGAAACACAAGCTTGGAGCAGCTCCCATAGTATGTACAAAGAGAAACACAAGCTTGGAGCAGCTCCTATAGTATGTACAAAGAGAAATACAAGCTTGGAGCAGCTCCCATCGTGTGTACAAAGAGAAACACAAACTTGGAGCAACTCACCATGGGTGCCATCAACCTGACACAATCTCAGGAGCTCGGCTATCAAAAATATTTGCATTACCGTTATCATTACCGACATCTCAGCCCTTATATGATTCTTTTATTTAAAGAAGAATCCTATGGTATTGAAGATTCTTGTATACCTCAAACTATCAAGCAATAATGTTTTTTTTTAAATGGTCACATGAAGGTGATATATGACCCTACCGCTGCCTGGCTCTCAGTATGTGGTCAGCGAGAATGGCCTCTTCAAGTCCAACATCGTCATCAGCAACCTCATTGTAGTTGGTGACCGTGAGTGGTGGGGGAGGGGGAAAGGTTGGCATCGGGTATTCATCTTCTGCTGACAACGGGGGCTCACCAAACCTGGGCAGAGGCAGTTTAGGCTGGAACCCTGCGGTAAACAAAACATGGTTAAACTCTCTAAGATCTTTTCATCATCATATAACATCAAAGTGTAGCACTTAGTTCATCATATCAAATAGGATAATAGCACATTTTCATAACAGTAAGAATTCAAATACAAGGGGAAAAATATTATTTTGAATTGATAAATAAAAAATAGAGAGGTTCATTTTTACTTTAGTAACCAACAATGAACTATTTGACCTATTGTCTTACCTGTGATTCCACCAAAGTTGAAAGCAGATGAAGGCATACTTTTGCTTTTACCAAATGCTGGGGAAAAATATGTTAATTAGTTAAAGATGATGTCACATTATTAATTAGGCTTAAAGTCATCAGAAACACAAACACATTTTGAGTTAAGATTAAAATTTAAAACCTGATATAAAGGAGCCTATCTTCTCCCTTCATTTAAAACCTGGTATAAAGGATCCTATCTGCTCCCTTCATTTAAAAACTGGTATAAAGGAGCCAGGACAACCTAATGTCTCAACAGACAACCCAGGACAACCTAATGTCTCAACAGACAACCCAAGACAACCTAATGTCTCAACAGACAACCCAGGACAACCTAATGTCTCAACAGACAACCCAGGACAACCTAATGTCTCAACAGACAACCCAGGACAACCTAATGTCTCAACAGACAACCCAAGACAACCTAATGTCTCAACAGACAACCCAGGACAACCTAATGTCTCAACAGACAACCCAGGACAACCTAATGTCTCAACAGACAACCCAGGACAACCTAATGTCTCAACCTGTCACTGCGTATAGATGTCAAGCTTCAAGATACCTAGTTCCACTTTTCTGCAGAATTGACATAAGTCTGACAAGTTAACCCTAACCAAACAATTCAGTTTTTACAATGACTTAAATCCAATCATGACATCACATGATGTATCCCTGGTCACTCACCTTCTTGAGGTGGAAAGAAGCCAGGAAATGTGGTGGCGTACTGGGCGGCCTTCATGCCAAACTGGAAACCTTGCTGAGGTGGGAGGCTTCTGAAGGCAAACGGGTCGTTGCCACGGCTGCCGAAGGGGAACTCAGACTCGTGTTGCATGTACTGGACCTTGTCCATCCCTGACACCAGAGACCAGGCCTCAGAGGCGAGGGTTGAGTGGCAGTACTTGACGGCAGATTCCTCAGACAACCGGATCCATATACCATCATTGTTGATGGTCTGAAGGAATGACATTAAGGTGGAAGAGGAAATATGTAATTAGAATGGTCTAATGTTGTGTTAGAATGGTCTAATGTTGTGTTAGAATGGTCTAATGTTGTGTTAGAATGGTCTAATGTTGTGTTAGAATGGTCTAATGTTGTGACTCAGATATTATCAGGGCAACTTTGCTAAAAGAGGTTTCTGATGGCTCTTTAAACAACAAAATATACTGACACATTTATTTTTTATTATCCATACTTAAATATATATATTCTCCATTACATTTAGCATCTTTATTGGTTTAAATGTATCTCATACTCTGTGTGTCTATCTCAAGCTCAGGTCTCTGTCTTATTTTGGTCCTCCTCTCTGCTTTTCTCTCTAGTGGATTTTTGTTTGGGATTTTCTGGGTTATTACACAGAGTGTATACACTACCAATCATTTTTTTATGTCTTCAGCAACAGACTCGTGGTGTAAACCTTCGTAGGTGAAGATGTTTGGCTATTTTATATTTTTATATTCAGGATCTTTCTAAGGCAGGTGATTACAGAGATCAGCGCAACACTCGCTGTGGTTCTCCAAGTCAGCCCTTTCTACGCAACACTCGCTGTGGTTCTCCAAGTCAGCCCTTTCTACGCAACACTCGCTGTGGTTCTCCAAGTCAGCCCTTTCTACGCAACACTCGCTGTGGTTCTCCAAGTCAGCCCTTTCTACGCAACACTCGCTGTGGTTCTCCAAGTCAGCCCTTTCTACGCAACACTCGCTATGGTTCTCCAAGTCAGCCCTTTCTACGCAACACTCGCTGTGGTTCTCCAAGTCAGCCCTTTCTACGCAACACTCGCTGTGGTTCTCAAGTTTCAGCTCCACACAAGATGACAGTTGTATTCATTTCCAGCATTACTCTTAGCCAAACAAAGAAGTTATAAGATTAAAAGAATATAGAGTTGTACTTACATCTTCCACTGCTTTGATTTTCTTTCCCTTGGTGATCATTCCAATGGGTGAGGCCCTCAGGCTCGGTCTGGCTCTGATGTTGTGTCCTGATGACCCACATTTGATGACCATGTATGTGCCTGGGCCTGTGGATGTGGGCAAACTTGTTCATATTGTACAACCAAAAGTCATGGTGACACAATGACATTACAGTATTGAAATATGAAATGTCAAAGAGATTACAAGAATATAGTGCTGAAATGAGTTACCTTTATTGATTAAACACAACAGACCTTACAAGAACACAGAGCTGAAATGAGTTACCTTTGTTGATTAAACACAACAGACCTTACAAGAACACAGAACTGAAATGAGTTACCTTTGTTGATTAAACACAACAGACCTTACAAGAACACAGAGCTGAAATGAGTTACCTTTGTTGATTAAACACAACAGACCTTACAAGAACACAGAACTGAAATGAGTTACCTTTGTTGATTAAACACAACAGACCTTACAAGAACACAGAACTGAAATGAGTTACCTTTGTTGATGAAACACAACAGACCTTACAAGAACACAGAACTGAAATGAGTTACCTTTGTTGATGAAACACAACAGACCTTACAAGAACACAGAACTGAAATGAGTTACCTTTGTTGATTAAACACAACAGACCTTACAAGAACACAGAACTGAAATGAGTTACCTTTGTTGATTAAACACAACAGACCTTACAAGAACACAGAACTGAAATGAGTTACCTTTGTTGATTAAACACAACAGACCTTACAAGAACACAGAACTGAAATGAGTTACCTTTATTGATTAAACACAACAGACCTTACAAGAACACAGAACTGAAATGAGTTACCTTTATTGATTAAACACAACAGACCTTACAAGAACACAGAACTGAAATGAGTTACCTTTGTTGATTAAACACAACAGACCTTACAAGAACACAGAGCTGAAATGAGTTACCTTTATTGATTAAACACAACAGACCTTACAAGAACACAGAACTGAAATGAGTTACCTTTGTTGATTAAACACAACAGACCTTACAAGAACACAGAACTGAAATGAGTTACCTTTATTGATTAAACACAACAGACCTTACAAGAACACAGAACTGAAATGAGTTACCTTTATTGATTAAACACAACAGACCTTACAAGAACACAGAACTGAAATGAGTTACCTTTGTTGATTAAACACAACAGACCTTACAAGAACACAGAGCTGAAATGAGTTACCTTTATTGATTAAACACAACAGACCTTACAAGAACACAGAACTGAAATGAGTTACCTTTATTGATTAAACACAACAGACCTTACAAGAACACAGAACTGAAATGAGTTACCTTTATTGATGAAACACAACAGACCTTACAAGAACACAGAGCTGAAATGAGTTACCTTTATTGATGAAACACAACAGACCTTACAAGAACACAGAGCTGAAATGAGTTACCTTTATTGATGGCACTGAGCCCCATAAACAGCCCCGCTCCTCCTGACTGGCTGTGCACTCTCCTGTCTCTCCTGCCCACCTCGGCCCCAGCCGCCGCAGCGCCCGCAGGGTGATGCCTGGGGCTGCGCTGTGTCACGCTGGTCTTTGGTGCTTCAACGGGGACAAGAAGGGTTTTACCCAAATGCTGGTTGTACTGAAGGCACCAGCCTTCCATCCGTCCATTGCCTCCATCATCCGGCAGACAGTACTCGGCAAGTGAAGCCCTTGAAATTCTCAGCCACATGCCGTCGTCATTTGTAGTCTGTTATATCAATGTTAACAAAACACATGAGTAAAAAACTTTAACCTTCAATTCATCTTAGGATGTAATACAGTTTTAAAGTTTAAAAGATTGGGATTTTGATTAACTTAAAATATTAAGTTAAAATCTCTATCAGTTTAGTTTGAAATATTCCTGTTTTGTTACCTCATCAACAAAAGAGATGACACAGCCAGGGGGAACAACTCCAATCTGCTCACTCTGTAGAGAAGGGCTTATCCTGACCCTCAATCCAGCACTGTACTTTGCTATGAATTTGCGCAGCTGTAACAATGAAAAACCACCTCTTAAACAAATGTAACAATGAAAAACCACCTCTTAAACAAATGTAACAATGAAAAACCACCTCTTAAACAAATGTTCAAGTCTACAGCTCAAGTCAACATTACTACAGTAGTCTTTAAGATGTATTGAAAGTTCTCAAATTTCATATAGCACCAAGAACAGTTTATAATTCTACCAAATATAGAATTTATAAAAATATAAAGCAAAGTTTCAACTCAAGTTCTTAACATAAAATAATCTTCAAAATTGATGAATGTTAACTTCTGCTTTAAAGTTTGACAACACCATTTGGATGATGAGCATAAATATAATTGGAATTACCCTGGGTGGCTGAGATTTTTTGACAGCTGTTGGAGGTGGCGCCCCCTGTGGAGGTTCTTTCACTTCAACTTTCAGTCCATCACCTGAATGGTAAACATATCATCTATGAGTCCCACTATCTAAAGCCTTAGCACACATTAGTCTCTATTGTATCATACATTAGTCTCTATTGTATCATACATTAGTCTCTATTGTATCATACATTAGTCTCTATTGTATCATACATTAGTCTCTATTGTATCATACATTAGTCTCTATTGTATCATACATTAGTCTCTATTGTATCATACATTAGTCTCTATTGTATCATACATTAGTCTCTATTCTATCATACATTAGTCTCTATTGTATCATACATAAGTCTCTATTGTATCATACATAAGTCTCTATTGTATCATACATTAGTCTCTATTGTATCATACATTAGTCTCTATTGTATCATACATTAGTCTCTATTGTATCATACATTAGTCTCTATTGTATCATACATTAGTCTCTATTGTATCATACATTAGTCTCTATTGTATCATACATAAGTCTCTATTGTATCATACATTAGTCTCTATTGTATCATACATTAGTCTCTATTGTATCATACATTAGTCTCTATTGTATCATACATTAGTCTCTATTGTATCATATATTAGTCTCTATTGTATCATACATTAGTCTCTATTGTATCATACATTAGTCTCTATTGTATCATACATTAGTCTCTATTGTATCATACATTAGTCTCTATTGTATCACACATTAGTCTCTATTGTATCATACATTATTCTCTATTGTATCATACATTAGTCTCTATTGTATAATTAAAACTGCAGTCAATGTTGCTCTTCTCCAGAGAAAGATTTTAAAAAAGCTTTACCTAGACTAGGAGGTAAATAAAAAATAATTTCCTGACACTTATCTTTCAATATTACAGAGGCTCCTTCTATACATGAGATTATTGTGTCCTAATTTGTCAACACAACACAGCCTGTTTGGTAGAGCAAGCAAATGAATCCTTCCAAAAATGAGCCGTGAGCCTACCTGATTGAACACCGTCTATGATGATGACGATGTTGTAGAAGCCCACAGATCCAGGCGTCCAGTTGGCCGTGTATGTGCCGTCCCTGTTTGCCCTCACCAACATGTTCTCACTTGGTCGAGGGATGGCAGGGGAGGCAAGGCGCAGCTCTTCAAACGAATAGTTTTCATAGGACTGCGATGTTTTGAATAAAGCAGTGGCTGTAGTTTTACTAACATTCAGTTAATTGCTTGTATCAAATTTAATCAGTAAATTTCCCAATGTCATTTAATTCATAACTTCGTTTGGATGCCACTCTGTAGATATTGGGAGTCTGTTTCATAAATTTCTTTTGATTATTTACATGAGTTGATTTGTATGTATTTGAACCAGTTTTAAGAGGCAAATTTTATACACAAAAATAATCAGTGATCTTACTGTAAACACGTCCAAGACAAGCCTCATATTTACCTTCATGACAGTGATGGCATGGAACATGTCCTTCTTTTCTTTTAGGACTGGCTCATATGGAGTGTCCAGCACAGGTGGAGGATGACCACCAAAGGTCATATCAAAGGCCTCACTGGCGCGGCTGCTGGTTTTCCTCATCTTTTTCAGGTCATCACCCATTTCCTGCTGGTCTATGGGAATAGCCCTGACTTCCATCTGAAAATTAGATCAGAGATTATCTACTCAGAGATCAAAACAATGCATCAATATTTGACCAGTTCCTCTTAATACCTTTTAAGGACCATAATAGGGTGTACTTTATTGAATCTCAAATTTAAATGCAATTAATACTCTCTTCAGAGAGACCAACTTTAGTACATAAAAATACTATTGCATTGATTGCAGCTTATGTTAACCTATGTGTATGACAAGTTAACCTACGTGTATGACATGTTAACCTGTGTGTATGACATGTTAACCTATGGGTATGACATGTTAACCTATGTGTATGACATGTTAACCTATGTGTATGACATGTTAACCTGTGTGTATGACATGTTAACCTATGTGTATGACATGTTAACCTGTGTGTATGACATGTTAACCTAAGTGTATGACATGTTAAACTAAGTGTATGACATGTTAAACTAAGTGTATGACATGTTAACCTACGTGTATGACATGTTAACCTACATGTATGACATGTTAACCTGTGTGTATGACATGTTAACCTGTGTGTATGACATGTTAACCTAACAGCACCACACCTTGAGGTTGGGTACATTGACCAGCTGACCGTACTGGTCCTTGGTGTAGACTGTAACACACGCCGGCCAGCTACACTTGAGTTCATCTCTGTTACACTCAATCTCACACTGTTTGGGGTCAAGGTATGAGTCAGGTTGAAGCCATCTGGACATGGAGGGATTAAGAGAGGTTCAAGTCAGAAAGCCTTTGGTCAGTCAGTCAAAAGCCTTTGGTCAGTCAGAAAGACTGTGGTTAGTCAGAAAGCCTTTGGTCTTTCAGAGAGCCTTTAGTCAGTCAGAAAGGCTTTAAGTCAGTCAGAAAGCCTTTGGTCAGTCCGAGAGCCTTTGGTCAGTCAAAAAGGCTTTGGTCAGTCAGAAAGGCTTTGGTCAGTCAGAAAGCCTTTGGTCAGTCCGAGAGCCTTTGGTCAGTCAGAAACACTTTGTCAGTCAGAAAGTCTTTAGGTCTGTCAGAAAGCCTTTGGTCAGTCAGAAAGGCTTTTGGTCTGTCAGTAATCCTTTGGTCAGTCAGAAAGCCTTTGTCAGTCAGAAAGGTTTAGGTCTGTCAGAGAGCCTTGGTCAATCAAAAAGCCTTTGGTCAGAAAATATTCTTTAAGTATAAATATTCATAGAATTAATAAAAAGTTAATTCTTGAGATCTTGATTTCTGCCCACACCAAATGGTCAAACAACATGTTATCTGTACAGCTAAATTTTGTTGACACTGTGAGAATAAGTCAGCCCTAACCTTGCCAGTCTTCCCCCACTGGTTCCTGATGTACACAGCACAAAGTCCTTGAGGAAACTGTGCTCATTGGACTGCCAGCAGAGGGGCAGGTTCCCCTCCAGGGCCTGGTAGATGGTCGGTGGTTGGGAGAGGGCGAAGCCTTTCTCCAGGAGGCTTGAGTGGTTCTCAAACACAACCCTGGCCCCCTCCTCAATGATCTCCATGTCCTCATCGATCTCCTCCATGTTTGCTGAGAAAAAATTTGAAATCTGATTCAATGAACTTACAATAACTGAGCATTGTTACATTCAGGCCTTTAAACCAACATTTTTATGGGCTTTAGTTTGACCACGTTAACAAGCGAAATTCCCCAGAGCAGATTTCTCACCTGAAGGTAACGGTATATCTTTTTTCATGAGGGCAGAACAGCACATGCCTCCCAGGAAAGAAAGTTCCCTCTCCAACATCAGAATACTCTGTTAATACACAGATTGATTTATAGAAATATTTATCTTCAATTTTATGAATTGCTTCTGTGTGTCAGGTTATGAAAAAAAGAAATTTGTGTTAACAATTTTAAAAAAAACACCTTGGAAAAATAAAAACTGAGACTTACTTTAATTTTTTTAAATTGAAAAGGGGGTTGGGGGGAGGAGGGATTATATATCTGATATCAAATACTTGTAATGGTCACCTCTTCTGGCTTTGCACTCCACTCATAGCCTACAATGGAACATTTGAAGCCATAGAAAGAAGCCTTCTCGTCCTTGACATAGTCAGAGGCTGTCTCCAGGGAGAAGATGACTTCATTGCCTGATCAAACCAAACAATATATTTAGAACATAGCCTGGTGCTCAAACATTTGAAAAAACCATTAACAAAACATACACACAAACAAAACTGCTCCAAACATTCCAGTAAACAACAAAATCTACACTCTGCTGTCTCTTGTGATATAAACAAACCAAAATTTTATGCTTTAAACAAAAATTTAAAAATTAAAAAAATGACCTGAGACTTTAACTGCATGTGTATTACATCAAGTTTACTTTTTGCCTATACACATCTATTTTTCAAATGCAGGTAGTCAATACATTTAAACAGCAAAATCTCAAGTTGCCATGGGAACAAGTACCTGGTAGGAGCACTGCAGATTTAGGCCACTCTGAGTTGCCATAAAACTTCTTGAGGACCGGCCAGTGGGTCAGGTTGGGGTCAATGTCTGAGCCTGATGTCATGGTGGTGATGACCTTGCAGGCCAGGCCTGGGCCGGACCTCACCTGACTGTTGTAGGCCGGGATGTACAGCTGCAGGGAGTCCTCGGGCTGACCGGTGGCACACTGGGGGTCAAACTCTAGGACCATCCACCTGACAGACATGGGGAACTCAACCTGGAGACAGATGACCAGACCAGTGAACAATGCATGACAATGTGGACAAGGGGCACAACTTGAGTTAGTCATTAAATTTGTTTAAGAAGGCTTAGTATTATTTTAAGGATATTTTAATGCAAATGTCAAGTAGGCAAATGTAAATTTTGACATAAATATTATTTTTGGGTTTCTCATTATTTCAATTTGAACAAACAGCCATACCAAATTTTATTCTAAATATCTTTATCAATTATTATTAGAAAATTAATTTCTACAAACTTCCAGTAAACATTCTCAATAGATATGAGAAATGAGCTTGATGACTAACAATTTATGACTGACCTGGTCAAATCAACCAACGCACACAGATGAAAAGTTAATAATAAAATTAAACTTGTTCTAAGTAAGTAGGGGAGACAATAGCAGTTAATATATTATATATAAACAATATAATTTGCAATCTGTCACGTAGTGTCTGTCCATGACGCTATGCGAGGTAACTCCCGATAAGAAAAAATATATATAGAAGTAAAAAAGTTGCTTTCGAGATTAACAAAATGTTTTTCTCGCCAGCGCCATATAATATTGTGACGTGACGTCATTATTTGAGCTTTTATTAATGTGTGAAGGGAACGAAGTAAAAAGAGCCATGTTTAATTTGATGTGATTAATATTATTATCATTTTTTGTATTAAATGACTGTTTTTGTGTATGTGTCCATGTCAATATTATGTATGTAATTATAAATTTAATTTTCTATATTAATATATAACATTCGTTTTTCTGTTTATGAAATTTACAATTGGTTATCGTTTGGTTGTCAAGTTTCGACGCGTTTTGAACTACAAAGCCATTACAGTCGAACCCACTTATCTCGAGCTCGGTCAACTCGCCCACCCTATTATGTCGACGTTTTTTATTGGAACCGCCAAATTCTCTCTTTGTCTTAGCATTTTCTCGTCGTTTAATTCAATTTTTTTAAGTCGTCGAAACCTCATAACACGAGCACAAAAAAGGGTCAAATTTGCCACTAAACGTTGGTTATCTCGATCCCCATGACCAATCGCCAGCTTTTGAAAATGTTAGATGTGATTTTTTTATAACCAAGTGAAGGCATAAAATGTCTGCCTCGCTGGTGACGTCACAGCCCGCTTGCTCACAGCGCTGTGTTACTAACTTAAATCGCCAGCTTTTGAAAATGTTCTTATCGATAGGGCTGAACCGATCGGTTCGGCTACTCGGCATCGGCAGATTTTTTTATACTCTGAGATGCTCGGCAATCGGCCGCGTAAGTGATGCCAAGTATTACGTAATTGCTCCAATAGCAAAGATGCACGCAGAATCGCATGTCTAAAACATTTCGTTGCATATGGAATAACAAAATGTACCGTGTGCAGACTTGTTGTCATTGGCAACCATTCATCCTTCAACCTCATTTTGACTCTATTTTTTTTATAACCAAGGCATACAATTTCTGCCTCGCTGGTGACATCACAGCCCGCTTGCTCACAGCGCTGTGTTACTGTTACTAACTTAAATCGCCAGCTTTTGAAAATGTTCTTATCGATAGGGCTGAACCGATCGGTTCGGCTACTCGGCATTGGCCGATTTTTGTATACTCTGAGATACTCGGCAATCCGCCGCGTAAGTGATGCCGAGTATTACGTAATTGCTCCAATAGCAAAGATGCACGCAGAATCGCATGTCTAAAACATTTCGTTGCGTATGGAATAACAAAATGTACCGTGTGCAGACTTGTTGTCATTGGCAACCATTCATCCTTCAACCTCATTTTGACTCTA
The DNA here is from genome assembly GCA_944989445.1 of Ampullaceana balthica. Classification (NCBI taxonomy): domain Eukaryota; kingdom Metazoa; phylum Mollusca; class Gastropoda; family Lymnaeidae; genus Ampullaceana; species Ampullaceana balthica. The sequence goes on from CALYLW010000063.1 coordinate 738,311, forward strand.
TTTTTTTATAACCAAGGCATACAATTTCTGCCTCGCTGGTGACGTCACAGCCCGCTTGCTCACAGCGCTGTGTTACTGTTACTAACTTAAATCGCCAGCTTTTGAAAATGTTCTTATTGATAGGGCTGAACCGATCGGTTCGGCTACTCGGCATCTGCCGATTTTTTTATACTCTGAGATACTCGGCAATCGGCCGCGTAAGTGATGCCGAGTATTACGTAATTACTTGAATAGCAAAGATGCACGCAGAATCGCATGTCTAAAAAATTTCGTTGCGTATGGAATAACGAAATGTACTGTTTGCAGGCTTGTTGTCATTGGCAACCATTCATCCTTCAACCTCATTTTGACTATTGCCTATTACTATTACATGTACTGTACTACTGCTTTGTTCTCATTGTTTCATTCATAAGAAGTGGCCGTGTGCAAAAGCCATTTTACTATTGGTTAGAATTAATTAAAATGTATCAAAATTGAAAGTTCAAAAGGAGTTCCTAATTTATTTTTGTACTCTTTTAAAGAGAAGAGTTCGCTTTGTTATGAGTCATATATAGGTCATGATAAACAAATAACGGCAACGCCTTTGTGTAAAAAAAACCTCGAAAATCATGTGCATGTGCTGTGTACATTCTCATTTATTAACGCTAGTGATGGGACGAAAAATCATAGGGTGCTTACTGTAAACAAGGCTCCCCAGATTTTAAAATATATAATATAACAGACTACAGACAGTTTACCCACCCCCACTCTCAATCTCCCACACCATTGTTGTTGGTTAGTCCTATTAGCATCAAGTTACCGAAGGAATTCTAAGTCCATTGTAAGCTGAGGGGATCGTATGGAATAATAAAATGTACTGTGTGCAGGCTTGTTGTCATTGGCAACCATTCATCCTTCAACCTCATTTTGACTATTACATGTACTGTACTACTGCTTTGTTCTCATTGTTTCATTCATAAGAAGTGGCAGTGTGCAAAAGCCATTTAACTATTGGTTAGAATTAATTAAAATATGTCAAAGTTGAAGGTACAAAAGGAGTACCTAATTTATTTGTGTACGTTTATATAGAGAAGAGTTCGCTTTGTCATGAGTCATATATACTATATAGGTCACGATAGACCATTCTGAGTCCATTGTAAGCTGAGGGGACGGACCCAAAGAAGATGATTAGGAAGAGAATGGTTCGGGGACAATGAGGGGATGTGTAGGTTACTTATTTGTGTAGCTTGTAAGGAAAATCAAGCAAGTGGCTTCGAAGGCACAGTATCGCTCAATCTGGGAATCACCGCAAAACGGCGTTATATTTAAACTTAAACGGTCCTTATAAACTAACGGTCTTAACAACCTTAAGAAAGAGTGAAGAAATAGGGTCCCGATATTCCGATACGATTCTGATTAATCGTCGCATCACTAATTAACGCACAACACGTACATAAAGAAATTTCAAGCGCATGTTAATATTTTGCCGCCATATTGGTTTTCGTTTTAACTCGATCATCGGTTATGTCGATGCCATTTTTCATACCCCAACGCCGTCGACTTAAGCGGTTTCGACTGTATTTATTACTGCAAATGAAATTTGCCAACTTATGCTTCAGTTTAGCGTTTGTTTTTCTTTTAAATACTTTGAGATTGCATATTTGTATGTTTAAAAAAATAACATATTTAAAAATCGGATTCCTCCCCACAATAGATTTTTTTTTGTTATTTACATGTAATATCTTAATGCGTCTTAGACTAATTTGGAATAAAAAAATCTTTGCTTTTAATATAGAACTGGAAGGGGTGCTGACTTGACAATAATGAAAACGTTTATTACAATTCCTAAAACGTGTATATTAAATTTTATATACGATTACCTGTTGATACTTTAATATTTTCTTTTATCCAGTGATTAACTTTACTTCAAAGGTTTCATGCAAAATAAATAGTTCGTTTGTTTTTAATCATATTTGTAAATAGTTACAATTTTTTATTTACATGTTTTTGATAATGTAAAGGTAATAATGTATGGACCAATGGGCGCATAAACTGACAAGTCATAATAGATCTTGAAAAGGTGCTGACTTGACAATAATAAAAACGTTTATGTGAATTACTAACACGTTTATATTAAATTGTAAATATGATTAACAGTTGATAATTTAATCTTTTCTGTTATCCTGTGACAAACTTTGCTTACTACGTTTCATGCAAAATGAATAGTTCTTTGTTATTAACATGTGTAAAAATTACATTTTTTTTTACATGTTTTGGTAATGTTGTGGTAATAATGTATGGACAAATGGGTGAATAAACTGACAAGTCATAATCATCAATGAAGCTTAAACTGCTTCAAATCACAGATGTGCTTGATGTGGATCACATTACAGTCACATAATTTATTTTTAACTCACTGTGCTGTATTATTGGTGCACTCATAATTGGTGCGCACTATTCAATGCCGCAAGTTAACGTCCCGGCTGACTCCTCAGCAATATTTGTTAATACTTCAAACTTCAAACTTCTTTGCTGTAGTATCACCTTATGCTGTGTGTAATTCACTATGCATTTACTATTATCATGATTATATCATTATTATTCATGCAAACTTATATAACGCGAAGCCTAAGCTTGGAGGTTTTCTCATAACACATGTATTCGTATATATAATCAAAATATATACTCTGCTATGTCCGTTCGTAACGCTAGATTTTAGAAAGCGCAATGCTAAAAAAAATAGCCTTGAAAAAAATACTGGAATAAAAAAAAACGTAAAAATAAATTTTTTGACTATAAACCCCTTATATATGAGACAGAACTTAAAGTATTGATTATGTTCCAACGCGACAAACATTTACAGCCTGAAACTGAGTGAATTCTCCCTGGTTAAAACATGAGATGTGGTCATCGATGGCTGGCGTGAAGTCAAGTGACCCGTAAAATGTAAACAATAGCAACTGCTACATATAGTTTTATATAGATAAACTAAAAATGCATTAATTTAATGACGGTACGTTCGATCGATCTGAAATTTTGATATGATGCATTGTTAGGTGACACGAGTCTATGTGCCAAATTTCAGCTCGATGGCATCACGGGAAGTGGGTCATATTTTACTTTTGTTTTTCCGCCCGGCGACGAACGACAGAGAGAGACGGCGTTGAAGTTAATATAAGGGATTTTTAAAAAAACAACAAACAACAGCAAAAATGCTATTTTCAAACGTCAGCATAAAATTGTTCAATATGGAAAAGAGATTTAATTTTACTCTCTTGGTCTCTACATTTTCTGATTATTAGCTTATGTGTAATGTACTGTCCTTTATGTTGTTATTATAGTATGAATGGTTATTTAATTATTATATGTATGTTATGATCTCCATGTAAAGCGCTGTGAGCCCGGTTCCTTGCTGGGATACAGCGCTATATAAATTATCAATTATTATTATTATTATTTACTATGCGGCTTTCAGGCAAAAGAGACAATTACAAAAACTGAAATATATCCATTTTGAAAACTTCCATCATTTTTGACGGGTTATACACTAGTAATAATATAATATTACCTCTCAAAATAACATATTATTTAAGTATTTGGGAAAATTATTTGAAGCACAACTTTTAGGTAAATATACACTAGGAGCAGTGACTATAGGAACATTGTTACAAGCAGTGGCCAGAAGGATGTTTTAGGAGCAGTGGCCAGAGGGATGTTGTTAGGAGCAGTGGCCAGAGGGATGTTGTTAGGAGCAGTGGCCAGAGGGATGTTTTAGGAGCAGTGGCCAGAGGGATGATGTTAGGAGCAGTGGCCAGAGGGATGTTGTTAGGAGCAGTGGTCAGAAGGATGTTTTAGGAGCAGTGGCTCTAGGAACATTGTTACGAGCAGTGGCCAGAAGGATGTTTTAGGAGCAGTGGCCAGAGGGATGTTGTTAGGAGCAGTGGCCAGAGGGATGATTTTAGGAGCAGTGGCCAGAGGGGTGTTTTAGGAGCAGTGGCCAGAGGGATGTTGTTAGGAGCAGTGGCCAGAGGGATGTTGTTAGGAGCAGTGGCCAGAGGGATGATTTTAGGAGCAGTGGCCAGAGGGGTGTTTTAGGAGCAGTGGCCAGAGGGATGTTGTTAGGAGCAGTGGCCAGAGGGATGATGTTAGGAGCAGTGGCTCTAGGAACATTGGTACGAGCAGTGGCCAGAAGGATGTTTTAGGAGCAGTGACCAGAGGGATGTTGTTAGGAGCAGTGGCCAGAGGGATGTTGTTAGGAGCAGTGGCCAGAGGGATGTTTTAGGAGCAGTGGCCAGAGGGATGTTTTAGGAGCAGTGGCCAGAGGGATGTTTTAGGAGCAGTGGCCAGAGGGATGATGTTAGGAGCAGTGGCCAGAGGGATGTTTTAGGAGCAGTGGCCAGAGGGATGATGTTAGGAGCAGTGGCCAGAGGGATGTTGTTAGGAGCAGTGGCCAGAGGGATGATGTTAGGAGCAGTGGCCAGAGGGATGATGTTAGGAGCAGTGGCCAGAGGGATGTTGTTAGGAGCAGTGGCCAGAGGGATGATGTTAGGAGCAGTGGCCAGAGGGATGTTGTTAGGAGCAGTGGCCAGAGGGATGTTGTTAGGAGCAGTGGCCAGAGGGATGATGTTAGGAGCAGTGGCCAGAGGGATGTTGTTAGGAGCAGTGGCCAGAGGGATGTTGTTAGGAGCAGTGGCCAGAGGGATGTTGTTAGGAGCAGTGGCCAGAGGGATGTTGTTAGGAGCAGTGGCCAGAGAGATGATTTTAGGAGCAGTGGCCAGAGGGATGTTGTTAGGAGCAGTGGCCAGAGGGATGTTGTTAGCAGTGGCCAGAGGGATGATGTTAGGAGCAGTGGCCAGAGGGATGTTGTTAGGAGCAGTGGCCAGAGGGATGTTGTTAGGAGCAGTGGCCAGAGGGATGTTGTTAGGAGCAGTGGTCAGAAGGATGTTGTTAGGAGCAGTGGTCAGAAGGATGTTGTTAGGAGCAGTGGCCAGAAAGAAGGTCAAACAACTAAAATGGTGGTCTGCTTGAGCTATGTTTTGATTAAGGGGAGACATTTTGTACAAGGTAAATAACAACCTACTTAACAGTTCCCCTTCATTCACACAACAGCTGCCTACCATGCAGCACAAAACATGGAAGCACTGACTCTAAAGAAACAATCTGAAAGCCTACACACCCTGTAGCTGACGACATTGGCTGGCTTGTAAGGGTGTTCACTCTCCACAATGGCGTAGTGCTGACTGGTGGTGGTGACCGACAGTGTGTCCCCAGCGGCCAGGCTGCTGGTGCTGCTCATGCTGTTGTCCAGGCCGCCGCTGTTCATACGAGCAAACGTGCTGGAGGCCATGCTGTTGGTCAGCGGGGCCGGCACCATGAGTCTGGTCAGGCCCGAGACGGCTGGGAGAATCTCCTGCACCAGATACAAGATCTGCACTGCCCCCTGGTCAAGATAAGATCATTATTTCTGATGTGTAAGCTTAAAATGATATGTGGACTACAAGATATTTGTTGTCATTCCCTTGTGTAGGTGAGGTGTGTGACAGCCTAGGTGAGGTGTGTGACAGCCTAGGTGAGGTGTGTGACAGCCTAGGTGAGGTGTGTGACAGCCTAGGTGAGGTGTGTGACAGCCTAGGTGAGGTGTGTGACAGCCTAGGTGAGGTGTGTGACAGCCTAGGTGAGGTGTGTGACAGCTTAGGTGAGGTGTGTGACAGCCTAGGTGAGGTGTGTGACAGCCTAGGTGAGGTGTGTGATAGCCTAGGTGAGGTGTGTGACAGCCTAGGTGAGGTGTGTGACAGCCTAGGTGAGGTGTGTGACAGCCTAGGTGAGGTGTGTGACAGCCTAGGTGAGGTGTGTGACAGCCTAGGTGAGGTGTGTGACAGCCTTGTTTAATGTCATTCCCTTGTGTAGGTGAGGTGTGTGACAGCCTTGTTTAATGTCATTCCCTTGTGTAGGTGAGGTGTGTGACAGCCTTGTTTAATGTCATTCCCTTGTGTAGGTGAGGTGTGTGACAGCCTTGTTTAATGTCATTCCCTTGTGTAGGTGAGGTGTGTGACAGCCTTGTTTAATGTCATTCCCATGTGTTTAACAGCCTTGTTTAATGTCATTCCCTTGTGTGTGTGACAGCCTGTTTGAATGTAATTCCCCTGTGTTTGTGACAACTTACTCTTGGGTCTTGTACTGCCACAGGACCAGCATAGGCCAAGGCCAGTGGGAGGAGTGAAGAGAACAGATGGGAGGAGCCTAAACTTTCTCCAATGCTGACTGTTGTGAGGGACAAGTCAAATATCAACAGAAATCTTTTAAATTATAATTAATTCATTTTCTTTCAATGAGATATTTTTCATTTCTAATTTTGCAATCAAAATTGTATCACATAAAAATGTAAACCAGGATTAAAAAACTGATATTCTAATGTATCAAAGCCATGGAATCTACAAGACATTACTAGAATTTATATAAAACCTAATGCTGCACATTTCAAGATCTTTGAAAGCAAACCATGAAATGATGATTCCCTTATCACTGGATATGATGTGTCCCACAGATAAACTGTACTTACTGGGAGCTCAATGTCTTCTCATATATTAGATACTCAGATAAACTGTACTTACTGGGAGCTCAATGTCTTCTCATATATTAGATACTCAGATAAACTGTACTTACTGGGAGCTCAATGTCTTCTCATATATTAGATACTCAGAAAAAGGACATAGCTCATCCTGCTGTGTCAACTAATGGCTACAAGCCAGCCTATGGCCACATCCCTGATTGCAGTGTCAACTAATGGCCATGAGCCAGCCTGTGGCCACATCCCTGATTGCAGTGTCAACTAATGGCCACGAGCCAGCCTGTGGCCACATCCCTGATTGCAATGTAAACTTACCAGCATGTGACTAATGTACAAACTTACGAGCATGGGCCTGTGCTCTGTGCAGTAGGTCAGTGGCCATGTGACTGATTGCCCCACAAATGTCTATAGCATTCCTCCTGGCCAGCAGCTCCATCAGGTTCCTGCTGCTTTGGGTCTGTGCCTCCCCTTCTTGAGGAGTGCTGAAATACATTGTTGGAATATCAGACATGTATCTACAACACAACACTAACACAACACAGGCACAGCATAACACTAACACATGGCTGAATTACATTGTTGGAATATCAGACATGCATCCACAACACAACATTAACACAACACAAGCACAACACAACACTAACACATGGCTGAAATACATTGTTGGAATATCAAATATGCATCAACAACACAACACTAACACAACACAATACTAACACAACACAACACTAACACAACACAACAATTGCACAATGCAACACTAACACAACACAACAATAACACAACACGACACTAGCACAACACAAACACAACCCTATCACAACACAACACTAGCACAAGACAACACAAGCCCAAGACTAGAACAACACAACACTAGCACAACACAACACAAGCACAACACAACACTAGCACAAAACAACACTAGCACAAAACAACTCTAGCACAACACAAGCACAATACTGGCACAACCATAACACAAGCACAACACAACACTAGCACAACACAACACTAGCACAACACAACACTAGCACAACACAATCACAACACAACACTAACACAACACAATCACAACACAACACTAGCACAACATGAGAACAACACAAAATGAGCACACCACAACATGAGCACAACACAAGCACAACACAACACTAACACAAAACAACACTAGCACAACACAAGCACAACACAACACTAGTACAACACAACACAATCACAACACAAAACTAGCACAACACAACACTAGCACAACAGAACACTAGCACAACACAACACAAGCACAACACAACACAAGCACAACACAAGACTAGCACAACACAACACTAGCACAACACAACACAACACTAGCACAACACAACACTAGCACACCACAACACTAGCACAACATGAGAACAACACAAAATGAGCACAACACAAAATGAGCACACCACAACATGAGCATAACACAAGCATAACACAACACTAACACAACACTAGCACAAAACAACACAACACTAGCACAAAACAAAACACTAGCACAACACAACACTAACACAACACTAGCACAACACAACACAATCACAACACAAAACTAACACAACACAAACACAATACTAGCACAACACAACACTAACACAACACAAGCACAACACTAGCACAATACTTACACAACACAAGAACAACACAACACTAGCAAAACACAACACTAATAAAAGCACAATACAACACTAACACAACACAACCACAACACAAAGCTAGCACAACATGAGCACAACACAACATGAGCACAACACAACACTAGCTCAACACAAGCACAACACAAGCACAAAACAACACAACACTAGCACAACACAAGCACAATACAAGCACAAAACAACACAAACTCAACACTAGCACAACACATACACAACACTAACACAAGCACAACACTAACACAACACAAGCACAACACAAATACAACTCTAACACAAGACCAGCACAACACAACACTAGCACAACACAACACAAGCACAACACAACACTAGCACAAAACAACACTAGCACAAAACAACTCTAGCACAACACAAGCACAATACTGGCACAACCATAACACAAGCACAACACAACACTAGCACAACACAACACTAGCACAACACAACACTAGCACAACACAATCACAACACAACACTAACACAACACAATCACAACACAACACTAGCACAACATGAGAACAACACAAAATGAGCACACCACAACATGAGCACAACACAAGCACAACACAACACTAACACAAAACAACACTAGCACAACACAAGCACAACACAACACTAGTACAACACAACACAATCACAACACAAAACTAGCACAACACAACACTAGCACAACAGAACACTAGCACAACACAACACAAGCACAACACAACACAAGCACAACACAAGACTAGCACAACACAACACTAGCACAACACTAGCACAACACAACACTAGCACACCACAACACTAGCACAACATGAGAACAACACAAAATGAGCACAACACAAAATGAGCACACCACAACATGAGCATAACACAAGCATAACACAACACTAACACAACACTAGCACAAAACAACACAACACTAGCACAAAACAAAACACTAGCACAACACAACACTAACACAACACTAGCACAACACAACACAATCACAACACAAAACTAACACAACACAAACACAATACTAGCACAACACAACACTAACACAACACAAGCACAACACTAGCACAATACTTACACAACACAAGAACAACACAACACTAGCAAAACACAACACTAATAAAAGCACAATACAACACTAACACAACACAACCACAACACAAAGCTAGCACAACATGAGCACAACACAACATGAGCACAACACAACACTAGCTCAACACAAGCACAACACAAGCACAAAACAACACAACACTAGCACAACACAAGCACAATACAAGCACAAAACAACACAAACTCAACACTAGCACAACACATACACAACACTAACACAAGCACAACACTAACACAACACAAGCACAACACAAATACAACTCTAACACAAGACCAGCACAACACAACACTAACACAACACTAGCACAACACAACACTAGCAAAACACAACACTAGCACAACACAACACTAGCACAACACAAGCACAACACAACACTAGCACAACACAACACTAGCACAACACAACACTAACACAACACTAGTACAACACAACACTAACAACACAACACTAACACAACACTAGCACAACACAACACTAACACATGGAGATGATTACTGGTCTTGAGGTAAAAGATTTGTCACAAAATATCCTCACTCTTATTATTTTCTTAGCTAACAACCAAATTGATTACACTAATTTTTCCCGGTGTTTAAAAACATAAACAATGATAGACGCTTATGATAATTTGAAATATTTGAGTTATTCCTCTGAGTAAGTGCATCATGACTGACACGAGAGAACTGAGAACTACGCTGGACTGACCTATAATACAAAATCTTGAGGGGGGGGGATCTGTTGGTGCATCATGACTGACGAGAACTACGCTGGACTGACCTATAATACAAAATCTGGGGGATCTGTCCCCTGATGATGTTGGTCCCGTTGGTGCTCTGAACACAGGAAGAGAAGGTGAAGACTGTGCCGTCCGAGCAGCGTACTTTGGTGATGCCACTGTCTCCATGAAATGTTCTTTGGCCATTGTTCTTGAGAAGAACTGCGTACTTTTGACCATCCTAATTAAAAAAAATTAAAGTCACGGCTAGTTAGGCTTTCCTGGTTCAACTGATGTTCTTACTTTTAACAGACAGCGCACGGAACATTTTCAAAAAAGGAAGTTTCTTTACGTACAGGCTTGGATAATACATCCACCACAATATATAACATAGATAAAAATAAAGAAGGATGGAGAAACAAATGCTACATAGATATGAGAGATGATCTTATATTAGTTAATATAATATGACAAGGTAGACCATACAACTAATTAGTTGGACATTAGGGAAAATGTGACCATACAACTAATAAGTTGGACAGAAGGGAACATGTGACCATACAACTAATTAGTTGGACATTAGGGAAAATGTGACCATACAACTAATTAGTTGGACATTAGGGAAAATGTGACCATACAACTAATTAGTTGGACATTAGGGAAAATGTGACCATACAACTAATTAGTTGGACATTAGGGAACATGTGACCATACAACTAATTAGTTGGACATTAGGGAAAATGTGACCATACAACTAATTAGTTGGACATTAGGGAAAATGTGACCATACAACTAATTAGTTGGACATTAGGGAACATGTGACCATACAACTAATAAGTTGGACATTAGGGAACATGTGACCATACAACTAATTAGTTGGACAGAAGGGAACATGTGACCATACAACTAATAAGTTGGACATTAGGGAAAATGTGACCATACAACTAATACGTTGGACAGAAGGGAACATGTGACCATACAACTAATAAGCTGGACAGAAGGGAACATGTGACCATACAACTAATACGTTGGACAGAAGGGAACATGTGACCATACAACTAATAAGTTGGACAGAAGGGAACATGTGACCCTACAACTAATAAGTTGGACAGAAGGGAACATGTGACCATACAACTAATAAGCTGTACAGAAGGGAACATGTGACCATACAACTAATAAGCTGGACAGAAGGGAACATGTGACCATACAACTAATAAGCTGGACAAAAGGGAACATGTGACCCTGACCTTGAGTGGCAAGGGCCTGTCAAACTTGATCTCTGCTATGTCATTCATGCAGTCCTCCTGGGAGTAAGTTCCCTTCATTGTCTCTTGGCTCAGCCATGACTCAGGCTTACCACTCTGCTTCTGACCTTCAGTGCTCTCCTGGGGAATGAGATGATATAACAGATTACAGCAATAGGTCAACTGTCAGTGCTCTCCTGGGGAATGAGATGATATAACAGATTACAGCAATAGACCAACTGTCAGTGCTCTCCTGGGGAATGAGATGATATAACAGATTACAGCAATAGGTCAACTGTCAGTGCTCTCCTGGGGAATGAGATGATATAACAGATTACAGCAATAGGTCAACTGTCAGTGCTCTCCTGGGGAATGAGATGATAGAACAGATTACAGCAATAGGTCAACTGTCAGTGCTCTCCTGGGAAATGAGATGATAGAACAGATTACAGCAATAGGTCAACTGTCAGTGCTCTCCTGGGGAATGAGATGATATAACAGATTACAGCAATAGGTCAACTGTCAGTGCTCTCCTGGGGAATGAGATGATATAACAGATTACAGCAATAGGTCAACTGTCAGTGCTCTCCTGGGGAATGAGATGATATAACAGATTACAGCAATAGGTCAACTGTCAGTGCTCTCCTGGGGAATGAGATGATATAACAGATTACAGCAATAGACCAACTGTCAGTGCTCTCCTGGGGAATGAGATGATATAACAGATTACAGCAATAGGTCAACTGTCAGTGCTCTCCTGGGGAATGAGATGATATAACAGATTACAGCAATAGGTCAACTGTCAGTGATCTCCTGGGAAATGAGATGATAGAACAGATTACAGCAATAGGTCAACTGTCAGTGCTCTCCTGGGGAATGAGATGATAGAACAGATTACAGCAATAGGTCAACTGTCAGTGCTCTCCTGGGGAATGAGATGATAGAACAGATTACAGCAATAGGTCAACTGTCAGTGCTCTCCTGGGGAATGAGATGATAGAACAGATTACAGCAATAGGTCAACTGTCAGTGCTCTCCTGGGGAATGAGATGATAGAACAGATTACAGCAATAGGTCAACTGTCAGTGCTCTCCTGGGGAATGAGATGATAGAACAGATTACAGCAATAGACCAACTGTCAGTGCTGACAAGGCATGGAGGATTTAGAGGAATAGACTTCCTATGCCATCTATCTTCAAAACTCATACTACAACTTACTTCCTCCTTCAAGACTTCCACCTCGTACTCGTACGTTCCCGAGCCTCCGTACACACAAATCCCTGCCATGACTATGCCAGGTTTGTCCACGGAGAAGGCGATCCCATCGGGACTTCCTTTCCCTGTGTTCCATTGACAGGTGTTGCTGCACCGTGTGAATCTGTTGGGTGTCACCAGCATGGGTCGGGAGGAGATGTTGATGTCAGTCTGAAATAAACAAATAAACAGATATTTCTTAGATATACAAATATTGATATATTTCTTATTTTATACTTAATTGGACTTTAAACAAAAATAAAACTCAGTCCTTTTATAGTAATATTAGGTCAGAATATTAATTGTTATAGATATTGAAAAGGTAGCTACACCTGTTAATGCTTTGAAATATTGAAAAGGTAGCTACACCTGTTAATGCTTGGAAATATTGAAAAGGTAGCTACACCTGTTAATGCTTGGAAATATTGAAAAGGTAGCTACACCTGTTAATGCTTGGAAATATTGAAAAGGTAGCTACACCTGTTAATGCTTGGAAATATTTTTTTAAACCATTTACGCCAATCACAATTATAAAATCTAAAATAGAGGTCCTTAAAAAGATGTGAGTGTTCCTAATGTACAGGATTTTCTGACCTCCAGTCCCATGGCAGTGGCGGCCAGCTCTCCAATGATGGTGGTCAGCAGGGCGCAAGTGTTGGCTATCAAGGCAGGAGGGAAGGCAGACGGCTCTTTGTTCAACAGCTGCCTCACTGGGATGGCAACTATCATGAGAAGACGATCCAGGACTTCCTTGAAGGTAACATGGGAACCGGCAGGGGTGCTGTCCTCCTGAGAGTACATCAATTTAATGTCAAGGACATCTGTCACCAAACAAGGAACTAACAACACAGCACGACTGAAACTCAACTCACATTGGAAGGGTTTGTGAAAAATGTTGTTATTTTTGTCTGCACATATTTTTTGTGAAACTTTCCTATGAAAGCATTAAACTTTGTTCCATATTGATTAGTTTTAAAATCATGTTTGTTGTTTCTCAACTGGATTCCATTAAGTTGTGCAGGGACAAATAAAACCAAGAGAAAAATATGGCCTTTAAATATGTTATATTGATAGCTGAAATACATCTTCAGTTTGACTTTCTTGGAGTGAGTCATACGTTTTCATTGTTCTGATTTGTTGACAATGAAGTTGTTACTGTCATGGCACCATCAATTTAGAGCAAAAAACAATAATACAAAACCACTTCATCAAGTCAATTAATCACTCATGGGGTCAACATTGTTATTATGGAAGGGAGGTTTCACGAAATATGACGGCTGGTTTTTGCTGCTGTGTGTTGGAAATAAATATGTACAATGTGATAAAAAAAACTTGTTTGTTTATGGTATAAATGATGATGCCATGTTCTATACACAAGTGGCTAACCTCCATCCTGCAGGTCATGTGACTGGCCAAGAGAGGGTATCTGTGCATCTCCCCCACCCTGGCCATGGCGTTGGTGTTGTCGTCAATACTCATGCTGTGTCTCCTCAGCACCGCCTCCGTCTCAGGCTCACAGTTGATGGGCATGATGGCCGTCAGCTTGACCGCCGGGTGGCATAGGGCCTCCATGACGGCAGCCAGCAGACGACTGATGCCGACGACGTTTGGGCTGTTCTGTTAGAGGTCAAGGGAAGAAACAAGCACAACGATGTTTAACAGAATGGTAACTCCTGAGTTCAACAGCAATAACGTGAGAGAGAGAGAATCAGGTGAGTACTACTATTGAAATGTCAAGCTGTACAGTTCTTGTATTGCTCAATCTTGGCGCATGAACTAAATTTGAGCAGCAAAATAACTTCTTTATAAATAGCATATCAACACCTATCATGTTGAGATAGAGTTTACCAAATAAAATTTTAAAACTTGCAATAAAATAAGATATGACAATATTCATTTCCTGCTTGAAATAACCCAAAACTATCATGAAAATCTTGTATCCCAACTGTTTGTATCCCAACTGTTTGTATCCCAAGTGTTTGTATCGTAACTGTTTGTATCCCACCATTTGTACCCCAACTGTTTGTATCCCAAATGTTTGTATCCCAACTGTTTGTATCCCAACTGTTTGTATCCCAACTGTTTGTATCCCGACTGTTTGTATCCCAACTGTTACGGTTTAAAAATCTGACTGTTACGACATTATGTTATTTTATAGAGCTTATTAAAACAATTGTACAATACACTATGTGACATAATCTGACGTGTGCTAAAACAACATTAATATGGCATTGCCTCCCCTTGTGTCTGAAGCTGTTTGCCGTGGGTGTCTTCTTGGGTGTTCTTAAAAGAACAGTAATGGAATGTTTAAGTTACAACTCTAGAACCACTTCATGAAGTTCACGAACCAGTAGTAATGATGGAATGGTTAACTATTGACCTGGTGCCACTACATGTACCAGACAGTGACAGTGATACACTTGTGTGATTATATTTATGGTTTTCTGTTTCTAGTCTACTTTTGTTACATGATGCTAACATTTCAGGGTTGATTTATACTTCGAGCTTCTAGTTAATAAAAACTGTAGCATTAAAACATGATTCCCTAAAGATTGACAAGCTACCTTAATCTATATAGAGATAACAATTTTTACACAAGTTAAAAGTCACACTTCTTTTAAAGGAGAAAATATGAAGTGCATATTGTTCCTAACTACAACCATATTGTCAACATTGCATGTATAAAGCATTAGTAAGACCACATCAATCTACTTAGACACATCTAGTACGTCCTACGTATGCAGACAGAATTAGTTTTAAATATAGATACAGAATAATATCATATTCATTACATAGATGTAAGCATTCCAAGAATAAAATAAGAACAAAGAGTACAATATGAATGATCATAAGTTGACAACAGCACATTGACAGTGGCAACAGCACATTGACAGAGGAAACAGCACATTGACAGAGGAAACAGCACATTGACTGAGGAAACAGCACATTGACAGAGGAAACAGCACATTGACAGAGGAAACAGCACATTGACAGAGGAAACAGCACATTGACAGAGGAAACAGCACATTGACAGTGGAAACACCACATTGACAGAGGAATATAATATTGCGGTGGCATCAATCTTTAAAGCTATTTTACGGAAACAAATATTTCTATACATTGCCAGAGCATTGTAAATACTCCTTGGAAACCAGCATTACAATGGAGAGAAAAGACCAAAATTGGAGACAGAAGCAATATGATTAGCTAATCAAATGACTGGCCAGCCAATACATAGGCTTGTATTTTTGGCCAATAAGTTGACATTTTGTCTTTTTTTGTCAGTAATACCTGAGGCCTTGATGTCCTATCTCAAACTGGTCAAGGTAGAAAATTGTGGACAAGAGTAAATGTCCAGTTGGATAAGATGCCAAACTATACCAAATGCCAATTGAGTGGACTTGGTGGTCAGAGAGCAGCGAGATAGCAAACCAATCGTAGAATGCATTTCAACCTTTCATTTTACTTACCAGCACAGTCAGAGTGATCAAACAAAAAGTGCAGCCCAATGTGTCAGACAGAGTAAACACACCAATGGCAACAATTTCCACATAAACTCCACACAGTAAGTTGTTTGACAAGATATTTTGTACAACAGTTTTATGAAATAAGTTAAAATGGAAAATGTCTAAAAACAGTACATCAAATTATGTAGGCTACATTTGAACACAGTCTGAGCCACAACAACCAGTGTGTATGATGACACGTCTAACACAGTTTGGGCCACAACAACCAGTGTGTATAATGATACGTCTAACACAGGTGTGTTATGACATAACTGTGTCAGGACAGATTTCAATAGAAGGGAATCAAACAATGTAAACATAGTTTGCTATATGCAGCGTTGTTTGGGGAAGTGGGTAGGGGAAGTTCATGATGCCCGACAGTAAGATGTGACATGTGCTACATCAAATCTAGTCTGGTTTTTTTTTAAGAGACTGTAATTAAACAAATTTTCATTCTCTAAACAATTGGATGATGTGCTACAGCATTCGGCAATTAGTTTCACTGTCATCTAGAGCAGTGCTTCTCAAAGTGGTGGTCCGCGGACCGGTGCCATTCCGTGGGCCATCCGCTGCCGGTACCCAGAAATTATCAAGAAAGGACAGAAACATGTAATTTTTCATTTGCAACCATTAATACTAACCCTATAGAATATGTCAATTTTTCTTTAATAAACAAACAACATGAAACAAATAAAATAAAATTTCGCTACCACGTCAGTACAGCGAAAATAGTGCACCGGTCCCTGGTGCAATTGAAAAATTCATGTCGGTCCACAACGCTAAAAAGTTTGAGAAGCACTGATCTAGGGGAGACAAAAAGGGGAGAGTATTCCATTCCACATTTTACCTTCAACAATAATAACTCAGGGGGATAAAATGGGAGCAAAAATTGGGTCAACAACTTATAACATGGCTGCAGTAGGTCAAATCTGTTTTATGGGAAAGGGTGTCAAATTTCCCTCAAAGCTGTAAGCCAAGGATTGCTGACCCACAGATTGCGGACCGATAGATTTCTGACCCACAGATTATGGACCCATAGATTGCTGACCCACAGATTGTGGACCCATAGATTGCTGACCCACAGATTGTGGACCCATAGATTGCTGACCCACAGATTGTGGACCCATAGATTGCTGACCCACAGATTGTGGACCCATAGATTGCTGACCCACAGATTGTGGACCCATAGATTGCTGACCCACAGATTGTGGACCCATATATTGCTGACCCACAGATTGTGGACCCATAGATTGCTGACCCACAGATTGTGGACCCGTAGATTGCTGACCCACAGATTGTGGACCCATAGATTGCTGACCCACAGATTGTTGACCCAGAGATTGCTGACCCACAGATTGTGGACCCACTGATTGTTGACCCACTGATTGAAGCTGTCATGTGCTGTTAGTGGTCCCAAATGAAATGAGCAATACATAGATATAAACAGGAAGATTCTCAATTCTATAATCATAATATAATATATAGTCAATGGACTAGTACTTGTGTAGCATTGGGTAACTTTAAAAAAACCAGATGGTAGGATGAAACTAATCCCAGATGGTAGGATGAAACAAATCCCAGTTGGTAGGATGAAACTAATCCCAGATGGTAGGATGAAACTATTTTGAAGACGAGTTAGTTAAAGATGGCCCACATTTTCAGATAAAATATGAAACTAATTAATTACCAAAAGGTGATAAGGTGCAAGTTAAAAAAACAACTAAAAAAAAATTTTTTATAAAAAGACATTTGAAATCAAACATATCAGAGAGAAGTTCAATGCATCAAAAGAAATACCATCATAGTGTGTTGTGCCAAAAAAATAATACTTTTTTAATACAAAATTTTTATTTAAAAAGCCTATTTTAAAATAGCATATACCCAGGGAACTAAGTAAATGTCTTTTTCTTTCTCCCCCCCCCAAAAATATCTACAACAGTCATTGGTGGCTTTATGAACAGAGGGATAGGAATATTTCACCCCATAAACCATGGTGGCGGTGTCATACTAAACCATGGTGGCGGTGTCATACTAAACCATGGTGGCGGTGTCATACTAAACCATGGTGGCGGTGTCATACTAAACCATGGTGGCGGTGTCATACTAAACCATGGTGGCGGTGTAATTCTAAACCATGGTGGCGGTGTCATACTAAACCATGGTGGCGGTGTCATTCTAAATCATGGTGGTGGTGTCATACGTTTAAAATAATATATTATAAAAAAATCACACCTTTCTTTTGTTAAATATTGAACATAAAAGGAAAAACCTAATGTGGTTATTTTAAAAAATGCACAAGCAACAAGCCAGAATGCAAACACAGCAAAACTTAATACAAGACAAGAGTGAGGGTTAATGTGGCGCACCTGAATAGCTAGGAAATAGAGAAATAAAGAGCAAATAGAGGCCTCTAAAATATATGTGGCAGTCTGTATGTTGGCAAGAAATAGCTTACAGAATGCCTCATATTGCACATGAGTTCTTCATGCTATTTAACTAACAGTTTTAATTTAAATTTTTTAAAAATAATAATTTATCATTGTTGGTTCTTTAATAGAGATTTTTGTTCAATTCAATCACTGACAAGTTGTGCTATTATTTTTTTCTCTAATGACTTTTGTATGAATGTGGTTGAAATTGTACAAACCTGCTGTGAGGTTCCTCGACGTTCTATTATCTGAGGGGAAGGTATCAAGGTCAAGGTTAGATACCAATGTTTCAGTGATCACAGTCAAGCAATATGATTGGTTCTACTTGTTCTATGATAGTATGATACTATTTCTATGATTGTATGAGATTTTGTTATACTTTTTCTATGATATTTTCTCTACTTGTTCTACCATTGTATATTTTTTCTACTTGTTCTATGATTGTATGAGATTTGTTCTGCTTGTTCTACATTCTATATTTGTTCTGCTTGTTCTATGATTGTATGAGATTTTATCTAATTGTTCTATGGCTGTATGAGATTGTTTCTACTTGTTCTATGACTGTATGAGATTTTCTCTACTTGTTCTATGATTGTATGGGATTTGTTCTGCTTGTTCTATGATTGTATGAGATTTTCTCTAATTGTTCTATGACTGTATGAGATTTTTTCTACTTGTTCTATGATTGCATGGGATTTTCTCTAATTGTTCTATGACTATGAGATTTTCTCTACTTGTTCTATGATTGTATGAGATTTGTTCTGCTTGTTCTATGATTGTATGAGATTTTCTCTAATTGTTCTATGAATGTATGAGATTTGATCTGCTTGTTCTATGATTGTATGAGATTTGATCTGCTTGTTCTATGATTGTATGAGATTTTCTCTAATTGTTCTATGAATGTATGAGATTTTCTCTACTTGTTCTATGACTGTATGAGATTTTCTCTACTTGTTCTATGATTTTTATGGGATTTGTTCTGCTTGTTCTATGATTGTATGAGATTTTCTCTAATTGTTCTATGACTGTATGAGATTTTCTCTACTTGTTCTATGTTTGTATGAGATTTTCTCTAATTGTTCTATGACTGTATGAGATTTTCTCTACTGTTCTATGATTGTATGAGATTTGTTCTGCTTGTTCTATGACTGTATGAGATTTTCTCTACTGTTCTATGTTTCTATAAGATTTTCTCTACTGTTCTATGTTTCTATAAGATTTTCTCTAATTGTTCTATGACTGTATGAGATTTTCTCTACTTGTTCTATGTTTGTATGAGATTTTCTCCAATTGTTCTATGACTGTATGAGATTTTCTCTAACTTTTCTATGACTGTATGAGATTTTCTCTACTTGTTCTATGTTTGTATGAGATTTTCTCTAATTGTTCTATGACTGTATGAGATTTTCTCTACTTGTTCAATGATTGTATGAGATTTGTTCTGCTTGTTCTATGACTGTATGAGATTTTCTCTAATTGTTCTATGAATGTATGAGATTTTCTCTACTTGTTCTATGATTGTATGAGATTTGATCTGCTTGTTCTATGATTGTATGAGATTTGATCTGCTTGTTCTATGATTGTATGAGATTTTCTCTAATTGTTCTATGAATGTATGATATTTTCTCTGCTTGTTCTATGACTGTATGAGATTTTCTCTACTTGTTCTATGATTGTATGGGATTTTCTCTAATTGTTCTATTACTGTATGAGATTTTCTCTACTTGTTCTATGTTTGTATGAGATTTTCTCTAATTGTTCTATGACTGTATGAGATTTTCTCTACTGTTCTATGATTGTATGAGATTTGTTCTGATTGTCCTATGACTGTATGAGACTTTCTCTAATTGTTCTATGACTGTATGAGATTTTCTCTACTGTTCTATGATTGTATGAGATTTGTTCTGCTTGTCCTATGACTATGAGATTTTCTCTAATTGTTCTATGACTGTATGAGATTTTCTCTACTTGTTCTATGATTGCATGACAAGATGTCAAGAATGTTTCTCAATGGAAAAACTGGGAAGTGGGTAGATTACAGATGCGCAAAAATATTAATAAAACAATAAACCAAAACAAAATATGACGAAAAAATGACATCAATGCATGATTGAACAAGCAATGTTTAGCACATGGATGGTACAAAGAACATGTTCAACAGTAAATGTGAGTTGAAACCAGTATTATCTAATAACTAATACAATCTTAAGTAAACCTGCTATCAAACATGTCTATCTTGATCCATGTTAAAATCAATGTTTCTACACATGCACTGACAAAGCTACATTTTGATCTGGGAACAATTATTAAGCTTTTAAATTGTATTTTCAGCAAAATTCTTTTAATATGACTTTTTCTTTCTTTCTTTTTTTTTAAAAAAAAAGCTAATTATGTCTTAATTTAATCTGAAATTTTCCATATTAAAATGATGATTTTTTTAATCCACATATTGTTTCTGTTTACTGTTTTCCAAATAATTTTTCCAGGTGGTTCAGGTAAAAGAAATATGTTGAAATGGTTATCGTAAACCTTGACATAAAGGCATGGTGCAATG
The DNA here is from genome assembly GCA_944989445.1 of Ampullaceana balthica. Classification (NCBI taxonomy): domain Eukaryota; kingdom Metazoa; phylum Mollusca; class Gastropoda; family Lymnaeidae; genus Ampullaceana; species Ampullaceana balthica. The sequence continues at coordinate 759,314 of CALYLW010000063.1, forward strand.
GTTTTATTTTAGTCCATGAAGTTTTAGGTATAATTAAAAAATTTGGCCTTCAAATTTAATTTATATGTGTGGTATCATTTTCAAATCAAATTTCATTTTTACAGTGACCCATTTTAAATAAATGCCCGGCATATGTGAAAGATTGCACTATTACATTTTACATGGATGACAAGCTTCAGACTTTCCTGTGTAGATTTACATTTTGATATTTAAATCTTTGATTAAATTTTAAATTATAGACAAAAAAATATAACCATAAGGATGAGTTGGACACCCCCCATCAAATTGGAGGGGTGGGGGATTGTAGGTGAGCTCATTGCTAAATGATTCCTTCAAACTATTTCTGATGTCTGTTGGGATTACAAAATGTGACAAGTGTATTTTAAAATGTAATGAGGAGACTTAATGTACATTAATTATTGTAAGTATAATTTTGTTGATGTACAACAACTTCATGCAGACATGTTTGGAGAGAAAAAAACCAGTAAATTATATTGCAGCTTATACCACTGCCAAAAGACCTGGCCACGGACATGAGTATGCATCAAACAGAATCTGACAGAATTAGGTTAAAAATAATTCCCCCCCCCCTCACCCGCTTTTTGGAAGAAACCATTTCACTTTTTCATACAATGCCAATTAAAAATAACAGCGACTGCACAGCGACTGCACCATTCTTTCAATTGTTGATTTAGTTGTCACCTCTTATATAAATAATTTTTACTGGGGCTGCGGAAATTAACCATTAAATTCTCGATTAATTGTTAAAAAATTTAAACGATTAAAATATTTGTTAACTATTAATCGAACCATCACTTACAAAATTATTGGAAGTCAAAATGTTTTTAAAAAATAATAAAAATAGCGGCCGATAAATAATAAATTTCCTGACGATTACACGAACATTTTGGTTTTAAACTATTGACTGACGGGAATGTTCAAAATGTTGATAAAGTTTGTCTACCATGGTTCTAACACTTCGCCTACTTATCAAACCAAATGAAAAGCATATTAAGCTAATGGCAGTAATGGAGTCTGACTAAGAGACAGAAAATGACGACAGCTCTTCTGATGAATTACTGTGTAAAAAAATGGAGATGAAAGTTCCTAAATCCATTAACCCTCTAAAATGGTGGAAGCTTAATGAACACCGATTTCCGATAATGTCATTCCTTGCCAAGACCGTTTTGTGCATACCAGTTACCTCAGTTCCATGGGAATGATTGTTCAGCTCGGCTGCTTATATTGTCAATTAGACCCGCTCATCACTTGAACTAAATGATGTCAACACACTTGTCTTTTTGCGTAGTTGGTTAAAAGATGACATATAAATAATAAAGGAGACATTCCAGTGTTATTTAGATTTTCAACAAGAACATCTAATAAGTGTTACTTATGACATCATAAATTTTAATTTTTGGCTTTAATCAAAATTAACTATTAATTAATTGTTAATTTTTCAAAAGTTAACGATTAAATTTTAATTAATCGTTAACAGCCCTAATTTTTACTTTTCCTTATTGGCGATAAATAAAGGGCTTAGTTCTAAATCTTTACGGCCTATCAGTTAACTGTGGATGAGATGGTGTGTGGGATTTAGCTGATATCTCCATCAATCTATTCTTTATGAAGGGAATGATAGCTTGAAGTATGGGACTGCAGAGTATTGCTACATAACTCATCAAATGTTGACAAATTAACTTTTGAAAAATTTTTACCTGCTATTTCCATTTTTTGTTTAAACAAATTTTAGTGTTAAATGTAGTAAGTGTTTTAGTGTCCTTACACCATGACAGGCAGTCTATTAGTAAATATCCATATTCCAAAACAAGCTTGGGAACCATTGCCTGGCACATTGACTGTGGTAACAACACGTCTGCTATAGTATCAGTTAGCATTTTGTCCACACCAAAAAGTATTACCAATAGTTCTAACAATTATTTCCCATAGACCACAATGCAAGCCAACTGTTGACTCAATGGTGTACCTTACTTAATTAAACGTCTAACTTCCAAGAAAGGAGTGAGATTGCTATAATTGTAACTGTGCTGTACAGAAAACACACTCTTTAATGTATCTTATGGTCTTATTTACTATTTAAGGCAATATCAACTTAGAACTAGATAATTAGGTACGGATGGTTTCGCCTCTAAAATTAAACTGTAGGTTTTATGTTACCTAAAACATGCAGGCAGGGTTTAATCATCATAGAAATGAGAGGACTCAAGGTCCACTGAAAGACAATGAGTTTCTCTGTGTGTATTGGATTATTAGAGTAGGGGGAGAGGGGGTTGTTAGAATTGTTCTACATACACATTGTCATACAATGATCTACTCACAGGTTCCATTGTTCTACATACACATACAATGATCTACTCACAGGTTCCATTGTTCTACATACACATACAATGATCTACTCACAGGTTCCATCTGACAGAGGAGATCACAGAGGCACCACCACTTGAGGTGACCGGTGGGGTAGAAGGCGTGGAAGCAGGCTCTGAATGTGGCGTGGCACTCGTTGAGCACATCCTCCCTCATCTGCCTGTACTGTTTCATGCCCTGGTGCTCGTTGAGGGTGGCTCGGAACTTGGCTGTGTGCAGGTCCTCGGCAAGGATGCGTCTCAAGAGATCCCTGGCGTCACCAACTCTCTCAGCCAGCTGGGTGGACTCGGGGCATGCCTTCTTTTTCATCACTGCTTTGTAACACAAACACAAGTCAGTAACTTGTAGACAAACAATTCAAATATTCAAGTACTGCTCTATCATTATTTGTTATGGCTAAATGGACAGTGATGGAATGACAAATTCATGAATTGAGAGAGAAAATTCAGAGTTTAAAACATTTATAATCTTTACAATTTATTGATGACATTATTTCCACCCAACTTTAACCTAGTTTAGGAACAAAAAACGAGCTTGTGGAACTAACCCAAAAGGATGACGCAAAAGGCAAGCTCCAATGTTTTTTTGGTTTTTTTTAAATGAATGCACCTCATGACTTGGGACCTTGCCTTATTTCAACCATATACAATTATTATAGGAGAGAGATGGGTGCTGTTGGAACTGCTAGTCAATACTTACACAATGTACATTTTAAATATATTTGAAAGTATGCTAAGCAACTTAAAGTAAATCTTCACTTGAGATCTGTGATAACATATTTTGTGTGATTACTGTAACAGTGTACTGTCAAAAGCTATTTTGTAAACAGAAAATTAAGATTCCAAAAATAGAAATACAGTTAATATAAGGAGCTGTCTGAATTCATAATGAGGGTCGTCATGGAGTTGTGAAGGAGGGGGGTTGGGGGTGGTGATGCAATCAAAGAAAGTTTATAAACCTCCATCTGGGTAGACATCAGCCACATAGGTTCTGAGCAGACGCAAGCAGGCTCTGGAGATGAAGACAATCCTCTGCAGGTCTGACAGGACTTCATCTTGTCCTCCTTTGAAACCAGATGATGTGGGGACTGTGGCGTGGAGGGCAGACCAGCTGTACTCTAGCAACTTTAGTAGGGCCTCTAGGCTTTGCTGTAATGTCATCAATTTAACGGTCAGTTGAATGGTCAATTTAATAGTCAGTTGAATGGTCAGTTGAATGGTCAGTTGAATGGTCAATTTAATAGTTATTTGAATGTTCAGTTTAATGGTCAGTTGAATGGTTAATTTAATGGTCAGATTAAAGATAAATTTAATGGTCAGTTTAATGGTGAATCTGGGCCATGACTCATACAATTTATTCTCAATTGCAAATGAGATTACAAAATCTATCAGCAACTAATCACCTTTAGTGTATATATATATATGCCTTCACAATAATAATATAAACACTTGCTAATATGTTGTTGATTCTATAAATGAGCAATGCTTCAAAACACACCATTGAATAACATTATCCACAATTTAATATGAATGTTCTACTAAACATGAACAAGATTGTTATTGTGCCCGGAGTAAATATTTTCTTATGTAATTTGTACAACTTTTATGAAATAAAATTTCCTAATAAATGTGTTAATTAGATGTGTTTACCAATGCTACTAAACTCTTGATGGAAACATAAATAATAAACTAAAACCAGATGGCTTGCCAAAGTGTGTGGCTCTTGTTGTTGTTGTTTGTCCGACGATGACCACTCTCATCATATTTGCTGGGCCGCCACATGTGTCCTCTGGTGGCTTATTAACCCTATTCTGGCACGAAAAAGGCATCCGCACGTCGGACAAGAGATGGATGCGGTCCCTTCAGGAGGGTTTTGGATACGGTCCTTTCTGACTTGACGCTTTAACTTGGCAGCCTGTTGTCTGTTTGCCTCGCAGACAGCTGCGCCATTCCATATCATAGAGCGTCAGTGGGCTCGGTTTCTGGCTGCTATATGAGCTGAGAATGATATCTTTGTCTGGCAAGACATGTCATGACTCACAAATCTAGATAAGAAAAATATCTGGCTCAAATGTCAATGAATTTTACCTGTGTGACACAATGAATTACCTGTGTGACACAATGAATTACCTGTGTGACACAATGAATTACCCGCGTGACACAATGAATTACCTGTGTGACAGTGTGTGAGAACTCTGTACTGAGAATGTGTGCTGTGTCCACCTGGTCTGCCTTCCTGGCAACTGTTGGGCTGTCTCTAGGTGGGAGTCTGCAAACGTAATGATAGATATTAGCATGGCATTCCTGCATGACACCAGTCAAAACATAATCTTACAAGATGCTTGTTGATCAAGAAGTTAAAAGTATTTTATCTTTAGCCAAGAGAAAAGAACCAAAAAGTTCCAACTGACTTGTACAACAGCTGAGGAATCTGTCCAGCATTGACATCTGTTCCATTGTTGGATTTCCTTGAACTCTTGAACTTGAACACCACTCTGTTGAGGACAAGCAGTTAGTTATTCATAAGTTGGGTTTTTTCCTTTTAAAAACATCATTTCTTGTTTTAAACACAAGTTGTGTTCATTGAATGTTTTAATTGGAACAAAAAGGTCAAATAAAATTATTATCTAATGTTAAAAGGACAAGAGTCATTAGACCAAATTAGTTAATGCTGTATTTTGATAGACTGATCTTGTTTGTGTGACTCACGAGTCATCTGTGTGACTTACGAGTCATCTGTGTGTACTGTTGACAGCCCATTGGCCCCACAGTCTGAGCTGGGTCCAGAGATCCTGGCACAGGCCACATACCAATAGTTGGCCTGGATGGGCACCGGCTCATCAAACAGCATGGCGTACTTCTCCCTACAACACAAGGCATTTTGTCATGTATTCAAACATCTCATCAAACAGCATGGCGTACTTCTCCCTACAACACAAGGCATTTTGTCATGTATTCAAACATCTCATCAAACAGCATGGCGTACTTCTCCCTACAACACAAGGCATTTGTCATGTATTCAAACATCTCATCAAACAGCATGGCGTACTTCTCCCTACAACACAAGGCATTTTGTCATGTATTCAAACATCTCATCAAACAGCATGGCGTACTTCTCCCTACAACACAAGGCATTTTGTCATGTATTCAAACATCTCATCAAACAGCATGGCGTACTTCTCCCTACAACACAAGGCATTTTGTCATGTATTCAAACATCTCATCAAACAGCATGGCGTACTTCTCCCTACAACACAAGGCATTTTGTCATGTATTCAAACATCTCATCAAACAGCATGGCGTACTTCTCCCTACAACACAAGGCATTTTGTCATGTATTCAAACATCTCATCAAACAGCATGGCGTACTTCTCCCTACAACACAACATGTATTCAAGCATCTCGTCACTTTTAGGAATAAATTTTAAAATTATAGGAATTTTTTGCTGTTGTTTAGTGTTAATGATTTACATAAATTAAACAAGTTTACCTAGCCCCACACACACACAAACAAGTTTACCTAGCCCCACACACACACAAACAAGTTTACCTAGCCCCACACACACACAAACAAGTTTACCTAGCCCCACACACACACAAACAAGTTTACCTAGCCCCACACACACACAAACAAGTTTACCTAGCCCCACACACACACAAACAAGTTTACCTAGCCCCACACACACACAAACAAGTTTACCTAGCCCCACACACACACAAACAAGTTTACCTAGCCCCACACACAAACAAGTTTACCTAGCCCCACACACAAACAAGTTTACCTAGCCCCACACACACACAAACAAGTTTACCTAGCCCCAAACACACACAAACAAGTTTACCTAGCCCCACACACAAACAAGTTTACCTAGCCCCACACACACACAAACAAGTTTACCTAGCCCCACACACAAACAAGTTTACCTAGCCCCACACACACACACAAGTTTACCTAGCCCCACACACACACACACACAAGTTTACCTAGCCCCACACACACACACACAAGTTTACCTAGCCCCACACACACACAAGTTTACCTAGCCCCACACACACACAAGTTTACCTAGCCCCACACACACACAAACAAGTTTACCTAGCCCCACACACACACAAACAAGTTTACCTAGCCCCACACACACACAAACAAGTTTACCTAGCCCCACACACACACAAGTTTACCTAGCCCCACACACACACAAGTTTACCTAGCCCCACACACACACAAGTTTACCTAGCCCCACACACACAAACAAGTTTACCTAGCCCCACACACACACAAGTTTACCTAGCCCCACACACACACAAGTTTACCTAGCCCCACACACACACACAAGTTTACCTAGCCCCACACACACACAAGTTTACCTAGCCCCACACACACACACAAGTTTACCTAGCCCCACACACACACAAGTTTACCTAGCCCCACACACAAACAAGTTTACCTAGCCCCACACACACACAAGTTTACCTAGCCCCACACACACACAAGTTTACCTAGCCCCACACACACACACAAGTTTACCTAGCCCCACACACACACAAGTTTACCTAGCCCCACACACACACAAGTTTACCTAGCCCCACACACACACAAGTTTACCTAGCCCCACACACACACAAGTTTACCTAGCCCCACACACACAAGTTTACCTAGCCCCACACACACACAAGTTTACCTAGCCCCACACACACACAAGTTTACCTAGCCCCACACACACACAAGTTTACCTAGCCCCACACACAAACAAGTTTACCTAGCCCCACACACACACAAGTTTACCTAGCCCCACACACACACAAGTTTACCTAGCCCCACACACACACAAGTTTACCTAGCCCCACAAACACACAAGTTTACCTAGCCCCACACACACAAGTTTACCTAGCCCCACACACACACAAGTTTACCTAGCCCCACACACACACAAGTTTACCTAGCCCCACACACACACAAGTTTACCTAGCCCCACACACACATACATGTTTACCTAGCCCCACACACACAAACAAGTTTACCTAGCCCCACACACACAAACAAGTTTACCTAGCCCCACACACACACAAGTTTACCTAGCCCCACACACACAAACAAGTTTACCTAGCCCCACACACACATACAAGTTTACCTAGCCCCACACACACACAAGTTTACCTAGCCCCACACACACAAACAAGTTTACCTAGCCCCCCACACACAAACAAGTTTACCTAGCCCCACACACACAAACAAGTTTACCTAGCCCCACACACACAAACAAGTTTACCTAGCCCCACACACACACAAGTTTACCTAGCCCCACACACACACAAGTTTACCTAGCCCCACACACACAAGTTTACCTAGCCCCACACACACACAAGTTTACCTAGCCCCACACACACACAAGTTTACCTAGCCCCACACACACACAAGTTTACCTAGCCCCACACACACACAAGTTTACCTAGCCCCATACACACACAAGTTTACCTAGCCCCACACACACACAAGTTTACCTAGCCCCACACACACACAAGTTTACCTAGCCCCACACACAAACAAATTTACCTAGCCCCACACACACACAAGTTTACCTAGCCCCACACACACACAAGTTTACCTAGCCCCACACACACACACAAGTTTACCTAGCCCCACACACACACAAGTTTACCTAGCCCCACACACACACAAGTTTACCTAGCCCCACACACACACAAGTTTACCTAGCCCCACACACACACAAGTTTACCTAGCCCCACACACACACAAGTTTACCTAGCCCCACACACACACAAGTTTACCTAGCCCCACACACACACAAGTTTACCTAGCCCCACACACACACAAGTTTACCTAGCCCCACACAAACAAACAAGTTTACCTAGCCCCACACACACACAAGTTTACCTTTCCCCACACAAACAAACAAGTTTACCTAACCCCACACACACACAAGTTTACCTAGCCCCACACACACACAAGTTTACCTAGCCCCACACACACACACGTTTACCTAGCCCCACACACACACAAGTTAACCTAGCCTCACACAAACAAACAAGTTTACCTAGCCCCACACACACACAAGTTTACCTTTCCCCACACAAACAAACAAGTTTACCTAGCCCCACACACACACAAGTTTACCTTTCCCCACACAAACAAACAAGTTTACCTAGCCCCACACACATACAAGTTTACCTAGCCCCACACACAAACAAGTTTACCTAGCCCCACACACACACAAGTTTACCTTTCCCCACACAAACAAACAAGTTTACCTAGCCCCACACACATACAAGTTTACCTAGCCCCACACACAAACAAGTTTACCTAGCCCCACACACACACAAGTTTACCTTTCCCCACACAAACAAACAAGTTTACCTAGCCCCACACACATACAAGTTTACCTTTCCCCACACAAACAAACAAGTTTACCTAGCCCCACACACACACACAAGTTTACCTTTCCCCACACAAACAAACAAGTTTACCTAGCCCCCCACACACACAAGTTTACCTTTCCCCACACAAACAAACAAGTTTACCTAGCCCCACACACATACAAGTTTACCTTTCCCCACACAAACAAACAAGTTTACCTAGCCCCACACACATACAAGTTTACCTTTCCCCACACAAACAAACAAGTTTACCTAGCCCCACACACACACAAGTTTACCTTTCCCCACACAAACAAACAAGTTTACCTAGCCCCACACACATACAAGTTTACCTTTCCCCACACAAACAAACAAGTTTACCTAGCCCCACACACATACAAGTTTACCTAGCCCCACACACAAACAAGTTTACCTTTCCCCACACAAACAAACAAGTTTACCTAGCCCCACACACAAACAAGTTTACCTAGCCCCACACACATACAAGTTTACCTTTCCCCACACAAACAAACAAGTTTACCTAGCCCCACACACATACAAGTTTACCTAGCCCCACACACAAACAAGTTTACCTAGCCCCACACACATACAAGTTTACCTTTCCCCACACAAACAAACAAGTTTACCTAGCCCCACACACAAACAAGTTTACCTAGCCCCACACACATACAAGTTTACCTTTCCCCACACAAACAAACAAGTTTACCTAGCCCCACACACAAACAAGTTTACCTAGCCCCACACACAAACAAGTTTACCTAGCCCCACACACATACAAGTTTACCTTTCCCCACACAAACAAACAAGTTTACCTAGCCCCACACACAAACAAGTTTACCTAGCCCCACACACAAACAAGTTTACCTAGCCCCACACACATACAAGTTTACCTTTCCCCACACAAACAAACAAGTTTACCTAGCCCCACACACAAACAAGTTTACCTAGCCCCACACACAAACAAGTTTACCTTTCCCCACACAAACAAACAAGTTTACCTAGCCCCACACAAACAAACAAGTTTACCTAGCCCCACACACAAACAAGTTTACCTAGCCCCACACACATACAAGTTTACCTTTCCCCACACAAACAAACAAGTTTACCTAGCCCCACACACAAACAAGTTTACCTAGCCCCACACACAAACAAGTTTACCTAGCCCCACACACAAACAAGTTTACCTTTCCCCACACAAACAAACAAGTTTACCTAGCCCCACACACAAACAAGTTTACCTAGCCCCACACACAAACAAGTTTACCTAGCCCCACACACAAACAAGTTTACCTTTCCCCACACAAACAAACAAGTTTACCTAGCCCCACACACAAACAAGTTTACCTAGCCCCACACACAAACAAGTTTACCTAGCCCCACACACACACACACACAAACAAGTTTACCTAGCCCCACACACACACAAGTTTACCTAGCCCCACACACACACAAACAAGTTTACCTAGCCCCACACACACACAAACAAGTTTACCTAGCCCCACACACAAACAAGTTTACCTAGCCCCACACACACACACAAACAAGTTTACCTAGCCCCACACACACACAAACAAGTTTACCTAGCCCCACACACACAAGTTTACCTAGCCCCCCACACACACAAACAAGTTTACCTAGCCCCACACACACACAAACAAGTTTACCTAGCCCCACACACAAACAAGTTTACCTAGCCCCACACACACACACAAACAAGTTTACCTAGCCCCACACACACACAAACAAGTTTACCTAGCCCCACACACACACAAACAAGTTTACCTAGCCCCACACACACACACAAACAAGTTTACCTAGCCCCACACACACACACAAACAAGTTTACCTAGACCCACACACACACAAACAAGTTTACCTAGCCCCACACACACACAAACAAGTTTACCTAGCCCCACACACACACACAAACAAGTTTACCTAGCCCCACACACACACACATACAAGTTTACCTAGCCCCACACACACACAAACAAGTTTACCTAGCCCCACACACACACATACAAGTTTACCTAGCCCCACACACACACACATATACAAGTTTACCTAGCCCCACACACATACAAGTTTGCCTTTCCCCACACAAACAAACAAGTTTACCTTTCCCCACACAAACAAACAAGTTTACCTTGCCCCACACAAACACACAAGTTTACCTTGCCCCACACACAAACTGTGTCTCCTCAGTTTCCACCAGCAGTTCTCCATCTCCTTCATTCTCTCCCCCTTCTAAGCCAAGCTCATAGAGCTGAAATACAAACAAGTATCATTCCATCAGACAAATGGATTAAAGAAGACAAATCTTCAATAAGTCTCTCTCTCTTTTGTCTCAGAAAAAATGAATGCACGATTTTAAAAAAACAATTTTCTGACGATTTTAAAAAACCAGTTTTCTCAGAGCATGACAGTTTATTTTTATTGAGCTTATATTAAAAGAATCTAACAATCAAATGATGAACAAATAATTTGTCAATATGTTGTAAGGTTATTTAATCTAAAAAAATGTTTTACAATTGCATAGTTTTAATAAATCCTCTGCCTACCTTAATTGTGCCCAGGTAGCCACCTCTGCCTACCTTAATTGTGCCCAGGTAGACACCTCTGCCTACCTTAATCGTGCCCAGGTAGACACCTCTGCCTACCTTAATCGTGCCCAGGTAGCCACCTCTGCCTACCTTAATTGTGCCCAGGTAGCCACCTCTGCCTACCTTAATTGTGCCCAGGTAGCCACCTCTGCCTACCTTAATCCTACCCAGGTAGCCACCTCTGCCTACCTTAATTGTGCCCAGTTAGCCACCTCTGCCTACCTTAATCCTACCCAGGTAGCCACCTCTGCCTACCTTAATTGTGCCCAGGTAGAAACCTCTGCTTACCTTAATCCTACCCAGGTAGCCACCTCTGCCTACCTTAATTGTGCCCAGATAGGAACCTCTGCCTACCTTAATCATACCCAGGTAGCCACCTCTGCCTACCTTAATCCTACCCAGGTAGCCACCTTTGCCTACCTTAATTGTGCCCAGGTAGCAACCTCTGCTTACCTTAATCCTACCCAGGTAGCCACCTCTGCCTACCTTAATTGTGCCCAGATAGGAACCTCTGCCTACCTTAATCCTACCCAGGTAGCCACCTCTGCCTACCTTAATTGTGCCCAGGTAGCCACCTCTGCCTACCTTAATCCTACCCAGGTAGCAACCTCTGCCTACCTTAATTGTACCCAGGTAGCCACCTCTGCCTACCTTAATTGTGCCCAGGTAGCAACCTCTGTCTACCTTAATTGTGCCCAGATAGCAACCTCTGCCTACCTTAATCCTACCCAGGTAGCCACCTCTGCCTACCTTAATTGTGCCCAGGTAGCCACCTCTGCCTACCTTAATTGTGCTCAGGTAGCAACCTCTGCCTACCTTAATTGTGCCCAGATAGCAACCTCTGCCTACCTTAATCCTACCCAGGTAGCCACCTCTGCCTACCTTAATTGTGCCCAGGTAGCCACCTCTGCCTACCTTAATTGTGCCCAGGTAGCCACCTCTGCCTACCTTAATCCTACCCAGGTAGCCACCTCTGCCTACCTTAATTGTGCCCAGGTAGCCACCTCTGCCTACATTAATTGTGCCCAGGTAGCCACCTCTGCCTACCTTAATCCTACCCAGGTAGCCACCTCTGCCTACCTTAATTGTGCCCAGATAGCAACCTCTGCCTACCTTAATTGTACCCAGGTAGCCACCTCTGCCTACCTTAATTGTGCCCAGATAGCAACCTCTGCCTACCTTAATCCTGCCCAGGTAGCCACCTCTGCCTACCTTAATTGTGCCCAGGTAGCCACCTCTGCCTACCTTAATCCTACCCAGGTAGCCACCTCTGCCTACCTTAATCCTACCCAGGTAGCCACCTCTGCCTACCTTAATTGTGCCCAGGTAGCCACCTCTGCCTACCTTAATTGTGCCCAGGTAGCCACCTCTGCCTACCTTAATCCTGCCCAGGTAGCCACCTCTGCCTACCTTAATCCTGCCCAGGTAGCCACCTCTGCCTACCTTAATCCTACCCAGGTAGCCACCTCTGCCTACCTTAATTGTGCCCAGGTAGCCACCTCTGCCTACCTTAATTGTGCCCAGGTAGCAACCTCTGCTTACCTTAATCCTACCCAGGTAGAGCCACCTCTGCCTACCTTAATTGTGCCCAGATAGGAACCTCTGCCTACCTTAATCCTACTCAGGTAGCCACCTCTGCCTACCTTAATCCTGCCCAGGTAGCCACCTCTGCCACCAAAGAGTCCAAAACCTCCCAGCAGCACGTCTGTGTCACACATGAAACGAATGGCTTCAACAGAGTGACCAGAGTAGCCCCAACCTCCTCCATGACCTGTCGACATAACATCAATCATTAAATAACATCAATCATTAAATAACATCAATCATTAAATAACATCAAGCATTAATTAAATAACATCAAGCATTAAATAACATCAATCATTAAATAACATCAATCATTAAATAACATCAATCATTAAATAACATCAATCATTAAATAACATCAATCATTAAATAACATCAATCATTAAATAACATCAATCATTAAATAACATCAATCATTAAATAACATCAATCATTAAATAACATCAATCATTAAATAATATCAATCATTAAATAACATCAATCATTAAATAACATCAATCATTAAATAACATCAATCATTAAATAACATCAAGCATTAAATAACATCAATCATTAAATAACATCAATCATTAAATAACATCAAGCATTAAATAACATCAATCATTAAATAACATCAATCATTAAATAACATCAATCATTAAATAACATCAATCATTAAATAACATCAAGCATTCAATAACATCAATCATTAAATAACATCAATCATTAAATAACATCAAGCATTCTGAATCTACTGACTTCAAAATTAGTTCAAGTATTGTGAAAACAGAATCACTTCAAAATTAGTTCAAGTATTGTGAAAACAGAATCACTTCAAAATTAGTTCAAGTATTGTGAAAACAGAATCACTTCAAAACTTGCTTCATTGAATAAAACTTTTAGAGGATATTTTGTCGTTTTTTGATGGCATCAATTAGGTGGCACACAGTGGGCCTACTTTCAAATCTGTTGACCTACTCCTCAATGAGGTGGCACACAAACAGTTGACCTACTACTCAATGAGGTGGAACACAAACAGTTGACCTACTACTCAATGAGGTGGCACACAAACAGTTGACCTACTACTCAATGAGGTGGCACACAAACAGTTGACCTACTACTCAATGAGGTGGCACACAAACAGTTGACCTACTACTCAATGAGGTAGCACACAAACAGTTGACCTACTACTCAATGAGGTGGCACACAAACAGTTGACCTACTACTCAATGAGGTGGCACACAAACAGTTGACCTACTACTCAATGAGGTAGCACACAAACAGTTGACCTACTGCTCAATGAGTTGGCACACAAACAGTTGACCTACTACATGAGGTGGGACACCAACAGTTGACCTACTTTCAAATCTGTTAACAACAGTGTAGTCCTCCTTGCTATAGATCTTGTTGATGGCAGCTTTCTCTCGGGATTCTTCTGCTACATGGAGCTTGAGCTGGTTGGCAACGGTCAGTGTGTCCAGGCAACCTGTGGTGGCCACATGGGGGAAAAGGGGGGGGGGATAAGTAGATGATTGGCATCGTGAGTTGGCTCGTTTCAGTTAATTTGAATTTCACACTTTTCTTTTATCCCGTACAAAGCAATCTTAGGTACCCAATAAGCCATAGCCAAGACATCGCATGACTTCCCTTCTACTTAAGTCACTGATAAAACATGCATTCAAACAATGCACTTAACTACACCTATTACTGATACTTCTGTAATCTTATTGTGCACATATATTGAACACAGCACTATAACTAGAGAACTAGTGATGGTAAGATGTTCATATTCTGTAAGGCCTCCATTATCCAGCATGTGCAGTGCACAGTGTGATCTATAGATGTCAATATTCTAAAAAGCCTCCCTTACCCAGCATGTGCAGTGCACAGTGTGATCGTGTGGCCTGACATCCAATCCGTGTTGGCACGGCAAGTTCAGGGCTGAAGATGTCGCAGTAACCTTGATCAATCTTCCTCAAGTCTTGAGCCTCACTGATCATGACATTATAACAACGAATCTCTTGTGTGCGAGGATTGTAGCTGAAACAGAGGAATACAGTTTGCTCATTTACTGTGTTGTTTTTTGTTGACTTTACAGGAAGGTGCAATTAGTCTTTTAACTACACACCTGCTGTTTACAATTTACATTGCCTAGTTTGAATCAGGTTTAGCAAATTATTTTTAAAACTAAAAATTTTGGAAGAAATAAAAATGACAGCTAATCAAAATAAGAAAGTAGGAAAATACAGGAAAATATACTATAGACACCAAAAACACAAACTGGTTACTAAGATTAAATTAACTCACCCCTATAAACACATCAAAGACACACGGCCTGATTACTGTAACTTACCCCCACAACACACCAAAGACACACAGCCTGATTACTGTAACTTACCCCCACAACACACCAAAGATACACACAGCCTGATTACTGTAACTTACCCCCACAACACACCAAAGACACACAGCCTGATTACTGTAACTTACCCTCACAACACACCAAAGACACACACACAGCCTGATTACTGTAACTTACCCCCACAACACACCAAAGACACACACACAGCCTGATTACTGTAACTTACCCCCACAACACACCAAAGACAGACACACAGCCTGATTACTGTAACTTACCCCCACAACACACCAAAGACACAGCCTGATTACTGTAACTTACCCCCACAACACACCAAAGACACACACACAGCCTGATTACTGTAACTTACCCCCACAACACACCAAAGACACAGCCTGATTACTGTAACTTACCCCCACAACACACCAAAGACACACAGCCTGATTACTGTAACTTACCCTCACAACACACAGCCTGATTACTGTAACTTACCCCCACAACACACCAAAAACACACAGCCTGATTACTGTAACTTACCCTCACAACACACAGCCTGATTACTCTAACTTACCCTCACAACCTGATTACTGTAACTTACCCCCACAACACCAAAGACACACAGCCTGATTACTGTAACTTACCCCCACAACACACCAAAGACACAGCCTGATTACTGTAACTTACCCCCACAACACACCAAAGACACAGCCTGATTACTGTAACTTACCCCCACAACACACCAAAGACACAGCCTGATTACTGTAACTTACCCCCACAACACGCCAAAGACACAGCCAGATTACTGTAACTTACCCCCACAACCTGATTACTGTAACTTACCCCCACAACACACCAAAGACACACAGCCTGATTACTGTAACTTACCCCCACAACACACCAAAGACACACAGCCTGATTACTGTAACTTACCCCCACAACACACCAGACACAGCCTGATTACTGTAACTTACCCCCACAACACACCAAAGACACAGCCTGATTACTGTAACTTACCCCCACAACCTGATTACTGTAACTTACCCCCACAACACACCAAAGACACACAGCCTGGTTACTGTAACTTACCCCCCACAACACACCAAAGGCACACAGCCTGATTACTGTAACTTACCCCCACAACACACCAAAGACACACAGCCTGATTACTGTAACTTACCCCCACAACACATCATAGACAGGGTCCAGACACACAGCCTGATTACTGTAACTTACCCCCACAACACACCAAAGACACACAGCCTGATTACTGTAACTTACCCCCACAACACACCAAAGACACAGCCTGATTACTGTAACTTACCCCCACAACACACCAAAGACACACAGCCTGATTACTGTAACTTACCCCCACAACACATCATAGACAGGGTCCAGACACACAGCCTGGTTACTGTAACTTACCCCCACAACACACCAAAGACACACAGCCTGATTACTGTAACTTACCCCCACAACACATCATAGACAGGGTCCAGACACACAGCCTGGTTACTGTAACTTACCCCCACAACACACCAAAGGCACACAGCCTGATTACTGTAACTTACCCCCACAACACATCATAGACAGGGTCCAGACACACAGCCTGGTTACTGTAACTTACCCCCACAACACACCAAAGGCACACAGCCTGATTACTGTAACTTACCCCCACAACACATCATAGACAGGGTCCAGACACACAGCCTGGTTACTGTAACTTACCCCCACAACACACCAAAGGCACACAGCCTGATTACTGTAACTTACCCCCACAACACATCATAGACAGGGTCCAGACACACAGCCTGGTTACTGTAACTTACCCCCACAACACACCAAAGACACACAGCCTGATTACTGTAACTTACCCCCACAACACATCATAGACAGGGTCCAGACACACAGCCTGATTACTGTAACTTACCCCCACAACACATCATAGACAGGGTCCAGACACACAGCCTGATTACTGTAACTTACCCCCACAACACATCATAGACAGGGTCCAGACACACAGCCTGATTACTGTAACTTACCCCCACAACACATCATAGACAGGGTCCAGACACACAGCCTGATTACTGTAACTTACCCCCACAACACATCATAGACAGGGTCCAGACACACAGCCTGGTTACTGTAACTTACCCCCACAACACACCAAAGACACACAGCCTGATTACTGTAACTTACTCCCACAACACATCATAGACAGGGTCCAGACACACAGCCTGATTACTGTAACTTACCCCCACAACACATCATAGACAGGGTCCAGACACACAGCCTGATTACTGTAACTTACCCCCACAACACAACATAGACAGGGTCCAGACACACAGCCTGATTACTGTAACTTACCCCCACAACACATCATAGACAGGGTCCAGACACACAGCCTGATTACTGTAACTTACCCCCACAACACATCATAGATAGGGTCCAGACACACAGCCTGATTACTGTAACTTACCCCCCACAACACATCATAGACAGGGTCCAGACACACAGCCTGGTTACTGTAACTTACCCCCACAACACATCATAGACAGGGTCCAGACACACAGCCTGATTACTGTAACTTACTCCCACAACACATCATAGACAGGGTCCAGACACACAGCCTGATTACTGTAACTTACCCCCACAACACATCATAGACAGGGTCCAGACACACAGCCTGATTACTGTAACTTACCCCCACAACACATCATAGACAGGGTCCAGACACACAGCCTGATTACTGTAACTTACCCCCACAACACATCATAGACAGGGTCCAGACACACAGCTTGATTACTGTAACTTACCCCCACAACACATCATAGACAGGGTCCAGACACACAGCCTGATTACTGTAACTTACCCCCACAACACATCATAGACAGGGTCCAGACACACAGCCTGATTACTGTAACTTACCCCCACAACACATCATAGACAGGGTCCAGACACACAGCCTGATTACTGTAACTTACCCCCACAACACATCATAGACAGGGTCCAGACACACAGCCTGATTACTGTAACTTACCCCCACAACACATCATAGACAGGGTCCAGACACACAGCCTGATTACTGTAACTTACCCCCACAACACATCATAGACAGGGTCCAGACACGCAGCCTGATTACTGTAACTTACCCCCACAACACATCATAGACAGGGTCCAGACACACAGCTTGATTACTGTAACTTACCCCCACAACACATCATAGACAGGGTCCAGACACACAGCCTGATTACTGTAACTTACCCCCACAACACATCATAGACAGGGTCCAGACACACAGCCTGGTTACTGTAACTTACCCCCACAACACATCATAGACAGGGTCCAGACACACAGCCTGGTTACTGTAACTTACCCCCACAACACATCATAGACAGGGTCCAGACACACAGCCTGGTTACTGTAACTTACCCCCACAACACATCATAGACAGGGTCCAGACACACAGCCTGATTACTGTAACTTACCCCCACAACACATCATAGACAGGGTCCAGACACACAGCCTGATTACTGTAACTTACCCCCACAACACATCATAGACAGGGTCCAGACACACAGCCTGATTACTGTAACTTACCCCCACAACACACCAAAGGCACACAGCCTGATTACTGTAACTTACCCCCACAACACATCATAGACAGGGTCCAGACACACAGCCTGATTACTGTAACTTACCCCCACAACACATCATAGACAGGGTCCAGACACACAGCCTGATTACTGTAAATTACCCCCACAACACATCATAGACAGGGTCCAGACACACAGCCTGATTACTGTAACTTACCCCCACAACACATCATAGACAGGGTCCAGACACACAGCCTGATTACTGTAACTTACCCCCACAACACATCATAGACAGGGTCCAGACACACAGCCTGGTTACTGTAACTTACCCCCACAACACATCATAGACAGGGTCCAGACACACAGCCTGATTACTGTAACTTACCCCCACAACACATCATAGACAGGGTCCAGACACACAGCCTGATTACTGTAACTTACCCCCACAACACATCATAGACAGGGTCCAGACACACAGCCTGATTACTTAACTTACCCCCACAACACATCATAGACAGGGTCCAGACACACAGCCTGGTTACTGTAACTTACCCCCACAACACATCATAGACAGGGTCCAGACACACAGCCTGGTTACTGTAACTTACCCCCACAACACATCATAGACAGGGTCCAGACACACAGCCTGATTACTGTAACTTACCCCCACAACACATCATAGACAGGGTCCAGACACACAGCCTGATTACTGTAACTTACCCCCACAACACATCATAGACAGGGTCCAGACACACAGCCTGGTTACTGTAACTTACCCCCACAACACATCATAGACAGGGTCCAGACACACCGCCTGGTTACTGTAACTTACCCCCACAACACATCATAGACAGGGTCCAGACACACAGCCTGGTTACTGAGGTTCTCCTGATCTTCCCCAACAAAGCTGTTATAATGGAAGAAACAAAATCTTCAAATACGTACACGCGTTAACAGCATTGCCCTGGCGCATGTAGTTAACCCTGGAGTGAGATTTGACTAGTGGGATCTCATTTAAAAGTAAACACAAAAGTGCCTTACATAAATCTAAGATAACATCTCATAAGAGAAAAGAAGGCTGGTGAACAAATAGGAAATATCCATCAGTCAAGTCTCACTGAGGATTTATGCATTTTTTATAGATTTCATTTTTTTAAATAGTTTTAAAAAACGACAATTAACAGTAGCTCTCAAATCACAAGTTATGATCAATGTAAGCTGCGCGGCTGTTATGATCAATGTAGGCTGCGGGGCTGTTTGGAATTACGCCGCAGCAAATTCTGATAATAACAACAATACACTATCTGTCTATGGGTATAAAATTTAGCACAAAATGGATGCTGTGCAACTTTGCATATAGTTTGTTTTTTTTTACTTCGCACACCTTCTACTTCTATAGAACCTTAGAGGGAAAATTGGTTCTGATCCCAACTTATTTTTATTGAACAATTTATGAACCCTTCTAATTGTTTACTCTGTTTATGGTGGAGTTGTCAATTATTGGGGTCATAAATTTTGGATGCCAGGAAATGTCATTTTATCACATAATTTGGAAACCAGAAGGGGACATCACTGCCAATTTTTTATTTAAAAGCTTAATGCTATGATTGTTATCTTTATATTTTAAAACTAGATGACCCTGCAATGATCTCAGTACAAAAGAATAATTTCAAAGAAACCAATGAGTGGTACTTTTTTAAAAACAATTATACCAGAAAACATCGCGGAAGTGTGCTAAACAAATTCCAAATTAAATGGAAAACGGATAAATGAATTAATATTTAAAAAGCTTACATGAGTTTAAAAAAAAACGTATTAAGTGCCTGGGCCCCAAAATTAGTGATAATTTTTTAAAATATATTGCCATTTTACTCGTCAACTTATTAAATGTTCAGGGTGAAGTTAGATAGATAAATAGATCTTCAACTTGCTCATACTTATCAGACAGACAGATATATACCTCATATAAGCAAAAAACAACATTATGGGTCCCTGGAGCCCCATGACTGTTGAATTATTTTTTTTTAAATTGCCAGTTAACATCCCGGGGATGTACAACACAATCTCCCAAAGCTTCATGGTGATCGGTTGAATGGTGTAGTAGGCTGTACAGGGCATACATACACATACTTTCATTTATTTATATATATACATTTTAGGGCTGCGGAAATTAACGATTAAAATTTTTTTAACGATTAATCGACGCGCCACTTATAAATGTACAGGAAGTCAAAAAGTAAAATATTGCCGCCGATAAATATAAACTTATTTTACGTACGATAACATGCACATTTTGGTTTTAAACTATTGAATGACGTGAATGTTCAAAATGTTGATAAAGGTTATTGTGTCCATTGAGAGAAATCGTTTGCCTACCGTGCAATGTTCCCTCTAAGTCTAAGCTTCTTTGGTCTCTGTGAAAAGTTTTAAAAATCTCGTGTGCAAAGTTGCACAACGTCCATTTTTTGTGCAATGTTTTACAAAATTTGCTGCGCTGTGATTCTAAACTCCTCCATGGCGTCGGGTCAAATATCTGCGCAGCTGCGATGCTTAAAGGGAACATTGCCACCATGGTTCTAACACTTCGCTTACATATCACCTGCAAGCCAAACATCCACTACAGTATCAGAAACTTCAGCTAAGACAATCTAAAGCTATGTGAATGATTGTTCAGCTCGGCTGGTTATATTGTCGGTAAGACCTGCTCATCACTTGAACCAAATGATGTCAATACACTTGTCTGTTTGCGTTTTTGGTTACAAGATGTCATATAAAGAAGACATTCCAGTGTTATTTCGATTTTACATTTAATAAATGTTACTTATGACACCTTAAAAGTCAATTTTTGTATTTAATCGAAATTAACGATTAATTAATAGTTAATTTTTCAAAAGTTAACGATTACATTTAAATTAATAAATTAATCATTAACAGCCCTAATATATATATATATATGTAATTATTAAAAATTCATTCAGAACTTTAGGCAAAGGAAGTTATTAAAAAAATATATGTATTCAATTGTAGTGTGTACCGTATTCAATTGTAGTGTGCACCGTATTCAATTGTAGTGTGCACTGTATTTAATTTTAGTGTGCATCGTATTTATTGTAGAGAGCACTGTATTTAATTGTAGTGTGCATCGTATTTATTGTAGAGTAATAATCGGCATCCTTCCGTCTCGCGAGACGATGGTGCATCACTGTTGAGTTGGGTTGCATTTCCTCGAGTGGCTGTGCAGTGCTATCCTTGAGTGATAGTCTTTACCACAGCTTTTACACACGAATTCTGTGCTATCAAATGTTTTGGCATTTCTCCTAGCTCTTCTGTCTGTAGCCTCCTCCATCCTTCGCTCCTCGACTACTATGACGCACTCTTTTACAACAGTGCGCCACTTAGATCGGTCTTCTGCCTTACACTCCCAGTCGCTTGTGTGTATTCTGGCTGCTTTCATGTCCCTTTGGCAGACATCTTTAAATCGCAGACATGGCCGACCTGTCTTCCTCTTTCCCGATGACAGTTCTCCATATAGCAGGTCCTTGGGGATTCGGCCAGGGCTCATTCTTTTAACATGTCCTAGCCATCTCAGGCATCTTTCACTAAGGATTGAGAACATACTTTGGGTATTGGCGCGCATTAGGACCTCAGTATTAGGCACTTTGTCTTGCCATTTAATGCCTAGGATGCGTCGCAGGCATCTCAAGGGGAAGCTATTAAGCTTGCGCTCTTGGGATGTATAAGTGGTCCATGTCTCGCTCCGGTATAGCAGTGTACTAATGACGCAGGCTCTATAGACACGCTGATTTGCAGACCAAATTCTTTGCAGGCATTGGAGAAGCTTGACACGACTTGTTGCAAACCAGTTTCTGTGTGTGCTGTTAATGCCGCATCATCCGCAAAGAGTAGCTCACGAATTAGGATATCTGTCGTTTTGGTCTTGGCTCGGAGGCGGGCAGTTTTGAAAAGTCCTCCATCAGCTCTGGTGTGTAACCAGATTCCATCACTGCTATCCTTGAATGCGTATCGAAGCAGTACAGAGAAGAATATTGCAAACAGTGTTGGTGCACGTACACAACCTTGTTCAACTCCACTGCTGACAGGAAAGGCTTCTGACGCAGCTCCATCGAACTGCACTGTGCCCTGCATATTTTCATGGAACTGTCTGATGATGGCGAGTAGGTGTGGGGGACAGCCGATTTTTACCAGGATTTGGAATAGCCCGTTGCGACTGACGAAATCAAAGGCTTTCGTAAGGTCCACAAAGGCAATGTATAGTGGCATCTGTTGCTCTCTGCATTTTTCCTGGAGCTGCCGTATGGAGAACACCATGTCTATTGTAGATCGACCAGCCCGGAAACCGCACTGAGCTTCTGGATAGACACGGGATGCTAGACTCTGTAAACGTGTTAGTATGACACGGGCGAAGGCCTTTCCTACAATACTAAGGAGTGAGATGCCGCGATAGTTATTGCAGTCACTTCTATCACCCTTGTTTTTATATAGTTTCAATATATTTACATCCTTTAGGTCTTGGGAGATGTAGCCCTGCTCCCAGCAGAGGGACAGAAGCTCGTGCAATGGTTGGAGTAAAGCTGTCTTGCCCTCTTTAGAGCTTCTGGTTGTATGCCATCATTCCCAGGGGCTTTTCCACAAGCTAGGCTGTCAATTGATTGGCTCAGCTCTTCCTGTGTGGGCATGACATCAAGTTCTTCCATGAGTGGCATATCGGGGATGTTATCTAGAGCGGTGCTGGAGACTGTGGTAACTGTTGAGTACAGTTCCAGATAATGCTCAACCCCACCGTTTTAGCTGTCCTGCCTGGTCTTGGATAATTTCTCCACTTTTGGACTTTAGGTGGGCAACTTTGGACGTCAAAGGGCCAGTTGCTCTTTTGATATTTTCGTACATGGCTTTGGCATTGCCCATGTCTGCAGCTGATTGTATACTGGAGCAGAGGTTAAGCCAGTAGGTATTGGCACATTGACGGGCAACTTTTTGGGCATGCGACTTTGCTGTTTTTAGGGCATGCAGCCTGTCGGATGTGGGCTTTTCCTTGTAGGCCATAAGAGCTTTCCTTTTGGCTTCAGTGACGGGTTTCATCTCGTCCCAATATTCATCAAACCAGTCTGTATTTTTGTGAGATTTCTTGCCAAAGGCATGCATTGCTGATGTATAGATTATGTCTCTGAGATGCGTCCATTTGGAGTCAATGGTGACGCTTGGGGTCGTCTTTGAGAGACCTTCCTTCACTTTGTCGGTGAACAGCTGCGTTTTCTCAGGGTCTTTCATGCAGAAGGTGTTGATGCGTGGACATCCCTTTTTCTTGGTGTGGTACGAGTTTTTCCTCATAATTCGTACCTTGCTGGCCACAAGGGAGTGATCCGTGTCGCAGTCGACGCTGTGATAGCTGCGGGTGAGTAGGACGCTAGCCAGTTGTGCACGCCTGGTGATGATGAGGTCCAGCTGGTGCCATTGGCGCGATCGAGGGTGTCTCCAGGATACTTGGTGTATATCCTTGTAGAGTGCACCGTATTTAATTGTAGTGTGAGCAAGCTAACAAGTTTTGAGTCCTACAGTTTGTCATTACACTATGAAGGCTCAGCTATGATATGTCTGAACATGACAGTGATGTTTGGTTCAATGGTCCTACATTGACCATATACTGGGCCACCATCAACAGTAAACAATAGTATTATATATATAAACACCCTCAATTATCACTGACTCATTCAGTAACGCTAAGAGACATCAATCTGCTTTTTTTTTAATTGAAAATATAGACTTAAAAATCATAATCATTTTGGTTTCCAGATTAATATTAACAATGAAGTCATTGTTTTAGCTCATATTTTAATTTTGGAAAAGGGAACAATATAAAAAGATGATTTGAGGATTGTTAATTATAAAATACTTTGTGTAAATTACAGGAATATTTTGTATTTATCAAACAAGGATAAGATACTTGGGCTTTTGGCAAAAAAAAAGGGGGCGCCGTAGACGCCCTACAACCCCTATTATAAAATACTTTGTGTACATTTCAGTAAGTTTAATGTTTCGTATTTATCAAACAAGGACAAGTTAGTTGGACTTTTTAAAAAAGTGGGCGCAGTAGGCACCCTAAAAAAAACATGGGCGCCGTAGCCGACACGGCGTCGCAGCACAACCTAGTGAAATATACTACACAACATTAGCACTTATCAGAGCAGACATGTGACGTGCTCTGGTGATTCTATTCTTTTACCTTTTGCAGTTGCCATCAGTTTTACTGATCATAAGGCACTTGATTAATCCAGCATTGTCTTCACCTCTGGGAATGAGTCCTGTGAATGTATGTATTGTCAGTGTTGGGCTTTAGTCATAGTAACTATTGGGGAGCTACATAATACAGTTGGTACAAGACACTGGCATGGTTTAGTCATAGTAACTATTGGGGGAGCTACATAATACAGTTGGTACAAGACACTGGCATGGTTTAGTCATAGTAACTATTGGGGAGCTACATAATACAGTTGGTACAAGACACTGGCATGGTTTAGTCATAGTAACTATTGGGGGAGCTACATAATACAGTTGGTACAAGACACTGGCATGGTTTAGTCATAGTAACTATTGGGGGAGCTACATAATACAGTTGGTACAAGACACTGGCATGGTTTTATAGATTGATAGATATTGAACAAAAACATCTTTTAAATGGCTGTAATGATTAATACATATTTGAACGATTAATATATTTGGATTTAGATAAGTACTTCCCAAGTATTATGAAGAGATGTGTATAAGAGATGTGTATAAGAGATGTGTATAAGAGATGTGTATAAGAGATGTGTATAAGAGATGTGTATAAGAGATGTGTATAAGAGATGTGTATAAGAGATGTGTATAAGAGATGTGTATAAGAGATGTGTATAAGAGATGTGTATAAGAGATGTGTATAAGAGATGTGTATAAGAGATGTGTATAAGAGATGTGTATAAGAGATGTGTATAAGAGATGTGTATAAGAGATGTGTATAAGAGATGTGTATAAGAGATGTGTATAAGAGATGTGTATAAGAGATGTGTATAAGAGATGTGTATAAGAGATGTGTATAAGAGATGTGTATAAGAGATGTGTATAAGAGATGTGTATAAGAGATGTGTATAAGAGATGTGTATAAGAGATGTGTATAAGAGATGTGTATCTTGTTAAACATTCAACTACTACATAAACCAATATTTACTACTAGATAAGCCAATTCTAACTTCTAGATATTCAAAGCTCTATTATATTTGATTCATGTTAATCTCAGTTATAAATTTACTCCTATTAATGTTAATCTCAAGATGTTAATTTAAAGAAAAGAAAATTTTCCAATATGAAATCTTTATAGTTGCTTTACATACTGAAAAAGTCCAGTAATTAAAGTCTCCTTTTCTAGACCTTTGCTGGCCAGTAGGGCAAGTCAAACACCCATCAAAGTTTCTATAGCCACAGCATACGAGGGGATTGTGTGGCTAGCACAATGTGCAGCCGCCTTTACTTCCCCAACTGATGTTAGATGAGCTCAGGGACGCCCTTTAGCCTCGGAAACAAGACCCTGCCTTCACTGAGACTCGAACCCGTGACTCTCGGTATGACAGCCAAGCGCGGTGCCGCTTGACCACCGCAACCCCCCCCCAACTGGTGTACTATAAATTAAGCAGCTCTAGGTGTATACCAGACTTACCAATACTAGCTAGGTGTATACCAGACTTACCAATACTAGCTAGGTGTATACCAGACTTACCAATACCAGCTAGGTGTATACCAGACTTACCAATACTAGCTAGGTGTATGCCAGACTTACCAATACTAGCTAGGTGTATACCAGACTTACCAATACTAGCTAGGTGTATGCCAGACTTACCAATACTAGCTAGGTGTATACCAGACTTACCAATACAAGCTAGGTGTATACCAGACTTACCAATACTAGCTAGGTGTATACCAGACTTACCAATACAAGCTAGGTGTATACCAGACTTACCAATACTAGCTAGGTGTATACCAGACTTACCAATACTAGCTAGGTGTATGCCAGACTTACCAATACTAGCTAGGTGTATGCCAGACTTACCAATACAAGCTAGGTGTATACCAGACTTACCAATACTAGCTAGGTGTATGCCAGACTTACCAATACTAGCTAGGTGTATACCAGACTTACCAATACAAGCTAGGTGTATACCAGACTTACCAATACTAGCTAGGTGTATACCAGACTTACCAATACTAGCTAGGTGTATACCAGACTTACCAATACAAGCTAGGTGTATACCAGGCTTACCAATACAAGCTCTAGGTGTATACCAGACTTACCAATACTAGCTAGGTGTATAACAGACTTATCAATACAAGCTCTAGGTGTATACCAGACTTACAAATACAAGCTCTAGGTGTATACCAGACTTACCAATACAATCTCTAGGTGTATACCAGACTTACCAATACAAGCTCTAGGTGTATACCAGACTTACCAATACAAGCTCTAGGTGTATACCAGACTTACCAATACAAGCTCTAGGTGTATACCAGACTTACCAATACAAGCTCTAGGTGTATACCAGACTTACCAATACAAGTCTTGCTGGCAAAGATGTTTGACCTGCCAAGTGTGTGAGCATTGATCAGGGACTCATCAATCCTCATCATTGTCTGGTCACCACTTGCTCCAACCCAGGTGGCCCTTCTTCCAAACTTGGCACCTGAATGGTCAGCAAAATGGTGGCAATATTATTGTTAAAAAAAGAAATTGTGTTTATAATTCCATATTTATTAACAGTGGCGTAGCTAGAACTTTTGCCGCCCGGGGCGGTCTCCAATTTGCCGCCCTTTTTAAGGATCGCCCATAAATGACATCACCGAAGGGGGGGGGGTGGGGTGGGGGGTGGTCGATTCACACATTTGTGAAGATGTGTGATGATGGTGGTGTGTGTGTTTAATAAATGTGACGTCACATTAAAACGCGCAACTTTATCTAAAAGTTTCACTTAAATATTTGATAACTGATACTTTATTTAATGATGTTTTATATGTCTTCACCCGTGTTATGATATTATAGTGCAGCCTTAAAGGAAAAAATATTGAATTGAAACATGCTCATTTCCAAATAAATAAAATGAACAAAAAAACTTTTTTAAAAGAATGAGGCCCGGCTGCAGTGAGGAATGAAGAATCTGGCATGAAAAAGCAGAAAATAATTTTTTAATCACAAACTTAGTAGTCACACAGGGGGACTCAGAACTCTAAGTTTTATTGATATTTATTGTGATCGATTGTGGGATTTAATGTGAGATATAAAATTTGATCAACTAACACAACAATTCTGAGTCCCCCTGTGTGACTTCTTAGTTTGTGATTAAAAAAATATTTTCTGCTTTTTCATGCGAGATTCTACATTCCTCACTGCAGCTGGGCCTCATTCTTTTAAAAAAGTTTTTTTGTTCATTTTATTTTCTACTTTTACGCGTTAACAAAAAATTTGTAAAAATTAATTTCATTCATGAAGTCCTGTTAAATGTCCTGTTAGCCAAGTTCATCTAAAGACGAAATTTGTGAGCAAAGTATGACATTTTCTATAAATATAAACTTGCACATTCTTAACTCCTTTCCATATGTGCGCTGATCCACTTAGCAGAAAGAACAAAAAATTTTCACAACACATGGATTGTCTATATAAGACATTCTATGATTTTGCTTGTTCTATCTGGAATGATTTTCTATACACATTACACATATCATATACACAACACGACACGGGAAGTGTGTCATTTTTTACTTTTGTTTTTCCGCCCGACCGACCGCCTGCAAACCCAAGAGACGACGGTGAATTTAATATAAGGAATTGAATTAGACAACCCCGTAAAAACAAAAGAAGTTAATATAAGGGATTGAATTAAACAACCCCGTAAAAACAAAGTTTGACTATAAATCCCTTTTTTATGAGACATAACTAAAAAGTATTTATCATGCTTGAACGCGAAAAACATTTACAGGCTGAGATTCCTTAAATACCCTTTATTTTAAAACGAAAAAAGTTTTGGTCACGGATGGTTGAACTTAACTCAGCGTGACGCGTAAAATGTCAACAAAAGCTTGCCACTACATATAGAGATAAACTAAAAATGCATTAATTTAATTACGGTACATTCGATCGATCTGAAAATTACATAGCTTTATCCTCTCCACAAGCCAAACCTACTGTGAAACTTTCAGCTCTCTAGCAAGTCAGAAAACGTGTTTACAAGCGTTTTGAAAAAGTTGACGACAAAACCGGAAGCGTTGAATCCGGAATCCTTCACGAGTTAATAGGACAGGGGCCTTAAAAAAACGGCTTTTATATGAGAGGGGGGCCAAAGCTTTGTGACGTCATATCGAATAAAAGGGGTCTAAGTTGAGGGGGAAGGGGTGAAAAATCAGCCAAAATAGCTTGACGTCATTTATAGATGGCCCCATTTAAGTCAGTCATATGATGGATTTTATAAATTAATAACCATGAATAAATAATTGTAATTGAAGCGTTGTAAAGTCGGAAAATTCCTTTTACCATGGCATGCCATATTTATGTAAGCAGTAATAAAAGAGGCAGCATAAAATGATATACCTATGAATACATACTTATAAAAATACAAGATACTTTTTTAAGGCCACAAGAAAGTTACCGAGCTAGCCGCACCACCTAATACGACAAACATATTCCACACTTACACCCAAAAAACATTACCAATAAATATTCTTTTATTTTGTAATATTTATAGATTTTAAAAAAAATTTTACAAACAAGGAAATTGTATAACTTCAGTTTGGAGAAGTTCCTTTCACAACTAGCGACACTGATAGCAATTGTTGAAAAATTCTTAGCAAAATTACAGTTTTGGGTACAGAATTTTCCAATCTATACTGTTGAAATAGTTGAATAAATTTTAATAGATCAAGGGGTCTTCCCTCCCCCCCCCCTTTTTTTTCTCTAACGTAATGCCTCTTCTTGTGTAGGTACAGCCATAAAAACCTGGATCTTTTTTTTTCAATATTAAAATTTCCTTTATCATGTAAAAACAGTAATTTATTTCATATTGAAATTCTTCATTTAGTAGGTTACATGGTATTATACACGAATATTTTCTTGCAAGGATATGCAACTCCTCAAAGCTTTCTTTTATAATTCCTTCCATGGATAAATACAATTCTCGTTGGACTTCTTGTTCTAAAAATAGAACGTCTTCTGAATTTTCCCCACTCATATTTTTTCTCCTTCTAACTCGGCGTTCTCCAACTTTTTACAAAATGTTTTCGCTGATATAACAGCGTTTTGTATTAGCACATCTCTTTGTTCCCTGAAATGGGTTTGCATTAATTTTAAAAAAACGAGTTCCCATTATTTAGGATAACACAGAAAAGAAAAAGACTGCATTGAATAAAGTTCCAGCATCTGATCTCATTTCACTAGTTACTTCTTCAGATGTCAATTTTTCCAAAACGCTTGAAATTTTAAGGAATCTTTTTTTTGAAATTATGTATGCCTATTGTGATGTTTATTAAGGGATAAATTTGAATATTTTGATATTCATGTCATAATTCAAATAATTATTTACACATTACTTTAATATGATAGGCGTAACATTTTTAATGAATAACCGTATTTTAATTTGATTATTTGTGCTACTTTAATACAATAAAAACAAAATGAATTTAATTTTTAAATATTCGCTTACAATAATTTTCTGAAAACTGAAACAGTAATGTAAATTACTACTTGCAAGTTAAACACAATATTTGAACCACCATGCCATGTAGGTACTTGTTCGCACATTATTCTACGCATGTCGAAATTCCAACAAAAACAGTCGTGGCGATATTAATAGCACATATTATTCGGCCCAGCGGTGATGTGTTTTTGTGTGCAGTTTTCATATAAAAGCGTCATCTGTGACGTATACCGCTAAATTTTCCAAACAAATCCTATGTAATCAAACTAATGGTGTGCCACCCGTTAAGTAAGACTCCAAATTACCAATATTTTTGTTTCACCTTGGTTTCCCCCCTTCAAAAGAAAAAAGGCGGTTGTCGGAAATGGCTGTACTTTTCAAATGCCCACAAAATGCCGCCCTCTGAATGTGTGCCGACGGGGCGGACCGCCCCCTGCCCCCCTCTTGCTACGCTACTGTTTATTAACTTTTGTTTCAACATTGACATATTGGCATCATTATTTTAATATGTCTCTTCACTTGCATTGTTCTTAAATTGCAGGAACTTGATGATGCAAATCTATTTGAGACATTCAGTATTTAAACTCACAGTTAAGTGTCTGACAGTGACTGATTGCATTAGAGGAGAGACAAATCAACTCACCCACACCTGGGACTGGGCCGGGTAAACTAAACCATGGCGTGTTTTTACTTTTCACAGGGGACTCGTCCAGACCATTTCTGCCCAGTGCTCCTTTCTAAAAGTGAGAGCAACACACAAGAAAATGTTGCATTATGATAATGAGCTAAAATCTAGAAGATACAAAGCCATGCCTTCATTCTGAGCACTGACAAGTATTTCCAGATGATTCTTTGATTTTGCTATGTAAACAATACAAGTATAGAACAATGCTGACTTGACTATGTAAACAAAACAAGTCTAGAACAGTGCTGCCTAGTACATCCACTGCTATGTAAACAATACAAGTATAGAACAGTGCTGACTTGACAATGTAAACAAAACAAGTATAGAACAGTGCTGCCTAGTACATCCACTGCTATGTAAACAATACAAGTATAGAACAGTGCTGACTTGACAATGTAAACAAAACAAGTATAGAACAGTGCTGCCTGGTACATCCACTGCTATGTAAACAATACAAGTATAGAACAGTGCTGACTTGACTATGTAAACAAAACAAGTTTAGAACAGTGCTGCCTGGTACATTCTATGTAAACAAAACAAGTATAGAACAGTGCTGCCTGGTACATCCTATGTAAACCAAACAAGTATAGAACAGTGCTGCCTGGTACATCCTATGTAAACCAAACAAGTATAGAACAGTGCTGCCTGGTACATTCTATGTAAACAAAACAAGTATAGAACAGTGCTGCCTGGTACATCCTATGTAAACAAAACAAGTATAGAACAGTGCTTGACCCACCTGGTGATCTCCACACGTGTAGATTTGCCCAGTGTTCAGAAGAAAAACAGAATGATGGCTTCCTGCGGCCACCATTTGGGCTGAAAGTGGTAGGGGAACTTTTGTGGGTCGACCCCTTTAGAGATATGCAACAGAAATAAGATGATAAGATTTCAGTAGTTTCAGTTTTCAAAAGTATGTTAACCTAGTAAGTTGTCTAAGTCAAGGATGGTATTTCTAACAGCCCAGTCTGAACTTATATTCGATGTTATTTTTACATTGATGTATGAAGATTCTGTGTCTGTGTGTCCCCCTGTTTAGCCTGTTAAAAACAACAGAGCAGCAGACTTTCTTTCAAATCATAAGATTTGTGCAAACCAACAAAACATAAATTAGTGAGTTAAATAACACAAAACGATAAGTATAAATATTGTTTATCTTAACTTAATTTTCAGCCTAGACATGATCTGTAAACCTTCCTGTTTACTTCAGCGGATGTTTTATAGCAATGACACCAAGATGGAAATTTCTCAATTATTTTATCACTAATATTTATTTCTAAAGCTATACACACCTAATGTCTGACGGCAGTTCTCAACTCACCTTATTTTCTAAGTTATCACAAACAAATATTTATTTCTAAAGCTATGCACACCTAATGTCTGACGGCAGTTCTCAACTCACCTTATTTTCTAAGCTATCACAAACAAATATCTATTTCTAAAGCTATACACATCTAATTTCTGACGGCAGTTCTCAACTCACCTTATCTTCTAAGTTATCACAAACAAATATTTATTTATAAAGCTATACACACCTAATGTCTGACGGCAGTTCTCAGCTCACCTTATTTTCTAAGCTATCACAAACAAATATCTATTTCTAAAGCTATACACACCTAATGTCTGACGGCAGTTCTCAACTCACCTTATTTTCTAAGTTATCACAAACAAATATTTATTTCTAAAGCTATACACACCTAATGTCTGACGGCAGTTCTCAACTCACCTTATTTTCTAAGCTATCACAAACAAATATCTATTTCTAAAGCTATACACATCTAATTTCTGACGGCAGTTCTCAACTCACCTTATCTTCTAAGTTATCACAAACAAATATTTATTTATAAAGCTATACACACCTAATGTCTGACGGCAGTTCTCAGCTCACCTTATTTTTGTGTCTCCCAATCCAAGTTGTCCATTGTTGTTACTTCCAAAGGCGTAGACATCACCGTTGTGGAGCAGGACAACTAAAAATGTTTTAAATCTTTAAAACTTTGGGTTCTAACCAATCATTAACATTCCTCTTACTTAAGAATAGAATGTGCACTGGGTATTTCAAATGTTTTGTAGTGATCTCCCCTAGATTATTGCCCCTTGATGTGTGCATGTCATAAAGTTATTGTCTTAAGTAACAGATTCAAGAAAGGAGGGACGTGATAAATTGTCTACTGACGTGTATGGTGCAGACCAACGGCCACCTGCACGGCAGGGTTTCCTGGACCATCTAGCACAGTCTCTGCTGGTGGCAGGCTGACCAACTTGGTGATTTCAGCTTCTGCTTCGTTGCCTTCTTCTGGGGAAACATGTATACGTTCTCAGTAGTCTTAAAGATATGTAAGGTGTCTTAAATCTGTGTAAACAAAATTGCTCTCAGGTGAACCATGTTTATTTATTGAGTGAAATTCACTTTTATTTCAAAAACTTTCAAATATTTCCTTAAATTTTTTTTAAAGATGTAAAATTGTAAATTTTCAAGGAGAATGTGTCATTTCTATATAGAAATAGCAATGTTGTACATGCCTCTGTTTTTCCTCTCCCTGGCCAGTTTATGAACTTTTCTCAGCTGCATCTGTTTCACTTGCAGTTTGTCATTCTTTTTCTCCACTGCATCCAGACGCCGTTCTGCTTCAATAAAACATGGCCACAAAAAGACAAAGCTGATTATATCTTAAATTAAATTTTGGCACAGATGGCTCCAAGAAAATATCTGACTACATGTAACTATAAGTCTGAAACATGTTCTACAATAATTCCCTCCCGAAAAAAAATTATTTAAAAAGAAACCATTAACTCACGAATGACGTCCAGAAGACCGCGGGCGTCCAGTTCATTTATTCCAAGTTTCTCTTCGGCACACACACGACAGGCGCCACATTCAGAACATCCTGAATCACCTGCACCACAACCACACGGCCTGCAGTAGAATAGATTGTGGTTTATTTATTGGCGTTACGACTTAATTTGTACCTTACATGATATCAAAATGTGTAGTTTACATGATATTAAAATGTGTAGTTTACATGATATTAAAATGTGTAGTTTACATGATATTAAAATGTGTAGTTTACATGATATTAAAATGTGTAGTTTACATGATATTAAAATGTGTAGTTTACATGATATTAAAATGTGTAGTTTATATGATATTAAAATGTGTAGTTTACATGATATTAAAATGTGTAGTTTACATGATATTAAAATGTGTAGTTTACATGATATTAAAATGTGTAGTTTACATGATATTAAAATGTGTAGTTTACATGATATTAAAATGTATAGTTTACATGATATTAAAATGTGTAGTTTACATGATATTAAAATGTGTAGTTTACATGATATTAAAATGTGTAGTTTACATGATATCAAAATGTGTAGTTTACATGATATTAAAATGTGTAGTTTATATGATATTAAAATGTGTAGTTTACATGATATTAAAATGTATAGTTTACATGATATTAAAATGTGTAGTTTACATGATATTATAATGTGTAGTTTACATGATATTATAATGTGTAGTTTACATGATATTAAAATGTGTAGTTTACATGATATTAAAATGTGTAGTTTACATGATATTATAATGTGTAGTTTACATGATATTATAATGTGTAGTTTACATGATATTAAAATGTGTAGTTTACATGATATTAAAATGTGTAGTTTACATGATATTAAAATGTGTAGTTTACATGATATTAAAATGTGTAGTTTACATGATATTATAATGTGTAGTTTACATGATATTAAAATGTGTAGTTTACATGATATTAAAATGTGTAGTTTACATGATATTATAATGTGTAGTTTACATGATATCAAAATGTGTAGTTTACATGATATCAAAATGTGTAGTTTACATGATATCAAAATGTGTAGTTTACATGATATCAAAATGTGTAGTTTACATGATATTATAATGTGTAGTTTACATGATATTATAATGTGTAGTTTACATGATATCAAAATGTGTAGTTTACATGATATCAAAATGTGTAGTTTACATGATATTAAAATGTGTAGTTTACATGATATTAAAATGTGTAGTTTACATGATATTATAATGTGTAGTTTACATGATATTAAAATGTGTAGTTTACATGATATCAAAATGTGTAGTTTACATGATATTAAAATGTGTATTTTACATGATATTAAAATGTGTAGTTTACATGATATTAAAATGTGTAGTTTACATGATATTAAAATGTGTAGTTTACATGATATTAAAATGTGTAGTTTACATGATATTAAAATGTGTAGTTTACATGATATTAAAATGTGTAGTTTACATGATATTAAAATGTGTAGTTTACATGATATTAAAATGTGTAGTTTACATGATATTAAAATGTGTAGTTTACATGATATCAAAATGTGTAGTTTACATGATATTAAAATGTGTAGTTTACATGATATTAAAATGTGTAGTTTACATGATATTAAAATGTGTAGTTTACATGATATTAAAATGTGTAGTTTACATGATATTAAAATGTGTAGTTTATATGATATTAAAATGTGTAGTTTACATGATATTAAAATGTGTAGTTTACATGATATTAAAATGTGTAGTTTACATGATATTAAAATGTGTAGTTTACATGATATTAAAATGTGTAGTTTACATGATATTAAAATGTGTAGTTTACATGATATTAAAATGTGTAGTTTACATGATATCAAAATGTGTAGTTTACATGATATCAAAATGTGTAGTTTACATGATATTAAAATGTGTAGTTTACATGATATTAAAATGTGTAGTTTACATGATATTAAAATGTGTAGTTTACATGATATCAAAATGTGTAGTTTACATGATATTAAAATGTGTAGTTTACATGATATTAAAATGTGTAGTTTACATGATATTAAAATGTGTAGTTTACATGATATTAAAATGTGTAGTTTACATGATATTAAAATGTGTAGTTTACATGATATTAAAATGTGTAGTTTACATGATATTAAAATGTGTAGTTTACATGATATTAAAATGTGTAGTTTACATGATATTAACATCTTTTGTTTTGTTGTAGATGCACAAGAACTAAAACATCAAAGCTAGCTACAAATGACCTTTTTTTTTGTTGCTAGTAGGCCTGTCAATGGGTACCCGGGACCCGGGTACCCGTTGCCG
Source organism: Ampullaceana balthica (assembly GCA_944989445.1). Lineage (NCBI taxonomy): Eukaryota > Metazoa > Mollusca > Gastropoda > Lymnaeidae > Ampullaceana > Ampullaceana balthica. The sequence continues at coordinate 795,769 of CALYLW010000063.1, forward strand.
AGCAATTACCCGGGTAGTAAAATTGCGCCCGGGTACCCGCGAATAGAATACTGCAATGTCTTTACCAACAGTGGTCGAACTGCGGCTTCTCTGTGTTCACATTTCGGCTTGTGAATAATTTATCAAATTAACATTTTTCGTTTTAAATATTTACTGTGAAATATGTTTAAAATGAAAACGCTTAAAAGGAAATAAATGTCGAACGGAAGTAAAATACAGTCCCGACAAACTAGACTGTATTTTGATACACTTTTTCCTGGAACATGAAACAAAAATAATTTAAAACAAAAAGTTTTTGGTTCTTTGAATTGTTCAAGTAAGGAAAAAAGAATACAACGTCAATAACTTGGAAGGGCTAGAAATGACCTTGGTTTTGGCTTTGAAATACGCCGCACATCTAATCTGCCCCCCCCCCTCACTAAAGTCTCCACTCCTATCCCTACCTTACTTTTTTTTTAAAAACACCTGCAATATTCTAAATTAATAATCCATTCGTTTAACGATTTTCACTATAATAAAAAAAATGTTTGGGGGATAGGTGCACTCAGTAAGACACAAAATAGAACACAACACCGATAAATAGGAAGGGCTAGAAATGACCTTGGCTTTGTCTTTGAAATACGTCGCACATCTTTGCTGCCGATAGATGAGCCAATATTGTTTATCTAATTACTTTCCCCCATCCCACACTCACGCACGTCTCCACTTCTATCCCCACCATATTTTTTTTAAAAACCTGCTACATTCATTTTTTTTTCTTTTCGCCCAATAATATTTCAATCGTTGAATGATCTTCATACTATAACAACAAACATAAATGCTGAGGGATGGGTCTTCTTTGGCTCGATATCTTATCTATACAGACGCTGCTTCTATGCAGAAGATAATTGCGTCCACAGACCATGACAGATGATCTGTTGGCAAGTGAAGCAGCGTTCACAGGCCCCGGCTTTGTGGGTTCCACGCATTACCCAGCCGCCTAACTAGTGTTAGGTACCCATTCGGAGCTGGGTGACTCAGGGACGCCCTAGGCCCCGGGAACAAATCCTTGCCTTGACATGGATTCGAACCCGTGACCATCAGTACGCCAGTCGAGCGTGCTGCCACTCGACCACCACGTTCCACCGGGTCCACTAAGTAGGTGAAGGTCCCGGAAAGTTTAGTCAATTACAACAGTTGTCAGTTATGAACTAGAAATTAACGCCTTGTCATCATACGATTACCGCCCTTTATCTTTATAACACTTTGTTTTCACTACCCCCTCCCTACCACCCATAAAAACAAATTCACTTTAGCGCCCCTCTGCTCATTGTTTTTCCACCACTGTACTATAGTAGTATTTCGAGGATATCATTTTCACATCGCTGAGTCATTACATCTAAATTTGCATCTCTCATAATAAAGAAAAAGGCTAATAGCGGGCATAACGGTGAATTTTTTTTTGGCATTTCCAACGGGTAACCCGGGTACCCGTTCAAAGCTTTGTACAACAATATTGACAGCCCTAGTTGCTAGTGGATTATTTAGGTGTACAGAATATTTCTTTGGGTTCGTGGGTTAGTTTAAACTGTTGGTAGTTTTATTTCTCAAATTTAAACAGTGGGCTTCCTGTCAAGTTAAGAACACACTTTGTGAGGCTCAAGTTAAGAAAGAGTATTGTTATCCTAATAAGTTTATTAAGCTAAAACAGCATTAGGTCTCAGATTTAATAAACAGTTGATAACAAATACCCATTACAAAATGTCATTCCTGAGAGACTATCAGTTGAAATCTCAGTGAGAGAATTTCATGCCTGGGTTTGATTGATACACAGATATTGAGTGAAAAGTTTTCCAGTAAATGACTCACATGCCTGGGTTTGATTGATACACAGATATTGAGTGAAAAGTTTTCCAGTAAATGACTCACATGCCTGGGTTTGATTGATACACAGATATTGAGTGAAAAGTTTTCCAGTAAATGACTCACATGCCTGGGTTTGATTGATACACAGATATTGAGTGAAAAGTTTTCCAGTAAATGACTCACATGCCTGGGTTTGATTGATACACAGATATTGAGTGAAAAGTTTTCCAGTAAATGACTCACATGCCTGGGTTTGATTGATACACAGATATTGAGTGAAAAGTTTTCCAGTAAATGACTCACATGCCTGGGTTTGATTGATACACAGATATTGAGTGAAAAGTTTTCCAGTAAATGACTCACATGCCTGGGTTTGATTGATACACAGATATTGAGTGAAAAGTTTTCCAGTAAATGACTCACATGCCAGGGTTTCTGTCTTTACGTCCACTGTTGACACAACTCACGCCATATCCTGTACATTCTCTACAGATTGAACAGATCATGCAGACCTCCTGGACCCACCTGTGTTTACCTGGGAATAGAAAAATGACATTCACACCTGTGTTTACCTGATAGTAGAAACATGACATTCACACCCGTGTTTACCTGGGAATAGAAACATGACATTCACACCTGTGTTTACCTGGGAATAGAAATATGACATTCACACCTGTGTTTACCTGGGAGTAGAAACATGACATTTTACTGAAGATACCATTTGAAAATTATATTTAAAACTCTTTTTGTTTAATCGTCTGCAACATTTTCATGGACATTTTCAATTTGTTGCCCACTATTTACAGGAATCTATCTACCCAATTTAATGTGCATCCAAACATTACAATACCTGGGGGACAGAGGTTATCATCCAGTTCAGTTTCTTACCTGGGGGACAGAGGTTATCATCCAGTTCAGTTTCTTACCTGGGGGACAGAGGTTATCATCCAGTTCAGTTTCTTACCTGGGGGACAGAGGTTATCATCCAGTTCAGTTTCTTACCTGGGGGACAGAGGTTATCATCCAGTTCAGTTTCTTACCTGGGGGACAGAGGTTATCATCCAGTTCAGTTTCTTACCTGGGGGACAGAGGTTATCATCCAGTTCAGTTTCTTACCTGGGGGACAGAGGTTATCATCCAGTTCAGTTTCTTACCTGGGGGACAGAGGTTATCATCCAGTTCAGTTTCTTACCTGCGGGACAGAGGTTATCATCCAGTTCAGTTTCTTACCTGGGGGACAGAGGTTATCATCCAGTTCAGTTTCCTCTTCATCTTCTGCCATTGTGATGTTGTGACTCACTGCAACAAGAAACATTCATATACATACAAGGGAAGAAATGGCTATCTGACATTTTTGAAATTGTTTAGTTATCCCCTGTATCTGATAGAGGATCAAACATAGAATGCTCTGAATGAGGTTTTATGATAAAATAATGTCTCTGACCCTATGAAAAATTCAAATATATTGAGTTAATTTATAAGAAATCTGTATAATTTTGAACTTTAAAACTTGAATATCTCAATACTACAAAAATGTGACATAGCAGTTTCTTCCCTTGAGCTCATCATATATAGTAATAAACCCAACACACAGACTAATACTGTTCTCCGATGAGATCTTCAATGTAACAAAACTATTCAGAGCCTGCAGGTGGTCTGCTTTCATATTTAAATCTTAAAATCCAAGTAATTTGAAAGGACAAAACTGTCATAAAACAGTTGTACAAAGCTTTGTGTTCAAATGTAAACATGATCATTGAGGGGCTATTTTAAAAGAAAGACCAGCGACTACCCAGATTACCAGCGACTACCCAGATTACCAGCGACTACCCAGATTACCAGCGACTACCCAGATTACCAGCGACTACCCAGATTATCAGCGACTACCCAGATTATCACAGCAATAATTCAAACACAAACATAAATCTAATAATCCCTCATCTGTTTATGAAGGTAAAACACTACAAGTTGGGCAACAGATTCATGAAACAATATCTCTTGTAGACAATGAGATACAAGAATCAGTTAGTAAAACTTTTGTCTTTCATTCAGATTTACAAAATTATATTTCATTAGCTCTGGCCATGCAGTACAAAGAGACAATTTTTAAAAAAAACTTTATTTACAAATGAGAGATATTTCCTAATATAATATCACAGAGACCAAAATAGCATCAAATAAAACTCCCTAGTGTGCTAGGCCATTCAAAGTTATGATATTTCCTAATATAATATCACAGAGACCAAAATAGCATCAAATAAAACTCCCTAGTGTGCTAGGCCATTCAAAGTTTATGCTTTTAAATACTTCCATGTTTCAACTGAGAACTCTGAACACATGGGTAGCTGATGAACAGACAAGTTTCAACTCTCACAGTCTGTGAAGACAGAAACAGACAAGCTTCAACTCTCACAGTCTGTGAAGACAGAAACAGACAAGTTTCAACTCTCACAGTCTGTGAAGACAGAAACAGACAAGCTTCAACTCTCACAGTCTGTGAAGACAGAAACAGACAAGTTTCAACTCTCACAGTCTGTGAAGACAGAAACAGACAAGTTTCAACAACTCTCACAGTCTGTGAAGACAGAAACAGACAAGTTTCAACAACTCTCACAGTCTGTGAAGACAGAAACAGACAAGTTTCAACTCTCACAGTCTGTGAAGACAGAAACAGACAAGTTTCAACTCTCACAGTCTGTGAAGACAGAAACAGACAAGTTTCAACTCTCACAGTCTGTGAAGACAGAAACAGACAAGTTTCAACAACTCTCACAGTCTGTGAAGACAGAAACAGACAAGTTTCAACAACTCTCACAGTCTGTGAAGACAGAAACAGACAAGTTTCAACTCTCACAGTCTGTGAAGACAGAAAGAGACAAGAAGAACTCACTATCAGTTTGAGCATCATCATCATCATCTATTGTAATGTCTCCCTGACTTTTCCTCTTGCTGGCTCCAAATATGCGTGAGATCCATTCTCAAAGGGTGAACAAAATTGGAACGTGTTACAGGTAAGTGGGGGAAAGTTACAGATCAATGGGAGCAAGTTACAAAATCAGTGCGAACTTGTTACAAATCAGTGCGAACATGTTACAAATCAGTGCAAACTAGCATCTGACCAATGGAAACATGTTACAGACCATTGAGAGCATTTAAAAATCCAGTCTGAACATGTCACACATCATTGGCAACATGTTACAGTTCAGTGAGAATATATTACAGATAAGTTGGAACATGTTTTAGAGATAAATTCTACAATGTGGAAACAATCTCAAAAGTTGAACAACGCTTGACTAGGCCATAAAGACAGTCATTTCCAGGGGGCCTGCGATGCAGTTAGTGATAAAAAAGTTGACCCGTCAAAACGGCCCGTGACAAAACGACCCCGACATAACGGCCCCAGTCAAAATGGCCCGTATTAACGGCCTGTCAAAACGGCCCCTGTCAAAACAGCCCCAAGCAAATTGTTTACATTTTTCAACACAAAAATAATTTTTTTTTGCATTTTAACCTTTTGTCAACTTTTTCACCCTTCAAGAAAGTGGTCAAATTGTAAAATTATTTCTTGTGATGTTATTATATTATTTCTTCTTAAGAAACAATTGTGTCCAGGTGCCGTTTTGAGTAAAGTTTATAAAATGGTTTCTTGTGATGTCATTATTATTGTTTCTTGTGAACTAAACCTAACACTGAATTGTTAAGTAAAAATAGTAATATAATATTTGATTGTTTTTTTTTACTAATAGTCGATCTATTAGTCAAGGGCCATTTTGATCGGGGCCGTTTTGACAGGGGCCGTTTTGACTGGGGCCATTTTGCCAGGGGCCGTTTTGGCAGGGGCCGTTTTGGCAGGGGCCGTTTTGGCAGGGGCCGTTTTGTCAGGGGCCGTTTTGTCCGGGACCGTTTTGTCCGGGACCGTTTTGTCGGTGAACCATAAAAAAATTGCTGCAAAAATACAAATTACAGAAGACTCTAAATTTTTTTCACATGACTTTGATTGGTGACTGAAGTCAACTCATAAGGAGCCTAAAGGCATTGAAAAGAAAAAATTATGACAGAAGTCATTTTAAAAACAGCTACTACTAAACAACAAACATCGTTTACTTGTAGGAAGTTGGTTTAAGTAAATCCACCTACTGTCTCTCTGAGAAGCTCCATGGGAACTGAAGTCTCGGCCACACTGACCCTTGTTATTGATGCCGAATGTGTACACTTGACCCTTGGCTGTCAGAACAACGGCATGGGCCTTGCCAAGACAAATATTGACCGATTGGACATCACGGAGATCTGTCACCAAACCTTGAAGAAACAAAAAATAAATCTGCATTAAGATCAAGATTAAATTTATAAAGAACACACCTGTAACTACTTAAAGCTGTTTAGGATGTGCATAGACCTGGTCTTCTCTGAGCTTATTTACTTTAATTCCTAATTACCGTACATAGTCATTCTAAAGACAACCCTTTTCTAGGGGAAAATGTGTGTGTGTCGGCTTGCGAGCGGGTCATAGTTGATTTCTGCATGTACAATCATTGAATATCGGCATTATCGGTGTTGTGAGGGAGTAAAGTGGGGGAGGGAAGGTGTCTACTCTCACGGGTTTGTGTAGGTATGTCAAAGTTTGAATCAAAGCAAGTTGGTTTCCTTTCTTATGAAACACACCGCTTCTCTTTTCTGTCAAGCCCTCTAGCTGGTATTGCTGCCTCTCACCCCCCCCCCTCTCAATATCAACATTGTCCTTGATTAATCTGCGCCTATTTACGCCATTTTCACTAACTGGCAAACTCAGAAAGTCGATTTTTTTTCGGGTCCTTTTGAGTTCGACTTAGAGAGGTCCGACTGTATTTTTTTAAAAACCATTTTGTTTGCGCTGTCCTAATATTTTTTGGGGTCGGCTTGCGAACGGCTTACACACTTTTTATACTATTCCCTTCCAAAAGAGGGGGGGGGGTGTCAGCTTATGAAGGAACAGGCTATAGAATGAGTATATTAGGTACTTAAAATAACTGGAGATAAAGTTTAATCTTTCAAAGGCATTATGATCATTTTTGGTGCCACTTGTAAAAAGTGGTGTGCTCATCAATGATTCTTATGTTAAGCCTACCAGCTTAGGAAGTCACTAAAATTGAGGCTGTTGTGAAAACTACCAGTTGTGTGTTTGAAGCTGATAACAAAACTACCGGTAGTGTGTTGAACATGACTGTAGGTTACGTCAAACCTACCAGTTGTGTCGTCACAATGACTAAACATCAGACCTACCGGTTGTGTGTTCAACTTAACTAAACATCAGACCTACCAGTTGTGTGTTCAACAGAACTTAACATGAGAAAACCTACCAGTCGTGTGGTCACAATGGTTGGTGTCCTTCCCAAACATGTAGATCTCTCCGTCCCTGGTGACCACAGCACTGGTGCCACTGTTGCAGGAAGCTGACACCACAAACTTGGACTCTAATCGGCTCATTTTCCTTGGCTTGGTTGGTTTGGGTTGGCGCCGTACTTTGCCTGAAATTTTATACAAAATTACTTGCTTACTTCTCATCTATGTGCAACCTACTTCAGGCTATGAAACTAAAATATTTGCTTACTTCTCATCTATGTGCAACCTACTTCAGCTATGTGCAACCTACTTCAGCTATGTGCAACCTACTTCAGCTATGTGCAACCTACTTCAGCTATGTGCAACCTACTTCAGGCTATGAAACTAAAATATTTGCTTACTTCTCATCTATGTGCAACCAACTTCAGCTATGTGCAACCTACTTCAGCTATGTGCAACCTACTTCAGCTATGTGCAACCTACTTCAGCTATGTGCAACCTACTTCAGCTATGTGCAACCTACTTCAGCTATGTGCAACCTACTTCAACTATGTGCAACCTACTTCAGCTATGTGCAACCTACTTCAGCTATGTGCAACCTACTTCAGCTATGTGCAACCTACTTCAGCTATGTGCAACCTACTTCAGCTATGTGCAACCTACTTCAGGTTATGAAACTAAAATAATAAGAGTCTATGAGCTTGATAAACCCAATTTGTTTTAAATGTTGATTCTGGGGGTAACCTGGCATGTAGCACATGGCGTAACCAGAGAGACATTAAAGATTGAGATAATGAGACATTAAAGATTGAGATAATGAGACATTAAAGATTGAGATGAGACATTAAAGATTGAGATAATGAGACATTAAAGATTGAGATAATAAACAGTTGAGTTGTATTTCACTCTATCTGCCACAGAAAAGAGAAAATTTTCAACTCCAAAAATATGTTTAGCTTTATGCTAAGGATGTTTAAGAATGTTTGGATTTCTGGTGGTTAAAACTGACAAGATGTGGTTATTTTAGAAGTGAATGGCTCAAATTACTTGACAAAATGTGCATTTAAGTCACACGATTTAGAAGGAGTGCTAAAGACCTGCCTAAGAGTATGTCTCAACAAATGTTCTTCATGCCTCACAACTATATCAATAGTTTAATGTCCCACCAATTTTACACTGAAGATTTATGACATCAATAGTTTAACTTTCAACGTAGTTAAGTTACTTCATGACATGCATTAAGTAATGAACCCCCCCCACCAACATCCAACCTACAAGTACATCACCACCCCATGTTCACACCACTCAACAACATGAGTATTTTGACACCCCCTTTAACTGCACACAGTTTTACTACATCAATATTTAAATTCATACACACACAAAATATAACACACCAAACGGAATAGGATCTCAATTGGAACACACCAATCAGTAATTGTACAACATGGTAGGGTTATATTAAATGAAAGATATGCTACCTATAGAATTAGGTATTTCAGTAATTGTACAACACGGTAGGGTTATATTAAATGAAAGATATGCTACCTATAGAATTAGGTATTTCAGTAATTGTACAACACGGTAGGGTTATATTAAATGAAAGATATGCTACCTATAGAATTAGGTATTTCAGTAATTGTACAACACGGTAGGGTTATATTAAATGAAAGATATACTACCTATAGAATTAGGTATTTCAGTAATTGTACAACACGGTAGGGTTATATTAAATGAAAGATATACTACCTATAGAATTAGGTATTTTGATATTTGATATCATAATCAGAGGTCCTTTGATGTTTTAAAAAATATAAATTAATATCTGCTACTTTCAATCTCAGTAAATATAACTTGAAGCTGACCTTGATGTACAGATACTTGGTTTGGTATTGTAAAAACAAATATTGGTTAGAAACTGGTCCCCAAAGTTTTAACAAATCTACAACCTTAATTGATACAAGTTGTAAGTTGAGGTGATGTCCAGGTAACTGACCTCCACTTGCATCTCCATCCTCTCCCCTTCGGGCAGTACCAACGAAATACACGGTGCCATCTTCTGCCACCATCAGGGCATGAAGGCCGTCATGGCCCAAGGCAATGTGAGTTATTTTTGGTGACTTTGTGATGGTCAGCTCTGACCACTTGCCGTGGGCCTGATTGGACTGCTTGATGCCCAGAGAAGCAGCTTTCCCTTGATACAAGACCTGCACAATGTAATAGTTGGGTCAGTTAACAACAGAACTGCCACAGGAGAACAAGCAGATATCTTTAACACACTCAAGCACACAGAGTTTTAATTGAAACCTTTCAGCCATCAGACTGGTGTCAAAGAACAGCCTTGGAAACAAAATAGATTTGCTTGTGTTGGGGTGCTAATACATTATGACTATATTTTCTCTCAGTAGGTGAATGGCAGTGATAATTCATTTATTTAGAGCTTTTCATTTAATTTCCATCACTTAGATTTACATTGCGCCTCATAATTTCAGATAAAAGTGAAATGATTACTTCATAGGACATGTTATCTACGGGTTCAATGATGATGGATGCTTCAAATAATCAAGATTTTTTTTTATAATGTATTTGTCACGTCAAGGATTTCTTTCAGATTTGATCACACAAACATACAAGCATATTACCTTGCCAGATACAGATCTGAGTAGAGAGAAATCTTTCCCAGAGACAATGGCCAAGGCATCTTCATCAATACCAGTGGCTGTGGCAGGTGCAAATATTTACATATTAACATTTATTTTTTTTTAATTATTTTATGAATTAACATGAGCTTAAGGATAAAATTATTTAAATACAAGGAACATTTAAATGGAGGGAAATGTTATGCCAATTAATTCTTTGCTTCTATAACAACTCATATCACTTGTAACAATCAACAAGTTCAGAAACAATAACAGTGTCAATAGATTGATGTGAGACAAAGAATTTCTTATTTACCAACTGTCCTCTTCTCGTATGTGAAGTCATACGATGTTGAGCCCATGATATCCATACATTTCCTGGTTAGTTTCAGTGGCACCTCATTGACTTGTGACATGGGCGGTGTGCTCACAGGGCTGAAGGTGCGGATAACAAAACTGTCTTCCTGATGAACACACAACATTTTAGTTATACAAGAATTGATCAATAATTATGTCTGGCCACTACAGACTGCAACATTTAAACTCTCTTATATATTATTAACCACAGATGGGGGGAAGTGATTTGATTAAAGTTTAAAGTCAATACAATAAGTTGGTGTTTTCAGGTGTGGCTAACATGAACATGTCGACAGGTGTGGCTAACATGAACATGTCGACAGGTGTGGCTAACATGAACATGTCGACAGGTGTGGCTAACTTGAACATGTCGACAGGTGTGGCTAACATGAACATGTCGACAGGTGTGGCTAACATGAACATGTCGACAGGTGTGGCTAACTTGTACATGTCGACAGATGTGGCTAACATGAACATGTCGACAGGTGTGGCTAACATGAACATGTCGACAGGTGTGGCTAACATGAACATGTCGACAGGTGTGGCTAACATGAACATGTCGACAGGTGTGGCTAACATGAACATGTCAACAGGTGTGGCTAACATGAACATAACAGGTGTGGCTAACTTGTACATGTCGACAGGTGTGGCTAACTTGAACATGTCAACAGATGTGGCTAACTTGAACATGTCAACAGGTGTGGCTAACTTGAACATGTCCACAGGTAACGCTAACTTGAACATGTCGACAGGTGTGGCTAACATGAACATGTCGACAGGTGTGGCTAACATGAACATGTCGACAGGTGTGGCTAACTTGAAAATGTCGACAGGTGTGGCTAACTTGAACATGTCGACCAGTGTAGCTAACATGAACATGTCGACAGGTGTGGCTAACTTGAACATGTCGACAGGTGTGGCTAACTTGTACATGTCGACAGGTGTGGCTAACTTGAACATGTCGACAGGTGTGGCTAACATGAACATGTCGACAGGTGTGGCTAACTTGAACATGTCCACAGGTGTGGCTAACTTGAACATGTCGACAGGTGTGGCTAACTTGAACATGTCGACAGGTGTGGCTAACTTGAACATGTCGACAGGTGTGGCTAACATGAACATGTCGACAGGTGTGGCTAACTTGTACATGTCGACAGGTGTGGCTAACTTGTACATGTCGACAGGTGTGGCTAACTTGAACATGTCGACCAGTGTAGCTAACATGAACATGTTGACAGGTGTGGCTACTTTGAACATGTCGACAGGTGTGGCTAACTTGTACATGTCGACAGGTGTGGCTAACTTGAACATGTCGACAGGTGTGGCTAACATGAACATGTCGACAGGTGTGGCTAACATGAACATGTCGACAGGTGTGGCTAACTTGTACATGTCGACAGGTGTGGCTAACATGAACATGTCAACAGGTGTGGCTAACATGAACATAACAGGTGTGGCTAACTTGTACATGTCGACAGGTGTGGCTAACTTGAACATGTCGACAGATGTGGCTAACTTGAACATGTCCACAGGTAACGCTAACTTGAACATGTCCACAGGTAACGCTAACTTGAACATGTCGACAGGTGTGGCTAACTTGTACATGTCGACAGGTGCGGCTAACATGAACATGTCGACAGGTGTGGCTAACATGAACATGTCGACAGGTGTGGCTAACTTGAACATGTCCACAGGTGTGGCTAACATGAACATGTCAACAGGTGTGGATAACATGAACATGTCGACAGGTGTGGCTAACATGAACATGTCGACAGGTGTGGCTAACGTGAACATGTCGACAGGTGTGGCTAACTTGAACATGTCGACAGGTGTGGCTAACATGAACATGTCGACAGGTGTGGCTAACATGAACATGTCGACAGGTGTGGCTAACATGAACATGTCCACAGGTGTGGCTAACTTGTACATGTCGACAGGTGTGGCTAACTTGTACATGTCAACAGGTGTGGCTAACTTGAACATGTCAAAAGATGTGGCTAACTTGAACATGTCGACAGATGTGGCTAACTTGAACATGTCCACAGGTAACGCTAACTTGAACATGTCGACAGGTGTGGCTAACTTGTACATGTCGACAGGTGTGGCTAACATGAACATGTCGACAGGTGTGGCTAACATGAACATGTCGACAGGTGTGGCTAACTTGTACATGTCGACAGGTGTGGCTAACTTGAACATGTCGACAGGTGTGGCTAACATGAACATGTCAACAGGTGTGGCTAACATGAACATAACAGGTGTGGCTAACTTGTACATGTCGACAGGTGTGGCTAACTTGAACATGTCGACAGGTGTGGCTAACATGAACATGTCAACAGGTGTGGCTAACATGAACATAACAGGTGTGGCTAACTTGTACATGTCGACAGCTGTGGCTAACATGAACATGTCCACAGGTGTGGCTAACATGAACATGTCCACAGGTGTGGTTAAGTTACCTCCTTGGCTGGTGCTATGTAGCCGATGCTCTCTCCATCACTGAACAGGAGACTGTGGTTGGAGCTGTTGCCTGGAATAATCAAGAATGGACCTGGTGTTACAATGTTTTGTTGTACACTGTTTCCACGGTTATGTTACACCCAAATCTTTGAAACACTTCAAACCATTTATTTTTTGAAAATATATTCATGTTTTGATTTTACACTTATTTATCATTCTTTTGAAATAAAAGTGAACATCAAAAATATTTTTTTTTAAAATAAATGTTTGAAAGTTGTTCAATAACAAGTTTTTCTTATTTAGCCATTTAAAGATTTGTCTATGTTTAGAGAATATGATGTCAAGTCTATTTAAAGATGTGTCTATGTTTAGAGAATATGATGTGAAGTCTATATAAAAAAGAATTGTGCTGATAGCAAGCCTGGAGCAGTATCCATTACCATCCATTCCAAATGTGTTCTCTGGTGCCAGTGTGTTCCTGTTGATGACACACAAGCTGGGGGTGGCTCCTCTGTCCCACTTACACAACAACTTGCCCTGTCAAACAAACAAGGATAGAATTCAGTCTAACACAACAGCTTGACAAGGATAGAGTTCAGTCTAACACAACAGCTTGACAAGGATAGAGTTCAGTCTAACACAACAGCTTGCCTTGTCAAACAAACAAGGATAGAGTTCAGTCTAACACAACAGCTTGACAAGGATAGAGTTCAGTCTAACACAACAGCTTGCCCTGTCAAACAAACAAGGATAGAGTTCAGTCTAACACAACAGCTTGACAAGGATAGAGTTCAGTCTAACACAACAGCTTGACAAGGATAGAGTTCAGTCTAACACAACAGCTTGACAAGGGTAGAGTTCAGTCTAACACAACAGCTTGACAAGGATAGAGTTCAGTCTAACACAACAGCTTGACAAGGATAGAGTTCAGTTTAACACAACCGCTTGACAAGGATAGAGTTCAGTCTAACACAACAGCTTGACAAGGGTAGAGTTCAGTCTAACACAACAGCTTGACAAGGATAGAGTTCAGTCTAACACAACAGCTTGACAAGGGTAGAGTTCAGTCTAACACAACAGCTTGACAAGGATAGAGTTCAGTATAACACAACAGCTTGACAAGGGTAGAGTTCAGTCTAACACAACAGCTTGACAAGGATAGAGTTCAGTCTAACACAACAGCTTGACAAGGGTAGAGTTCAGTCTAACACAACAGCTTGACAAGGGTAGAGTTCAGTCTAACACAACAGCTTGACAAGGATAGAGTTCAGTCTAACACAACAGCTTGACAAGGGTAGAGTTCAGTCTAACACAACAGCTTGACAAGGGTAGAGTTCAGTCTAACACAACAGCTTGACCGTGACTTGTAAACACCAAAACAACTAAATAGCCGAGTCACAAAACTGTTGTATCAATTTGTTTTGCTAAACCAACTCACAGCAGCGAAGGCCAAAAATGTATTTTTGTGAACAGGGAAATCTCTCTTTTGACTTTCCAGTTTTCCCTGTGAGTAATTGATAAAAAAAACATTATTTTCAAAGTTCAAGTAACATCAATGAAATATTTCTGTAAAGAAGAGACAAGCTAATGCACAGTGGATAATCAAGTTAAATATTTAAAATGTTTGATTAGAGAGTTCTTTGTAAGGTTCTTGTGGCTAGATCTTTGTAAGGTTCTTGTGGCTAGATCTTTGTAAGGTTCTTGTGGCTAGATACTTACAAGAACTTTTCAGAAGGAAACTTGCTACATGAACCTGAGCGTAACAAATGCACTCACAGAGAACACTATCTTAGAGTAACTCAACAACTTTTTGTAACAAAATAAGTAACATACTACCCAACGTTAAGCAACAATAAAAATGTTGAATTAATGAGTATTGATAAAAAGTCCTCCGATGACTTGGAGAGGAGATGGGCACCGCAAAGTCTACCAAGCCTCGAGAAAGCTCTAATGGTAACATTAGAACCCCCTACGACCACGAGGTTATGGGAAACATACTACTTGTGTTATCTCAGCTGATCTAAGTCCATTTACCTTGATGGTGCCACCATATCCAGAACCAACTTTATACAGGCCGTACTTGTTGAGGATGTATAGGTATCTACCGTCACTGGCTATAGCTGAGTTTTCAACCAGGCATTCTCCAACTGAAATAACAAAACATACATTAATAAAAGTTTTATAATTCAGGATACAATTCAATTTTGACATGTGTTTAAGATTTACAAATATCATAAATATTTTAAATCAAAATCTGATTTTTAAATTGAAATAGAATTTTGAAAGTAAGTTATTTTAAAGGTCGTGTATATTTAAAATGGATGAATGTTGATAAAGGTTCAACAAAAAGTTCTGTTGACCAACCTTTAGCATTGACCAGTTTGAATAGCTGTGCCTGGCACTTGGATTTAACCCCTTGATTAAACCAATCTGGCAACTGGGCCTTCCCCATCAGGACAGCTTGAACACTTTTTTGTAATGAAGCCAATATGCCAGGAACCTACAAAACACATTTTTTTATATGGAACACACAAGCAGACACCATACTTATTTCAAAGCTGAAGTAATTATATTATCAAAAATGTAATTCATTACTTGCATATTTTTAAAATAGATATAATTAAGAATCTTGTCAATTATTAGTGGACTAAAATGACAAAAGCTCCCAATTCAAGCATGATAAATAATTTTTTCTAACAAAAATCCACCTGTATGTCTTGTAGCTCCAGGCCTGATCTAGACATCAGCATCACTGTGATGGCCCTGAGCAGCTTCTCTGTGTCACCAAGGGCAATGGTCAGGCTGATGAGGGCAGAGCATGCCAGGGAGCTCATGGACAGACCTCCCTTGGCTGTGTCCCCATCGCCAGTGTTGATGGCTAGGTCCATGAGGAGTGAGAACAGGTTCTCTACAGACAAAACAACAGGCAAATGGCTGGGGTTTGAAATATTGGAAATCAAAATATTAAGCAAAACTTGTAGCATGTCAATAGATTAAAAAAACAATTTTTAATGCCTCTATCTTAAATAACACACTTATTCTTGAAAGTAGTGAGAGAAGTTATGTAAACGTCTTTACTCCTTGAAAGTAGTGAGAGAAGTTATGTAAACGTCTTTACTCCTTCAAAATGAAATTCACAATAAACATTTTCCATTCAGAACAAAGTTTAGGAAGAAATTAAAATATCTATTTTTAGTTTTGCAAAAGACCCATAAAGTGTAATGCTTCAGTCTATCAATAATAAAATTTGCTTTAAACATCATTGATTTGTGTTCAAAAACATGTAAATAATCGTTCAGTGGCCAGTGGGTAAATATATCAGCCTTGTCTGCAGGTGGCAGAATAGCTATAATTTATGGACAGTATCTTTGACTTGATGTTCTTACCAACAATATCCGGTGGCTCTCTCTTCATGCCCTCTGGTTGCTGACCTTGAAGTAGATCTAACAATGCACGTAGAGCCTTGATGCAAAGCTCCGGGTAGTTGGCCCGAGACTCTCGTACAAGCTCAAACACACCACTGAGGCCCAACCCAACAATCTGGAGGAAGAAAACCAGACACAAAAATAATAGATGGTGCAATAGAAAAAAATAATTTAGGCAGAGGCGAAAATGATTGACAACAGTATTAAAACTAACCAAATTATGTTCTTTACAACTAAATTTATGTCTGAAGTCAAATAATGAAGAAGTTGTGGGAAAGTACAAAAGAAGAATGTTGTATTTACTATCTACCTTTGGTATCTTAATTTGCTGTTCTTTTCCCTTCTCTTCTGCATCTTCATCGCTGTCGCTGTCAGAATCTGTGGTCGTGTTGGCCAGGTGGTACAGCCGTGTAGACTCCCGTATAGCTTGTGCCAGGACAGCCTGTCTGACTGTGGCATACACAGTGAACATAGACGCATTGCCATGTGTTGTGATGATTGAAGATTGAGTTTCAAGTATTTCTGGACTTTTTTCACGCTAGGAAGGAAAAATTTATTACATCTTATGAGATTGTAAAATATATAATCAATTGATAAAATTCTTTGCCGGTAAATATTTCCATTTTAAATAACATGGCTAACAATGTTAACTACCGTATTTATTCGTGTATAGCGTGCAAAATTTTATACAGAAAACAACTACCAAAAGGGTAGATGAGCGATATACACGAGGTTTTACACAGACCAATTTTTATTAAAATTTAAACCAATTTTCAACCAAAAAATTTAGGGTGCACGTTATACACGAGTGTGCGCTATACACGAATAAATATGGTACATGCTAATGTAAATGTCATATAAAACAAACAAACCACTTGCACTATGACACACATCATTTTTATATAATTACCTGCACCTTCTGTTTTTTGTCCTTTGTCTTTGACTTTTTCTTTTTGGTCTTTTTCTTTTCAAGCTTTTTCCTGCATTAAAATATTATTTATTCTCCATTAAGCTGTTTCAACAGATGCACGTCAAAGCTAATACAGATTAATAAGTAAAAGAAGTTTTAAAAAATAATACCATATGACTTACCCTGCATAAATGAGGTAATAAGACGTAAGTGAGGGTTAGGGATATAAGGCCTACATAGTGGCAACAAAGAAGAAATAAGCTTTTGATATACCTAGCAATATTTAGAACTTTGGGCCATAAAGTTAGATATTTGGTTAAAACAAGTATGTAAAATCCTTACCAAAACCCCAGTACAGTAAATATGAGCTACCAAAAGAAGAACAAAATACCAAGAAAAATACACTGCAACCAGAATTATCAATATTTGTTTCATGGGACGTGTAATGTCCAGTATAGGTTAATGATAGCATCTTAAGCCAAGATATTGTTGCTTAGTTCCATCGCCTTGAAAGGTTGCTTGGTTAACTAAAATAATTATAAGGATGAAAATACACTGCCCCCGTCAGCCATAGATTTATGAAGGAAAAACTTGCCCCTTCAAGAAGGATCAAAGGTTGCCTGGTTGACCCAAATAATTGCACAACGGAAGGTGCCATTTCAAACTTCTTAAAACATGTCTATATAATATAACTAGGGAGTGAGATGAGAAGCAGTTACAGCTGGGACATTCATGATTCATAACAAACTGAATTCAAACTAACACTCATGCAAATATCAACCACACTCCTTTTACAAATTATACTCCTAATAAATCCCAAAATAAGCAAAATCGTAACATCTTAAAATTAATTAATAGTGAAAAAAAAGTTTTTAAACTTCACGCTGGTATGTAAATCTGACCAGCAGTGAGGGAGGCTTGTCCCATCACACTCTCTTTGTTAATCCACATAGTGAAATAGTAGACCCATTTAATGGATTATTTACTTAATATACTTCATCAAATTGTATAAGTCAAGTCATAAGTTTCAATAAAACTTGTCCTGACTGAAGTGTATATTCTTAGAAAATAGAAGTAAGTTTTATTATTTTTTTATGTTAATATTTAATTTCTTGGTATTTATTTCATCTGTGTATTGATATAAATTAATTTAAACAGGAAAGGTTAATTTTATAGACTAAGTAGTCTATGGTGCAAAAGAAAATGACTGCTAGAGAATGCTTATGAAAATATGCTTATGGATGTGGTGTTAAAATTAGTCATAGTCAGCTAGTAGTTTTTTATTTTAAGTTATAGGATATATTGATCTAATTAGGCCAAGCACTAACTGATTTTGATTTTTCACTCGATTTTATAAAATTGAGAATTATTTTTTTTCCTTGAGCTGAGTGATCATTTTATTTATTTTTATTTTGTTGCACTGTTCCATATACTTATTGACTTATACTATATTAATATTTACTATATATTCTGTATCGAAAAATCCAACAATCAATCACACACACAAATACAAATGGCCCAGAATTTCCAGAACATCATCATGAACATGCAAACTGACTTTATGATTATGACATGACAAAATATCAATTTTAATATTAGTACCTAATCATAATTACTTTGTTGCGTTTGACTACAGTTTGAGATTTAAATTATATTACTACAATTCTACATTACATTACTGTTCATTACATTACTGATGATTACTCATTAAAATTTGATTAAAATGATTACATTACACTTACTCACTTACACTTCATTACAAAAAATTACAGCCATTACATCCAATCATGAAATTGCATTTGAGTAGTTAAATGAATGCAGTTGCATTCGTAAAAACTACAATTAATCTTTTTTTTTATAAAATAATTATTTTTACCAAGTCAAGAAAGGGTAGTTGCATAAGAAAGTTACTTACTTAACAGCTTCGGCATCTTTGAACTCAAAAAGATCATGGAATTTCCGCGACAAGTTGTCTCCTTTCAAAAATAGGTCGACTTGACTGCGAAAACATTGCACAGCTTCCATTTTCTAAACCAAGTATTTAATGTTAACAATGTTATTTGTATTGTCATGTGATTTTACTCTTGACTGAAGACATGTTATTTCCGTCGTTATTGCTTTTAGGAAATAAATTTCTAATGCAATTAGGAGAGGAATTAGCAAGTGTCAGCCATTTTATTTCTCGTTCTGAGAATAATAAACAGGAAGTCAAGGGCCGCCACTCGTAAAACATACAAACTTTCATTCCTTAGACATCTGTTTTTAGTTTCATTCTCATAACAGAATAACAAACAGTTGCTTTTTATTATGAAATAGATATGATCTAATTTATTATAATTTCTAGAAAATTTTGGTCAGAGGTTGTAAATTAAATAATTTTTTTTACCAGGGTGAGAAAATGATACAAATGGGAGACTTCTTTCGTTTTAAATTGTACACATCATCAATAAGTTAGTACTAGTACGTATCGACACGAGCAATTTTCCGTTTTTTTTTAAACATACAAAAGTAATAGCAGTTTATAGAAAAGACTCCACTCGATGCATATAAAGGTTGGGGAGGGGGTGCATCCGAGGCGGATTGTCTCCTCCGCCTCATCTTCCTATGGCACTGCTGCTCCCCATTTCATTAATTAATGATCCTACATGTGGAAGAAATCAGCAGCCCCGAGCCTAATGTTCTTCATGGGTCTTCCCGGAAACCCCCCCCCCTCAGCTCTCCTGCCCCCTAAGGGACCTAATAGCTGAGAGCCGAACGGTAGCTTCTGAAGCTGCCGCCTGGGCATCCAAGACCACTAAATTGACCTCACAAGGAGGAGTGGAATTTTCCCTACTTCGACTCGCAAACACTTCGGCGCCACCCCAGCAAAGCACACGAGTCTCTATGCAGGGCCGCATTCAGAAATTGTCGGGCCCCTGAAAACTGGGTACGTTGGGCCCCTTTGGCCTCCACGCCGTGCCTATGCCTTTTCCCAGGTCCCCACATGCCAAAATCCTTGAAATATGTTTACAAAATGACCAAAATGTAGCTTATCTGACAGCGAAAATGCTGGCTGCATTTATAAATACCAATACAAGCGATCTAGGGAGCAAGAATTTCCTACTGAATAACAAAAACGCCACATATTTGCAACAACAAAAGCAGTAGTAGAATTTCTTTTTGTTTTATTCACTCATATTAAAAAAATTAACAACAAAAGCAATAGTTAAAAAACAGTAATAAGTTTGTGTTCTATTCACTCATATGGAGAACATTTTTAAAAAAAATTAGATCGTTCAAAAAGAAATCATTTGTAGTGTAAGATGATTTACATACCGGGGAAATAGACTTGTTTATAATTGGAATTTCCATTTTAAATATAGTAACATACGTGGATAACACAACATGTTATTAATATTTAAGTGTGTGAGGGATGTTTGTATATTTACTGTGAAGAGGAGGACAACCTTTTTATTTTCATATTAGAAAAATCACGTGCAACTTCATTGAAGTTAATCTGTCTGGTAAGTTCGTGTTAATTGAAATAATTGACAGTCCATTTAATCTTTCTTGGCTCATGGTAGAACGCAAATAGTTTTTTTATAATAGCCAATTTACTGAACTATCGTCCTCCTTGAGCCACCGACACAGGAAGACAACAAAAAATCCTCAAATCAATACACACTTCACTAAATATTGCTTCTAGCCTGAGTGAGTAAATTAAGTTCAAAAGATCAAGTGGATCAGACAACGCAGAGGCAGACGCTTCCTTGATGTTGAATGTTGCACCGTATACAATCTTCAAGTGAAGCAAATCGTCTTTCAAAAGGATGGTAAGATCACGTGGATATTTAACCACTAAATCAGCACTAGAGGACGAGATTTCTTCAGAAGTCAGACTTCTAAAATTTAGAACTGGATTGAATAGTTTCCAGATCTTGTCCAAAACTTTGAACCGATGGTTCATCTGCCCAATCACAGAATCCAAAATGAAATACGAAACTTCTCTAGTGAACTTAGCTTCTGCTGATTCCTCGACACCCGCGACGTCTTGGGAATCATTGGACGCTTCGGAATCTGAACGGAAAGGTCTTGGCCTTTTGCCACGACGCCGCGCCGTCTTCAGTTCTGTAGGAATTCCTAATTCTTTTGATACATGCTGTGCTTCTGTGAAAATCGTGCGGCTATTATCTCTCAACTGCTGCAATTCATTTGAGACATCCTTGATGTTACGCGACGCAACCTCTGAGCAATTGGACGCAAGGCATCAACTCTTGAACTCCAGTGCGTGTCACTCAGATTATGCAGGGAGAATCTTGTTGATTCCAGCAAGAAATTCCATCTTTCTGGAAAAAAGGGCTGAATAATTTGTAGAGGCGCTTCACGTTTCCAAAGAATTTTATTATTGCATCTCTGCAACATGACGCAGGATTTACGCCAACCAGATTCAGTGTGTGAGCTGCACATGGAGAGAATAGAGCAGTATTTTGTAAATTCCGCGCTTGAACACCTTTAATTTTCCCCGCCATGTTTGCGCCGTTGTCAAAACCATGTCCACGACAATCTTTAAGATCAATTCCATGTTCGTCTAAGTGTGAAATTAGTGTTTCTGCAATTTCTTCTCCTGTCTTCTGATTGCACGGGAAGAACTCTACAAATCTCTCTTCTATTGACCAGTTGTTCTCATCTCTTTTATGGGCGTATCGTAATATGATAACATTTTGTTCTGTATGGGATACGTCAGGAGTAGCATCACATATAATGGAAAAATAAATTGCTTCCCTTCTTTCAAGCAAAATCTTGTTAATGAATTCGTTTTGTGTCTTCCATGACAAATAATGATTTCGCATTCTTTCACCTATATATATATATATATAATGTTATATCACATTCTTTCACCTATATATATATATAATGTTATATCACATTCTTTCACCTATATATATATATAATGTTCTTTCTTGTCTTTGATGCACTCCAAATGATGTTGCAGCAAATGATCATAGTGAGATACGAGTTCTAGAAACCCCAGAAAGTTGCCATTATGAAGGTTTCCTATGTCTTGAGATTCTCCGCGAAAAGCGAGTTCCCGGGAAGCCAGACACAATGTAATATCCAATAGTCTACGCAATAGGGCATTGTACTTATCACTTTCACTTGGAGACGCTGTTGAAAGCTGCTATCAATACTCACAGCACATTTCAAGGCTAGTATGAATCTGGGTCATGGCGTCTCGTATTACGTCTGTTACTGACCACTCACCCCAACGGTTATAAAATTATTAAGATTCTAAAACCGTAATGACGATACCCTGTATACCAAGACTGCTCAAAAGTACATGGTCATAACACATCATAATACTTTGTACATTTCTTAATACCCTAACATTACCAATACAATTATCAATATATCATTATATAACTAACTAGCAAAATCCCCGCGCTCCGCTGCGGAAATTAGGATTTCAGTTACCGTTGACAACCCGCGTAACACAAATTCAAAACACCAATTGATTTCAATCTGGATCATGATGAATATAATGCATATTTTAACTTCACCGTCTTGTCTGTCTGTCTGTCGTAGTCCCGCAGAAAAACAAAAACGAAAAGTAAAAAAATGACACACTTCCCGTGATCCTATCGAGCTGATAATGTAATTTAATTTTTTTCCGTCTGCTACCATTGCGTGAGGGTACTCAACAACCGCCCAAAGTTTCATGCTTCCACCTACACGGGAAATAGGAGAATTAGTGATTTTCAGTTTTTATATAGCTCATATAAGAAAAAAAATTACATTTCGGCCCCCGGCCCCCGTTATGTGATAATTTATATAATTGTTCCACCTGTTACCATCGCGGAATGTTATCCAACAACTACCCAAAGTTTCATGCTTCTACCTTCTCGGGAAATAGGAGAATAAGGGATTTTTAATTTTTATAAAGCCAGAATAAGGAAAAAAAACTTTTTTGGGCCCCCGGCCCCCATGAGTGTGAATTTCAAAATTCTTTTTCACCTGTTACCACTGCGGAAGTGTACTTAACAACTCTCCAAAGTTTCATGCTGCTACCAACACGAGAAATTGGAGAATTAGTGATGAGTCAGTTTTTTATATAAGAAGAAAACTACATTTTGGCCCCCGGCCCCCAGTAAGTGATAATCTAGATAGTTTTTTAACCTGTTACCATCGCAGAATGTTACTTAACAACTACTCAAAGTTTCATGCTACTTCCTACACAGGAATTAGGAGAATTAGTGATTTTCAGTTTTTATACAACTCATATAAGGAAAAAAATACATTTTGGCCCCTGGGCCCCAGTAAGTGAAATTTTGAATATTTTTTCGCCTATTACCATCGCGGAAGTGTACTCAACAACTTCCCAAAGTTTCATGCTTCTACCTACTCGGGAAATAGGAGGATTAGTGATTTTCAAATGTTTATATAGCCACTGGAAGGGGGGAAAAAGATTTTGGGCCCCCGGCCTCCATGAAGCTGAATTTATAATTTTTTTTCGCCATTTGTCGTCGAGAGAGGCTACTTGATAACTTCCCAAGGTTTCATGCTTCTACATACACGGGAAGTCCGAGAATTAGTGATGAGTCAGTTTTAATATAAGAAAAGACTACATTTTGGCCCCCGGCCCCCAGTAAGTGATAATTTAAATATTGTTTTTACCTGTTACCATCGTGAAAGTGTACTTAAAACTACTCGGGAAACAGGAGAATTGTTGATTTTAAAATTTTATATAGGCCATATAGGGAAAAAAAACTTTTTTGGGCCCCCGGCCCCCATGAGTGTTAATTTAAAAATTCTTTTACGCCTATTTTCGTCGCGAGAGGCTACTCAACAACTTCCAAAGTTTCATGCTTCTACCTACGCGGTAAATCCGAGATTAGTGATGAGTCTGTTTTAATATAAGAAGAAACTACATTTGGGCCCCCGGCCCCCATATAGTGATAATTTAAATATTGTTTTTACCTGTTACCATCGTGGAAGTGTACTTAACAACTACCCCAAGTTTCATGCTTCTACCTACACGGGAAATAGGAGAATTTGTGATTTTTAGTTTTTGTATAGCTCATATATGGAAAAAACTTCATTTGGGCCCCCGGCCCCCAGGAAGTGATAATTTAATTTTTTTTTCCTCCCGTCGCTATCGCTGGTTTTTACTCAACAACTTCCCAAAGTTTCATGCTTTTGCCTACTCGAGAAATGAGAAAATTAGTGATTTCATATTCTATATAGTCCATATAAGGAAAAAAAGCGTTTTTGGGCCCCGGGCCCCCAACAGTGTGAATTTTAAAATTCTTATTCGCAAATTATCGTTGAGAGAGCGTACTCAGCAAGTTCCCTAAGTTTCATGCTAATACCTACACGGGAAGTTGGAGAATTAGTGATGAGTCAGTTTTTTTATATAAGAAAAAAACTACATTTGGGCCCCCGGACCCCATTAAGTGTTATTTTAAATATTTTTTTCGCTTGTTATCATCGCGGAAGTGTGCTTATCAACTACCCAGTGTTTCATGCTTCTACCTACACGGGAAATAGGAGAATTTGTGATTTTTAGTTTTTGTATAGCTCATATATGGAAAAACTTCATTTGGGCCCCCGGCCCCCAGGAAGTTATAATTTAATTTTTTTTTCCTCCCGTCGCTATCGCTGGTTTTTACTCAACAACTTCCCAAAGTTTCATGCTTTTGCCTACTCGAGAAATGAGAAAAGTAGTGATTTCATATTCTATAAAGTCCATATAAGGAAAAAAAGCGTTTTTGGGCCCCGGGCCCCCAACAGTGTGAATTTTAAAATTCTTATTCGCAAATTATCGTTGAGAGAGCGTACTCAGCAAGTTCCCTAAGTTTCATGCTAATACCTACACGGGAAGTTGGAGAATTAGTGATGAGTCAGTTTTTTTATATAAGCAAAAAAAACTACATTTGGGCCCCCGGACCCCATTAAGTGTTATTTTAAATATTTTTTCGCTTGTTACCATCGCGGAAGTGTGCTTATCAACTACCCAGTGTTTCATGCTTCTACCTACACGGGAAATAGGAGAATTAGTGATTTTTAGTTTTTATATAGCTCATATAAGGAAAAAACTTCATTTGGGCCCCCGGCCCCCAGGATGTGATAATTTAAATATTTTTTCTCCCGTTACCATCGCGGGGTTGTACTCAACAATTTCCCAAAGTTTCATGCTCCTGCCTACTCGGGAAATAGGAGAATTGGTGATTTTCAAATTTTATATAGGCCATATAAGGGAAAAAAACGTTTTTGGGCCCCCGGCCCCCATGAGTGTTATTTTTAAAAGTCTTTTACTCCAATTTTCGTCGCGAGAGGCTACTCGACAACTACCCCAAGTTTCATGCTTCTACCTACACGGGAAGTTGGAGAATTAGTGATGAATCAGTCAGTGAGGGCTTTGCCTTTTATTAGTATAGACTAGCAAAATCCCCGCGCTCCGCTGCAGAAATTAGGATTTCAGTTACCGTTGACAACCCGCGTAACACAAATTCAAAACACCAATTGATTTCAATCTGGATCATGATGAATATAATGCATATTTTAACTTCACCGTCTTGTCTGTCTGTCTGTCGTAGTCCCGCAGAAAAACAAAAACGAAAAGTAAAAAATGACACACTCCCCGTGATCCCATCGAGCTGATAATTTAAAAATTTTTTTCGTCTGCTACCATTGCGGGAGGGTACTCAACAACTTCCCAAAGTTTCGTGCTCCTAACTACACGGGAAGTTAGATATTTAATGATGAGTCGGTTATATGTAGCTCATATATGACAAAAACTACATTTGGGCCCCCGGCCCCCTAGTGAATAATAATTTTATATTTGGTTGTGATTGTTATCATCGCGGGAGGGTACTGAACAACTTTCCAAAGTTTCATGCTTCTACCTACACGGGAAGATGAGGAATTAGTGTTCATTCAGTTTTATATAGCGGAAAAAAAAACGGTTTTGGGGCCCCGGCCACCCATGAGTGAAATTTTAAAATTTTCTTTTCGTCATTTATCGTCATAAGAGTGTACTAATCAAGTTCCCAAAGTCTTAGCTTCTACATTCACGGGAAGTTGTAGAATTAGTGTTGAGTCAGATTTTAATATTAGAAAAAACTAAATTTGGGCCCCCGGTCCCCAGTAAGTGATAATTTATATACTTTTTTTTACCTGTTACCATTGCGGAATGTTACTTAACAACTGCCCAAAGTTTCATGCTTCCACCTTTACGGGGAATAGAAGAATTAGTGATTTTTAGTTTTTATATAGCTCATATCAGGAAAAAACTACATTTAGGCCCCGGCCCCCACTATGTAATAATTTAAATATTCTTTTAGTTTGTTACCACTACTCAGAGTTTCTTGCTTCTACCTACACGGGAAACATAAAAATTTGTGATTTTCAGTTTTTATATAGCTCCCATAAAGAAAAAAACTTTATTTGGGCCCCCGGACCCCAGTATTTGAAAATTTAAATATTTATTTGCCTGTTGATATCGCCGAAGTGTACTCAACATCTTCCCAAAGTTTCATTCTTCTATCTACTCGCGAAATAGGAGAATTAGTGATTTTACTTTTAATATTGCCCATATAAGGAAAACAATGGTTTTGGGCCCCCGGCCCCAATGAGTGTGAATTTAAAAATTATTTTATGCCAATTTTTGTCGCGAGAAGCTACTTAACAATTCCCCAAGGTTTCATGCTTCTTCTACCTACACGGAAAGTTTGGAGAATTAGTGATGAGTCAGTTTTTAATATAAAAAACTACATTTCAGCCCCCGGCCCCCATTAACTGATAATTTAAATATGTTTTTCACTTATTAACATCGTGGAAGTGTACTTATCAAGCCCCCAGTCTTTCATGGTTCTACCTACATGGGAAATATGAGAATTTGTGGTTTTCAGTTTTTATATAGCTCATATTATGAAAAAACTTCATTTGGGCCCCCGGCCCCTAGGAAGTGATAATTTATTTATTTTTTCGCCAGTTACCATTGCGGGTTTGTACTCAACAACTTCCCAAAGTTTCATGCTTCTGCCTACTCGGGAAATAGGAGAATTTGTGAGGTTCAAATTTTATAAAGGCCATATAAGGAAAAATAACTTTTTTGGGCCCCCGGCCCCCCATGAGTGTAAATTGTAAATTCTTTTACGCCAATTTTCGTCGCGAGAGGCTACTCAACAACTTCCCAAAGTTTCATGATTCTACCTACACGGAAAGTTGGAGAATTAGTGATGAGTCAGTTTTTTTATCTGAGAAAAAAACATTTGGGCCCCCCGGCCCCCATTAAGTGATAATTTAAATATTGTTTTTACCTGTTACCATCGTGGAAGTGTACTTAACAACTACTCCAAGTTTCATGCTTCCACCTACACGGGAAATAGGAGAATTAGTGATTATTAGTTTTTATATAGCTCATATAAGGAAAAAACTTCATTTGGGCCCCCGGCCCCCAGGAAGTGATAATTTAAATATTTTTTCTCCCGTTACCATCGTGGGATTGTACTCAACAACTACCCCAAGTTTCATGCTTCTACCTACACGGGAAATAGGAGAATTTGTTATTTTCAGTTTTTATATAGCTCATAAAAGGAAAAAACTTCATTTGGGCCCCCGGCCCCCAGGAAGTGGTAATTTAATTTTTTTTTCTCCCGTTGCTATCGCTGGTTTGTACTCAACAACTTCCCAAAGTTTCATGCTTTTGCCTACTCGAGAAATGAGAAAATTAGTGATTTCATATTTTACATAGTCCATATAAGGAAAAAAAGCGGTTTTGGGCCCGGGCCCCCAACAGTGTGAATTTTAAAATTCCTATTCGCCAATTATCGTCGAGAGAGTGTACTCAGCAAGTTCCCAAAGTTTCATGCTAATACCTACACGGGAAGTTGGAGAATTAGTGATAAGTCAGTTTTTTATATAAGAAAAAAACTACATTTGGGCCCCCGGACCCCATTAAGTGTTATTTTAAATATTTTTTTCGCTTGTTACCATCGCGGAAGTGTGCTTATCAACTACCCAGTGTTTCATGCTTCTACCTACACGGGAAATAGGAGAAATAGTGATTTTTAGTTTTTATATAGCTCATATAAGGAAAAAACTTCATTTGGGCCCCCGGCCCCCAGGAAGTGAAAATTTAAATATTTTTTCTCCTGTTACCATCGTGGGATTGTACTCAACAACTACCCCAAGTTTCATGCTTCTACCTACACGGGAAATAGGAGAATTTGTTATTTTCAGTTTTTATATAGCTCATAAAAGGAAAAAACTTCATTTGGGCCCCCGGCCCCCAGGAAGTGGTAATTTAATTTTTTTTTCTCCCGTTGCTATCGCTGGTTTGTACTCAACAACTTCCCAAAGTTTCATGCTTTTGCCTACTCGAGAAATGAGAAAATTAGTGATTTCATATTTTACATAGTCCATATAAGGAAAAAAAGCGGTTTTGGGCCCGGGCCCCCAACAGTGTGAATTTTAAAATTCCTATTCGCCAATTATCGTCGAGAGAGTGTACTCAGCAAGTTCCCAAAGTTTCATGCTAATACCTACACGGGAAGTTGGAGAATTAGTGATAAGTCAGTTTTTTATATAAGGAAAAAACTTCATTTGGGCCCCCGGCCCCCAGGAAGTGATAATTTAAATATTTTTTCTCCCGTTACCATCGCGGGGTTGTACTCAACAATTTCCCAAAGTTTCATGCTTCTGCCTACTCGAGAAACAGGAGAATTTGTGATTTGTAAATTTTATAAAGGCCATATAAGGAAAAAAACGTTTTTGGGCCCCCGGCCCCACAAGAGCGGGAATTTTAAAAAACAATTTTCGCCAATTTTCGTATGAGAGGGTACTCGACAACTTCCCAAAGTTTCATGCTTCTACCTACACGGGAAGTTGGAGAATTAGTGATGAATCAGTCAGTGAGGGCTTTGCCTTTTATTAGTATAGATATGTGGGGCACACTGCCACATAACATTGTAGGTACTTTGACAATAAATTGATATATTGTCATAAACTCTAAAACATATATCATTTTGAAGGGCTAACTCTAAGCTTTCTAGAAACACCAATTTCCTCTTGAACAGAAGTCGATTTATCATTTTTTTAGTGAATTTTTAAAGCCCCTTGCATATTATAAATTATATAATAGTCCAAGTCACTGGCTGGCTGGATGTGGAACGCTGAGGAACGATGTACAACAGTCTATAGTCTATAGCAGTTTTAAAAAATCGTGTGGTGATTAGCCCTGTAAAAAACAAAATTATATGACGTCATTGTTTGATCTTATATTTAATGTACAACAGTCTATAGCAGTTTTAAAAAATCGTGTGGTGATTAGCCCTGTAAAAAACAAAATTATATGACGTCATTGTTTGATCTTATATTTAATGTACAACAGTCTATAGCAGTTTAAAAAAAATCATGTGGTGATTAGCACTGTAAAAAAAAATATTATATGACGTCATTGTTTGATCTTATATTTAATACAAGGTGTGCATCAAAAAGTGTGCAAATTAATTACAAAGTAAAGACGCGCTGTAAAAAAATATTATATGACGTAATTGTTTTAGCTCATATCTTAATTTTGGAAAAGGGAACGATGTAAAAATAGGATTTGAGGATTTATAATTATAAAATGCTTTGTGTACATTTCAGGAATTTTAATATTTCGTATTTATCAAACAAGGATAAGTTACTTGGGATTTTGAAAAAAAAAGTGGGCGCCTTGGGCGCCCTAAAGCCGGCGTGGGCGCCATAGGCGCCCTAAAACCCCTAGTACTATATATTTTACTATAAAAAATGATGACCCATTTTTAAAACTTTTCACATGTTTTGCCAATACCTTTTTATTTTATTTTAAAGATAATTGCATCTAATTTTCAGAAGACAATCACATTCTTATCTATAACATTATGAACAACTAACTTGATAATTTTTAAATTATATTTATTATTACTGTTTACAGTGCTAGAAGTAGCATTGTAAATAAAAATCAATTTTCATTTTTATTGCCAAAGTCAAGTCCTAAATTGTAATCATATGAAAAAATATATATTTTTTGAAGTAACGGTATATTTATTAATATTCTCGATTGAAATTTTAAAAATTTGTATTCATCATATGTTTAGAGATTGAAAATGATTGAGAATCTCAACGGGAACCCCATGATCACAAAGAAGAAATTTAAATACGATCGGTGCCTTTTTTCTTTTTTTTTCTAACAAAAAGTATTTATGTCTTATTTACAGCTTAACGGGACGTAAAAGTGAATAAAAAAATTCCAATATTTACATCAACTCGAATAAGTGAGAGTCATCGGAAGACATATGTGTGACGTATTTGATGACTAAGTTATATTATTTTTAGAAAACTGTGACGTAAAACACGAAATTCCGAGGAACACCTTTAGCGAACCGTTCATTGTGCAGAAAAGTTGTTCCGTCAATTTTCGCTGTGAGCTAAATTTTTAAACTTTTTTGTCAATGTAACTTGAATAATTGTCCGAATATATATCAGCATTATAAAGATTAAGCGTGGCTGACGGGGCCCCCCTTCCGTTGGGGCCCCTGAATAAATTCGTGGATTCACCCCCTGGTTGAGGCCCTGCTCTATGGTTAGGACTGCCGCAAAGCGGGGGATCATCAATGGCCTACCTAGGGTGTGACCCCCACTGGAAGGTTTCCTCAGAGCTGGCGTCCGCTACGTTCTTCACTGTACCTTTTTCTAGCCCGTACTGGCGGTCTTGGCCCTAAACCGGCACCGCTCAATGGCGTTGCTAGTAAAATGAAGGGGGGGGGTGAAACGATCACTTCGGAATAACCCGGCCCTCAACGGGTACTGTGGTTTTCATCATCGACATTGCATCTAATGCTCTGCCTAAGATCCCTACAGCGACTATAATCATATGTGACTAGCTCCTAACACCTAACATATCGGACTTCGGCATCGCCTGCCAGGAGTTGTCGGTTTCAGGTTGCGGTCAGCTCCGCAAACCTACTCGTCCGATTTCGGCCGATAAATTTAAACTAATTTCCGGACGATTACACGAACATTTTGGTTTTAAACTAATGACTGACGTGAATGTTCTAAATGTTGATAAATGCCATTGTGTACATTGAGAGAAATCGTTTGCCTACCATGCAATGTTCCCTCTACTAACTCTAAGCTTCGTTGGTTCGTGTGCAAAGTTTTAAAAAACTCGTGTGCAAAGTTGCACAACCTCCATTTTTTGTGCAATATTTTACAAAATTTGCTGCGCTGTGATTCTAAACTCAGACAAATATCTGCGCAGTGGCGCTGCTTAAAGAGAACATTGCTACCATGGTTCTAACACTTCGCTTACGTATCACCTGAAAACCAAACATCCACTACAGTATCGGAAACTTCAGCTGATACAATCTAAAGCTATGTGAACCATTGTTCAGCTCGGCTGGTTATATTGTCAATAAGACCCGCTCATCACTTGAACCAAATAATGTGAATACACTTGTCTGTTTGCGTTGTTGGTTAAAAGATATCATATAAAGAAGGCATCCAGTGTTATTTCAATTTTCGACAAGTATGTTTAATAAATGTTACTTATGACACCATAAATTGCAATTTTTTGGCTTCAAATTAATTAATCGTTAATTGTTCAAAAGTAAATGATTAATTTTAAATTAATCGATAACAGCCCTAATGATTGTAAATTATTTTAAAACATAGAGTCTTTTTTTAAAATTATCTTACACTGAATTTGAATTACATAACTATTCAACTAAATGACGCAACTGGTAACTTTAACAACAACTATAACATAATTAAAATGTCATTCATCTGTTGCTGTTATTTTAAATATTATATGACCTTCTTTATAAAACTTGAATGAGGTAAAGAAATAATTTAAAACATGGAAATTTGTGTCTTAACGGTTGTGCAGGAATTTGGGTTAAGTTTTTTTATAACTATTATCTCCCCTGCAATAAAACAAAAAAAGATAGCCTCTTTCAGATGTAAGCCGCGCTCACCAGTCGAATGTTCACATTGCGGCTCGCGTACAATTTATGAAATATATGTAACAAGGATGAGTGGAAGCAAGTTTTAATGACCCATATACGGCTCTCAAGAATATATATTATATATATAATTTGCAATGTCACGTCTGTAGTGTCTGTCCGTGACGCTACTAATTTTAGAAAGCAGCGCACCAAATTACTGCACCAATGCATCAAAAGGTGTGCAAATTAAAAATGCGCTGTAAAAAAATATTATATGACGTCATTGTTTTCGCTCATATTTTAATTTTGGAAAAGCGATCAATGTAAAAAGAGGATTAGATGGTGGTTAATTATAAAATCAAAAAACAAAGCGGCGCCGTAGGCGCCCTACAACCCCTATTATAAAATACTGTATGTACATTTCAGAAAGTTTAATATTTCGTATTTATCAAACAAGGACAAGTTAGTTGGGCTTTTGAAAAAGGTCGGCGCTGTAGGCACCCTAAAAAAGTGAATTTTTTAATAAAATAAATAGATTTCAGTTGCAAACTTCCGTCATTTTTGACGGGTGATACGCTAGTTTTTATATATTTTTAAAATGGCTCTCAAGTACTACAGGTCTGTTAACCCCTGACCTATTTCAATATCTATAGGCGCAAAGCTACTTGTCAATAAACATAATACATGTCATAATGGCGAAAATGTATTTTTAAAATTAGGAATAAAAAATTTAATCTAAAAAGATTGAAATAAACAACAATTTTGGGGGTCTACTGGGTCACTCA
Organism: Ampullaceana balthica; assembly: GCA_944989445.1. Taxonomy (NCBI): domain Eukaryota; kingdom Metazoa; phylum Mollusca; class Gastropoda; family Lymnaeidae; genus Ampullaceana; species Ampullaceana balthica. The sequence continues at coordinate 828,457 of CALYLW010000063.1, forward strand.
AATGTCCAGCTGCCAGCTAAATTCGGAGGCTTTATTTGTTCTTTGCGAACAGCTTATTCTCCTTATTATAGCCAGAGAACATGATGCTGTTCTCCAGGTCTCTACACCCCTTACTTTATATCGCTTTATTTACACTGTTACCGTTGAAACCGAACCATCCTGCCAATACAAAGCCCGTCATTTTGCGGTATGTATTAAAAGGGATGAAAACATGAGCAAGTATGGTATGTCGTTACCTAGGATACGCTACATCACAATGACAACCCCCCCCCCAGACCCTTACTGTAATCCCTACAACTATTCTCCGTTACAGAACAGGACAATGACCTACCGCTCCAGTGACTGCCCCCACCCCCAGTTACTTCCACCCCACAGAATCCATTGACACCACAAGATACCATCTAAAGTCCTTAGGCAAGCATGATACATTGTTGTGGTTGTCGAGGTGGTTGTCTGGTATTACGTACGCTTGGATTCGGAGGTTACCGCCTCTTACTCGCCCGGGAATTGAAAAATCGTAAAGACATCTAAATCGATACCACTAACATCTAAATCGATACCACTAACATGATGGAACAGTTTGAAGGAAAGCAAATACAATAAAAATCATTTAACAGACATCGAATAAATAAATTGAGTGTAGAGTATCGCAGCTCGTTGACCAAGTTAGTTGTATTTTTTTAAAATAAATTTATTCAAAGGGAAGATGCTTGCGTTATAGAATAAAATTGGGGGGAAAATTTGCGGGCGGCCTCGTCGGTGACTTTTTAGCGAATAGTTATCTTATCTTATCTTATCTATACAGACGCTCCTTCTATGCAGAAGATAGTTGCGTCCACAGACCATGACAGATGATCTGTTGGCAAGTGAAGCAGCGTTCACAGGCCACGGCTTTGTGGGTTCCACGCATTACCCAGCCGCCTAAAAAAGTGTTAGGTACCCATTCGGAGCGGGGTGACTCAGGGACGCCCTAGGCCCCGGGAACAAACCCTTGCCTTCACACGGATTCGAACCCGTGACCATCGGTACGACAGTCCAGTGCGCTGCCACTCGACCACCGCGTCCCCTTGGGCTCTGGCCAGCTCCATAACACATTTCCTTTGCATCTTGAGGCAATCTGTGGCTGCTCATTTCCATGCTGATGTGAATTCGTCTCAACGTTATCAATCGGTGCCTAATTTTAAGGACGACGAGATGAGTAGAGCAGAAGGGAATATAAACGGCCAATATACTGTGACGTCATTTATAGATACCCTTCCCTGAAAGTGGATAGTTCTTATAGTCATTAGTGAAAGTGGATAGTTCTTATAGTCATTAGTGAAAGTGGATAGTTCTTATAGTCATTAGTGAAAGTGGATAGTTCTTATAGTCATTAGTGACAAGAATCCAGTTTTTACCTCCCCACTTTTGCTTTCAGTGACGTAGTGAAACGTTGTTTGGAGGACTTTGAGTCCCCGCCTCCACCCCCCACCCGTAGACAAGTGAAACCTGGAAATAACGATGCTTGAAACAGCGCTGTCACTGGTGGTCAGTCCGTTGAACAGCGCTGTCACTGGTGGTCAGTCCGTTGAACAGCGCTGTCACTGGTGGTCAGTCCGTTGAACAGCGCTGTCACTGGTGGTCAGTCCGTTGAACAGCGCTGTCACTGGTGGTCAGTCCGTTGAACAGCGCTGTCACTGGTGGTCAGTCCGTTGAACAGCGCTGTCACTGGTGGTCAGTCCGTTGAACAGCGCTGTCACTGGTGGTCAGTCCGTTGAACAGCGCTGTCACTGGTGGTCAGTCCGTTGAACAGCGCTGTCACTGGTGGTCAGTCCGTTGAACAGCGCTGTCACTGGTGGTCAGTCCGTTGAACAGCGCTGTCACTGGTGGTCAGTCCGTTGAACAGCGCTGTCACTGGTGGTCAGTCCGTTGAACAGCGCTGTCACTGGTGGTCAGTCCGTTGAACAGCGCTGTCACTGGTGGTCAGTCCGTTGAACAGCGCTGTCACTGGTGGTCAGCCTGTTGTCCCCGACACTCCACATACCTGAGTTCTAATCGCTTATTTCCAGGCCCTGCGGTCAAGCAGGCCTTGCTGGCCACCATTAGCCGAGTGCCTTTCAGCGTCCACAGTCGGCGGCTTTGTCATTAGCCAGTGGACTCCCCTGTCACCAAGGGAGGCGACCCATTCAAACGTCCGACCTCTAAAGCCCAGCAAATTCTAAACAATAAATTGAAGAGCACTGTAACACGCTTGTCTAGCGATATATATCTCCAGGGTTTAAATCCGCCCCCCCCCCACCTCACATCCAGACGAATTCCCTAGATATAAATCAAAGAGGCAGAGATATCAATCAGAGGAGGGCGTGTTAAATGAATGGGGACTGGCAGGGACAGGCCCATAGCTATGTAGACCTTGATTCTGGAATGGCTTTAACTGCGCTGGAAGAAAAGGGAGGGCTGAAACGTGAATCTGCACCATGCTGCTTGAGACGCGGAAAAGGAAAGGATTTAAAATATATTATTTCTTTCTATGAGTTATTTACAATTTAAGTCCCGGTACAAAGTTCGATTTGATGTGAGGCCCCGCAACGTTACCGCAAGGCGATGCTGACATTGGACTTGTTAAACAGCTTTCTAATATAATATACGAACACTGTGCCAGTTGCCAACACGTTCTTATTAGAACTTAGCACGCAATAATCTTCTGTATATCACGTCTGTAATAGATAAGAAAATCAATTATAATCATTGCTTAGCGACTCTTCAAGGTTTTTGTGGCGTATTTTTCAGGCTTATCCATACCCACTGCCCTATGCTATAAGTTTCTTTTTATCTACCTAACCTGTTTTTGTTGTTTGTTTGTTTTTTGTTCGTCCGTCGTAGTCGAAGAGGACCACTCCAGTGCTTAGGCCGCCGCGTGTGACCTCTGACAAAAATCTGTAGTTGTGTGTTGGTCATGCGTCGATTTAAAACAAAATAAATAAAATGATCAGCTGAAAGAGTGCGAAGTGACCTGTGAAATATGCTATAGGCGAAGTCTTAGGCTAGGGTTTTGACCTCAGATTTACTGTGCAATCCTTTGACTGCCGGTTAAGGTAATCGTTTTTGGCTGAACTTGTTGTTTAAAGAATATTAAAACTAGCTTCATATCCGTATGGATTTTCTCGATTAATTTACCCTATAACCCAGTGGCCGTGTCTTTTACCCTATAACACAGTGGCCGGGTCTTGTACCCTATAACACAGTGGCCGGGTCTCTTACCCTATAACACAGTGGCCGGGTCTTTTACCATATAACACAGTGACCGGGTCATTTACCCTATAACACAGTGGCCGGGTCCTATCAAACAAGTTCCAGAACGCACCCAAAACCCCCACATCCTTAAATTAAAACATTTTATTAACATTTTAAAACATTATTTTAACAAAAAAATCCCGGAAAGCGCCGACCTAGTTCAAGCCTAGTTGTATATTGTTGACCAAATTTGTTGTCTGCGGATGTTTAAAACTGTGTTTTACTCTGAGACTCTTCCGTGTACCTGTACGCGATTGTCATCTAGGGGAAGGGGAGATGGGGGATAACAAAAGCAGACTTGTACAAATTGCACGAGTCGGGGGGGGGGATAGGGGGAGGGGGGATGCCGGACCAATCAGAAGCCTCCCTTGCAATTCTTGCATAAGCCAGTGGTTTTCTATTTTTGATGACAGAGATAATCAAATATGATATCCTGGTTTATATTTAACAAAAGTTATTTTCACACACACTCGTACAAAATTTAGGTGGTTTTTTTTCCTCTCTAAAATTCCCAAGACTAAAAGTCAATTGTTATTGAGTAGTTGTGTAGGTGTAAGTGTAGGGACGGAGGTGGTTGCACGTGACATGGGAGGCAGGGCCGTCTTAACGTATAGGCCCGTTGGGTTTTTGCCCGGGGCCCCACGAGCATGGGGGCCCCATGGGAATATGTTTATTTATATATATTATGCATATTTATTTTTTATTCCTGCGAGGGAGGGGTCCAACAATATTTCTTTGCCCGGGGGCCCAAACTGGTGTAAAGACGTCTCTGATGGGAGGTAATAGCTCGGTGGTTGTGGGAGAAAGAAGGAAGTTGTTGATCGTCTGCCCATTCAAAGATAGTGACAACATGAAAATAAGTCGGTTATGCTGATATGCTCAATACTGGGAGCGAGTGTGTTAATACATGACGTCACATACGTGAGCTCGCAACATGTATGGCCAATGACGACGGAAAAAAGACATTTTACTTATTGCCGTGTCTCAGGTGTGCTCGACAAATGTAACTGGTGTGCAGGCACCCCCCCCCCTCTAATACCCGTGTACAGACAAAATACAGTAACTGGCATCAATTGGATCGGTAAAAATATTATACAGGTGTTGTCAGGTAGTTAAGTTTGTAGGTCACAGGTCAGGTTCTCCTCAAAATTCCTGTATTTGGAAATGTTGTTCCGTTTTGTTTTGTTGTTGTAGTTTTTTTTATTGTTTTTTTTAAATTATAGGCATTGTCCGTTAATTGGTCCTTATAACTAACAGCCTGGAAGGGGAGCAATTAAACTTTCATTTACTAAAACATTGATTCAGTATCATAGCTAGGATATACACCACATATTCATAAGGATTGGCCAAACGATCCCAAAGTATAAGCATTATTCGTATGGAAAAGTCCTTATATTTCTATAATTAAAAATTATAATATATGCGCTTAAAAATTGAAAATGAAATAATATAAACAAATGTTGTCATTCTACCCCCCCCCCACCTTTTTTTAAATTTAAATCGAGAAAGATATGCATTTGGCCGATAAACGCCGCTTCTCTCTTAATTAATAGAATAAGTGACTATCGGTCGAACCAACCCATCGTATGAGTTATGATCAAAATTTGTACGTGTGAACCAGCTTTTATAAACTAATTATCTAATGTAAAGGATTTTGAATGGACGTTACTCTAAACGAAATAGTATTTGATGCTTGACAAAATGTCTGGAGAATTACCGTACACCAATAACAAAGCTAAGCCTAGCTGCTCTATTGATTACACATGTAATGCAATCAGTGGCGTAGCTAGAACTTTTGCCGCCCGGGGCGGTCTCCAATTTACCGCCCTTTTTAGGGGCCGTCCATAAATGACGTCACGCACGGGGGGGGGAGCGAGTCACATATTTGTGACGATGTGAGACGAGGGGGGTGGGTGTTTAAGAAATGTGACGTCACATCAAAACGAGCAACTTTAAATAAAATTTCCACTTACATATTTGATTACTGACACTTTATTTAATGACGTTTAGTTAAAACGCGTGTTACGATAGTAGAATGCAGCGTTAAACTAAAAAAATACTTAAATGACAAATTTTTTTATTTGAAACATGCTCATTTTCAAACAGAAAATGCGGCTTTTATGGTTAAAAGCTTTGTGACGACTTATATTGAAGAAGGGTTCTAAGTTTTTGTGACGACGTGTGACGAGGGGAGGGGGGGTGTGTGAAAAATCAGCCAAAATCGCATGACGTCATTTATGGACGGCCAGTTAGTCGATTATATTATGGTTTTTATCATAAACATGAATAAACAATTGTAATGGAAAGGAAGTAAAGGTGGGGAACATGTTTACCATTGCATGCCATATTTATGTAAGCAGTAAAAAAAAGTGGCCGCATAAGATTATATACCTATAAATACACATTTATAAAATACAATATACTTTTTTTAAAGGCCACAAGAAAGTTAATGAGGTAGCAGGTCCTAACAAATGAGACAAAACATATTATAAATTTACACACACACAAAAACATTACCAATCACTATTCTTTTATTTTGTATTTATAAATAAATGATTTTTTATTTACAAACAAAGAAATTGTATACATTAGTATGTAAACATATTTATACATTTACTTTCCTAACTTTCATAATAGAAAAATCGTTTATTATGCTATCAAAATTAAAATTATCTGCACTATCTTGTTCTATGGACTATGGAGAGTATTGCAAGATTTTGTTGTCTTTAATCGCTCATTGTGGAACGAAGATAATTTTCTATCAACTTCAGTTTGGAGAAGCTCCTTTCATAACTAGCGACACTGATAGCAATAGCTGAAAAAATTCATAGCAAAATTACAATGTTGGGTACAGAATTTCCAATGTATACTGTTGAATAAATTTCAATAGATCAATGGTGCCTTTTCCCCCGTTTGTCTAACCTAATGCCTCTTCTTGTAGTGTAGGTACAGCCATAAAAACCTGGATCCTTTTTCTTTCCATATTGAACTGTTCTTTATCAATGTCAAAACTGTAAGTTATTTGATGTTCAAATGCTCCATTTTGTAGGTTACATGGTATTAAATAGGAATATTTTCTTGCAAGGACATGCAACTCATCAAAGCGTTCCTTTCTAGTTCCATCCATGGACAAAAACATTTCTCGATGTACTTCTTTTTCTATAGATAGCACCACGTCTTTTTAATTTTCCCCACTCATATTTTTTTTCCTAACTCCGCGTTTAGTTGATATCTCCAACTCTTCACAAATTATTTCGCTGATATAACATTTTTTTTCTATTAGCACGTCTGTTTGTTCCATGCAATGGGTTTGAATTAATTTAAAAAATGATGGGTTCCCATAAACTGAGATAACATAGAAAAGAAAAAGATTGCATTGAATTGAGTAAAATTCCAGCATCTGATCTCGTTTTACTAATTACTTCTTCAGATGTCATTTTTTCCAAGACGCTTGACATTTTAAAGTACTGGTATGTCTTTTTTCAAAATTATCTATGCCTATTGTGGTGTTTATTAAAGGAGAAATTTGAATATTTTCATATTCTTATCATAAATCTTAATTATTTTCCATAAAATAGACTCGCTTGAAATTATAAAGTACTGGTATGTCTTTTTTCGAAATTATCTATGCCTATTGTAGTGTTTGTTAAAGGGGAAATTTGAATATTTGCATATTCTTATCATAAATCTTAATTATTTTCCATAAAATAGACGAATTCAACTTATTTACACATTACTTTATTAAATTGGATAAGCGTAACATTTTTAATGAATAACCGCATTTTAATGAAAAACACAAATTATTTGTGCTACTTTAATGCAATAAAAAATTTTTTATTAAATTTTTAATAATTTACCTTACAATAATTTTCTGAAAACTGAAAAAGTAATATAAATGACTACTTGCAAGTTAAACACAATATTTGAGCCACCATGCCTTGTAGGTACTTGTTCCCCGCATCATTCTGCGAATGTCACGCAAAAACTGTCGTGGCGATAATAATAGCACATATTATTCAGCCCAGCGGTGATGTGTTTTTTTGGGTACTTTTCTTATAAAAGAGTCATCTGTTACTTATACCGCTTAGTTTTCCAAACAAATGGATACGTTTTTTGAGCGATTAAAAAATTTTGAACGGTTTTGCGTTAGTTATAATATCCACTATGTAATAAAAAAAATGTTGTGCGAATCCGTTAATTAAGCCTCGAAATTACAAATATTTTTGTTTCATCTTGGTTTTCCCTCTAGAAAAGAAAAAGGGCGGTTGTCGGAAATGTTTGTACTTTTCAAATGCCCACAAATGCCGCCCCCCTTAATGAGTGCTGCCCGGGGCGGACCGCCCCCTGCCCTAGCTACGCCACTGAATGTATTCTAATTTGTAATGGACCATTGCCATTATGATTTTTATTTTAACATGCGTACTTTATTATAATTTATCTTTTGTTTACCATGCTGGAAATTTAGCTGAATTTTCGTTAATTACTTCTCTGTGTTAAAAATGTTTTCCAAAAAGATGTAGATACTGGCAGGTTTAAATAAAGTTTTCTTAATATTTAAAATAAGTTTTTAAATTGTCAACTCCATAGCGTCTTAACTGGCACATAACACAGCAGTTCCCACACACACCTTTACATTCATTCACAATACAAAAGGGAGGAGCCAAATTACCATATATTTGTTGACATGGGCTATAATTAGCTTCTTTGAAACATGGGTTGTTATGTTTAAGATAACTTGTTTAAGTCGGTAAAATATTTGATAAAAATTACAATTTTAAATCGATGCATGTATATATTGTAGGTCCAATAGCATAAACAATAAGCTAAATGTTGATAAAAATTTAAAAACTAGTGCGACCCAATTCAGCGTAGGGATACCAAAATATGTCCAATAAGATCACCGCGGGTTGACGAGACACAAAGTTCCCTCTCAACCATTTGCGAGCGAGGGAGAAAATCGCTTACGGAATCAAAAGGCTTTAGAGAGTAGAGAGCTAGGTGGTCGGATTGTTATGTGAAAGTATATTCTTCATATTGGATATTAAAGTTACATTTCTTTGGATTTATAAATGATTTTTGTAAGTATTTTAAAGCAAAATTTATTTGAAAGTCTTTGCATTGAAATTTCCAATGGCGTTTTCGAAGTGTTAAAAGAAAGCAATACAACTCAAGACTCAAGCGCTTTGTTTGTCTCTGGGACCGCTACACACACGCGACGAGTTGGTCTCGAGGTCCTCATTTTGAGTTTGGACGGTGTGTTTGAACAAGATCGAACCGTCTGACTACTCTGACCAAATGAAGAGCACACCTCAGGCAGGAAATTCTCGTTAGTTAGCGCTTTTATAGTCTTTCAAAGAGAATCTTCATCCCATGTCGGCACACCCCCCCTCACATTTTTTGATAGTATAGTAACAGCTATGAAATACAGGCCTATTTTAGGCATGTGCTAAAGTTAAAGTAGCATTTATTATTATCATTATTGATTATTGACTATCTAGTTAAGCGTGCACAGGTGAATTCGGTCTTTGACTTTGAAAGCTAAAATTATTTAAAGTAAGATCGCTTTTTTTTTACGCTACACTACATTAGGCATTAGGCCTGCATCGAACAATGACAATAAATAAATGTTGCCAGCTGTTCTAAGATATTTTTCACAGTTAGCAATCGCCACATATTAACTAGCCTAATAATAATAATAACATAGTCTAGTCTTTATATTCTGTCTTAACCAGTCTTGGCATGAATATTAATATTAATTTAACATTAGCTTTACTTTAAAAAGGTTAAAAATTATTACCACAGGCCACGAGCAACGGTTCCCTGTGAGGTCGTCATACAATACATGATACATAATGTAACATTTTGAATGTCATATTTTTATATGATGATTCGAGTCCCGAGACGCCAACATTTTGAATGTGACATGTGACACATTCACTTATACTCCTGCGACCCTAGGCTTTGTCTCACTGTCTTGTGACGACGGCAGCGGCGTCTTTAGTTTTATAATATTGATATACGCCTTATACTATATGCCACGGCATACGTACGGTACTTACTTAAACTTAAATTAAATATTGACTTTTTCTCATTGTCTATTAACCGTCTGTATTGTTAGTAATCGTCTTATAATAATCCATACACGTCAGGGTCTCTTTAAAAAAAATGTCTCTAAAAAATTGCTAAACTTCCAAAATGCCTATTGTCTATAGTACTACAGTAGTGTAGTGGTCTATTTTTTTAATTAAATTTTTTTACCAATCAGAAATCACATCAACTTCCTAAGAACATGTGTAGTGTAGTAGTAGTAGTGTCATCTGGAGATTTGTGGGATGGCATTGTTTTTCTCAGTTCATGTTTTAATGTCAATCATTCAACTTTACATTGTTACAATATGTTTGGTCTTGGTACATACCATTTCTTTTATATATTATATTAATTCTTCTTTTAAATCCATCAAACGAACAGCGTGCTGACTGTAACACTCATGTTACAACTGTCTAAAGTTACAGAAAGTTACACTAACATCAAACAGCATGCTGACTAACACTTTTATGGTACATGTCACTGATAAGGGCACAGCTGTCTTCACGTGCGATATCTCAATATTCTTGGGCCCTCTATGATTTAATTTATTGGTTCTTAAAAAAATGTTTTGTTGGAAAATTTCGCGGCTATTCTGCAACTAATAATAATTTGATATTTAATTAATATATATAGCGCAGTTATGTTTATAGTTGATATAAACATAAAAGCTGTTCTGGTGGCTTGGGGCTTGATGAATTTGACGTAGAAGTAGAGTTGTTTAAACTGTCTGAGAACCCCAGTACAGTTTGTTATCTTTAAAACAGTTATGTATCAATGTCAGTGCGGTTGTATTTTTATCAGACGAGAGCCACATCTAAAGCCATCCGCTGATATCGAATGTCTGTGTTGAAGCTGGTGCTGCACACAGAACACGAGACACGAGTGTTTATTTTGATGTACATGTACCATTATTGTTACACCACCGGTAGGAATGACGATTGTGTCTGAGATCAAAGGTGTACATGAACAAAGTACATAAATACATGTACTCGTATTGCCCGACAAAATACGTTGTTTCCCCACAATGAGTAGCGGCGCTTTAGTGCTCATCAATATACGTTGTTTCCCCACAATGAGTAGCGGCGCTTTATTGCTCATCAATAGCAGTTTCACTTAAGACTTCAGATAATGAATTGAAGTGGTAGCAAGATAAAGGCATTGAATGAATTGAATGTTCGTAAAGGTCTCGCTGAATAAAATAAAAATGTTGCCTGTCGAAATGGCTGTGTGACCTGTTCGTTAGTGTGAAGCTCTCTGTGTCGGTTCCTATAAAACTGCATGAAGTGTGTGTGTCCGTTAGTATGAAGCTCCGTGTGTCCGATAGTATGAAGTATTATGAAGCTCTGTGTGTCCGTAGTATTAAGCGCCGTGTGTCTGTTAGTATGAAACTTCTTTTTTGTATGTGTCTGTTAATTAATAGGGCTGTGTGTGTGTTTGCGTGTTTATTGCCATTTTGAGAACTCAATACTTCAGGCACCCAATATTTACAACTGTCCCAAGCTATTTATGTATGCAATGCTGTTGACGACTTTATTTACATACTATACCATTTGTCGTTTAACCTGAAGAGGGGGGTGGGGGATTTATTACTTGTGCATTGACAATCTATTCTATGATCAATGATCTGTTCGGCCATCTAATATCTATTCTAGGGTCTGGTTGGCCATCTGTTCCTGTGTATGTATGTTTAGTCGTATATTATGTCTGAGATGACAAAGGTTCGATCTCAACTCTTCATTGACAGGACTATGTCTGAGTTCGCTTTTAGCATGCGTCCTATCAGGCTCAGATAAACAGGGGGACCCGTAGCCGTAGACACCTAGGCCCAGACCCCAAAGCTGAAGAGACGTATTCACCTGGGGTTCGCACCTGTAAACGTTTGGAGTTTGAGGCGAATCCTTCGCTGTCTCAAAAAGGTAGGGCTGGTAGGGTCGGTAGGGTCGGTAGGGCCGGTAGGGTCGCTAGGGTCGGGTCCTTTCTTGACATGTTCTCTACGGTAACATCTAATGTCAGCGATTAGTAAGTGGTTAAGTCGGTTAAATCTAATGTCAGCGATTAGTAAGTGGTTAAGTCGTTTAAATCTAATGTCAGCGATTAGTAACTGGTTAAGTCGGTTAAATCTAATGTCAGCGATGAGTAACTGGTTAAGTCGGTTAAATCTAATGTCAGCGATTAGTAACTGGTTAAGTCGGTTAAATCTAATGTCAGCGATTAGTAACTGGTTAAATCTAATGTCAGCGATTAGTAAGTGGTTAAGTCGGTTAAATCTAATGTCAGCGATTAGTAACTGGTTAAGTCGGTTAAATCTAATGTCAGCGATTAGTAACTGGTTAAGTCGGTTAAATCTAATGTCAGCGATTAGTAAGTGGTTAAGTCGGTTAAATATAATGTCAGCGATTAGTAACTGGTTAAGTCGGTTAAATCTAATGTCAGCGATTAGTAAGTGGTTAAGTCGGTTAAATCTAATGTCAGCGATTAGTAACTGGTTAAGTCGGTTAAATCTAATGTCAGCGATTAGTAAGTGGTTAAGTCGGTTAAATCTAATGTCAGCGATTAGTAAGTGGTTAAGTCGGTTAAATATAATGTCAGCGATTAGTAACTGGTTAAATCTAATGTTAGCGATTAGTAAGTGGTTAAGTCGGTTAAATCTAATGTCAGCGATTAGTAAGTGGTTAAGTCGGTTAAATCTAATGTCAGCGATTAGTAACTGGTTAAGTCGGTTAAATCTAATGTCAGCGATTAGTAAGTGGTTAAGTCGGTTAAATCTAATGTCAGCAATTAGTAAGTGGTTAAGTCGGTTAAATCTAATGTCAGCGATTAGTAACTGGTTAAGTCGGTTAAATCTAATGTCAGCGATGAGTAACTGGTTAAGTCGGTTAAATCTAATGTCAGCGATTAGTAACTGGTTAAGTCGGTTAAATATAATGTCAGCGATTAGTAACTGGTTAAATCTAATGTCAGCGATTAGTAAGTGGTTAAGTCGGTTAAATCTAATGTCAGCGATTAGTAAGTGGTTAAGTCGGTTAAATCTAATGTCAGCGATTAGTAACTGGTTAAGTCGGTTAAATCTAATGTCAGCGATTAGTAACTGGTTAAGTCGGTTAAATCTAATGTCAGCGATTAGTAAGTGGTTAAGTCGGTTAAATATAATGTCAGCGATTAGTAACTGGTTAAGTCGGTTAAATCTAATGTCAGCGATTAGTAAGTGGTTAAGTCGGTTAAATCTAATGTCAGCGATTAGTAACTGGTTAAGTCGGTTAAATCTAATGTCAGCGATTAGTAACTGGTTAAGTCGGTTAAATCTAATGTCAGCGATTAGTAACTGGTTAAGTCGGTTAAATATAATGTCAGCGATTAGTAACTGGTTAAATCTAATGTCAGCGATTAGTAAGTGGTTAAGTCGGTTAAATCTAATGTCAGCGATTAGTAAGTGGTTAAGTCGGTTAAATCTAATGTCAGCGATTAGTAACTGGTTAAGTCGGTTAAATCTAATGTCAGCGATTAGTAAGTGGTTAAGTCGGTTAAATCTAATGTCAGCGATTAGTAAGTGGTTAAGTCGGTTAAATCTAATGTCAGCGATTAGTAAGTGGTTAAGTCGGTTAAATCTAATGTCAGCGATTAGTAACTGGTTAAGTCGGTTAAATCTAATGTCAGCGATTAGTAACTGGTTAAGTCGGTTAAATCTAATGTCAGCGATTAGTAACTGGTTAAGTTGGTTGTATCTAGGATTGAATGGATTCGAAACAACATTCAGGGGAGCTCACTTCTTTTTATTACTAAAAGGTTCAAAATACATCACACTAATGGTGACTTGGTTGGTATACGTCACACTAATGGTGACTTGGCTGGTATACGTCACACTAATGGTGACTTGGCTGGTATACGTCACACTAATGGTGACTTGGCTGGTATACGTCACACTAATGGTGACTTGGCTGGTATACGTCACACTAATGGTGACTTGGCTGCTACTCCCTATTTTAGATAACTCAACACCTGTCCCGTAATATTTATCTTCTACTGATGACAAATGTCAATGTCACCTTGGATTATTCTTATATCGAGTTTAAATTACTAGGTTGACATCAATTTCAATGTTGATGCATCAATTTTTATCTAACACTTTATCTACAAAACCACATAATTCTTATTAAGATATGTTTCTCTAAAAAAAAGCTTTTAAATATTTAAAAAAAATTTTTATTAAAGGTGTTAAAATGCTATTTAAATGTCTCTCCCCCACACCCACACACTTCTGGCTTGATCTTTGTTTTGTCACGACAGCCAGCGAGAGGTAAGGTTTTACGACTGGGACTCGGGGCCGAGGAGAAGCCGAGTGCTGTAGATTTGGACTTGAAATTGTGAGGAAAGTAGGCCAGGTGTGTGTGTGTTAATGGGGGGGGAGGGGGGAGTGCCTGATTGTGTCTAGAAATAAGAAAGGGGGGGGGTAGGGTCCTGACCAGCCGTAAAGAACACAATGGCCCGAGGTCAAAATTTGAAACGTCAGCCAGAGCCAGGTAGTCGTAGAGGGAGGCCAGCACAACAGCTGTTTCACTACACACCTGCCGAAACACACTTTCTCCGTGTCGTTGACAGTAAGGGACCGGATTAGCTTCAGATATCATTATCCTCGTCCATAATGTCCATAACAAATACAAGAACGTCTGGTCATTGTTTGTGAAATTATATCTTGTTTGATCGGCTGGGAATGAGGTGCTAGGTCATTGTTTGCCTTGAGGTCAATTGTAAAAGTAAAAAAGTTCCTATTGGTATTAGTATCTTTAAAAATCATGCCTCTGAGCTGAAGTCCTTGAGTTATTTTGACTACATTAAAAATGAAAACATATTTCTTAAAATGACTCATCGGGACTGGTAGTGGAAAAGGCGGTGGCTTGTTTGTTGGTGGCTGGTTCTATTTCCAAGTTTTTGTGCCGTGTAAATGAATTAGTTGTTTAGTGTTGATATCTTAAGTACATGTATGTACTTTAGTGGACACTGTGATCATACTGCATCAATGGAAATCTCACTCACTCTCTCTCTCTCTTTCCAGTACCTTAACCTCTGGATGAAGACGTGTTCACTTCCTTATTAACTTATACACATGAAAACGTGCTGTCAAAAACACTTCCACGAGTTACACATTTATTTATTGTTTTAACTGTAAGGTGTGTTATATCGGAATTATTTTTATGTTAGGTTTTAATAGTTATGCCATATCAATTCGCTTAAAGAATGCAGGCCCACCGCGACAGGTAATTGGGTCCTTTATAACTGGGTATCGTGGGGCCCCATGTTGGGCGCACAGTTATAGCATGACACACATAAAGCGTTAAGGGGCTCATTACTATTAGGGCCCTGGACCAGAATTACGTTTGTACACTCAGGTGGCTGGACTGAGCGCCGATGTAGTCCATAGTTTAAATTTAACAATGATGTGCAGTACATGTTCAGGTTTGATGTGCAGTACATGTTCAGGTTTGATGTGCAGTACATGTTCAGGTTTGATGTGCAGTACATGTTCAGGTTTGATGTGCAGTACATGTTCAGGTTTGATGTGCAGTACATGTTCAGGTTTGATATGCAGTACATGTTCAGGTTATTTAGGACTTTCAAAAATTGTGGAGATGTCGACATGAAATTCTCATTATCGTTTTCCTACAGCACTCAATAGTCGGTCTCAACACACAATGGGATTCAAGGGTCAATAATAAGGAAAGGATGTTTTGGAGCAGGGCATTTGCCTAAGTCTACGTGGCGTTATGCGGCACTGCTGGTTGAGTATGTAGTGTGGCGCCAAGGTGATAGTGGCCAGTAGTTGTATAGAAGTACCCTGCTGTACAGTTGCACGCACTGGTTGGACCAGGAGAATGAATTCATTCACATTTTCACCATTTGGCGCATCTATCCAACTCTAATGATGTCTCAAGTTGTATACATTTAGTAGCATGTGTCGGGTGTTGAGAACATTAAGACTACGACTGTCGTGGGAACACATCCACAGGTAGCCGGGATGCGTTAATCAGCTCACCGTATAACCCAAGGGGGGCTGAGATCCAGAATAAGACAACTACCTGTACAGGTAACAGGCATCAGAAATCCGATCCTTTGTTCCAGACTGGGGGGGATAATTACTGAATAACACAATAACTCACAGAGAGTGTAACGTTAGGCTAACGGACCAGAGAAGGTTGAAATATTCAATCCTTTCAGAGGAGTCAACTAACACCATATGCCTTCTACAACCTTTAAGTCTGTGGGCTCTCCATCATAAGCAATGCGCTTGTACATCAAACATCTCTCGCTTTTTACTTTAAAACAAAGTTACATGAGCATACAAACACACACTTCTCCTGTCTTGTGAGTGAGGGATCCACACATGCCTACACATCTTGTGAGTGAGGGATCCACACAAACCTACACATCTTGTGAGTGAGGGATCCACACAAGCCTACACATCTTGTGAGTGAGGGATCCACACAAACCTACACATCTTGTGAGTGAGGGATCCACACATGCCTACACATCTTGTGAGTGAGGGATCCACACATGCCTACACATCTTGTGAGTGAGGGATCCACACAAACCTACACATCTTGTGAGTGAGGGATCCACACATGCCTGCACATCTTGTGAGTGAGGGATCCACACATGCCTACACATATTGTGAGTGAGGCATACAGAAAAGTGTGGACCACGTAAACTATAATGAGATGGCATCTTGATATGATAGAATTTGTATTTAATTACACAATGTAGACTGGTCTCAACATTCAGTTGTGTCTTGTCGTAAATGTGGTCTCAACATTCAGTTGTGTCTTGTCTTAAATGCAAACCATAACTGTCAAACCCCTGGGCGCTTCGTTTTTTTTTCATCTGTGTCGTCATTTTCAACTGACCTACTCCCAATTCATTGGTGTATGTATGGTTATGCGGTTAAAATAAGAGTCATGTCTTTCTATTCAACTCACTACGGCATACCAAAATTATTCAAATTTAAGGGCCTATTAGGCCCGCAGCTGTGGTCGAGAGTCGAGACACACTACCCAGGTCATTGTTGAGAGACTATGGCAGCGGGGGAGTGTGTCTCAACTATGGCTGTGGGGAGTGTGTCTCAACTATGGCTGCGGCATATTTTGACCGTACTTGTAGTGTTTTCTTTTAAAAAATTGTTTTATATACGCAAACCATAACACACTATCTATGTCTTACTTTAATGGCACCCCTCCCCCAAGTTGTTGTATGATTATGAAATCAAAGTCATGTTTATACGAGCAAGCTTGCAGGTCTGTCCTGGTGGTGTTGTTAGATCTAAAAGGGCCTGACTTGTGTAGCTGACTGACACATGTTGGTTGTTTGCAGGACACAATTCACAACATAGACACATCCCGGCAAATGTATCGCCCAAAATAGTCAATGTTTACCCATAGAACCAGTGTTCTGAAGTACAAGCATAGAACCAGTGTTCTGAAGTACACGCATAGAACCAGTGTTCTGAAGTACACGCATAGAACCAGTGTTCTGAAGTACACGCATAGAACCAGTGTTCTGAAGTACACGCATAGAACCAGTGTTCTGAAGTACACCCATAGAACCAGTGTTCTGAAGTACACGCATAGAACCAGTGTTCTGAAGTACACGCATAGAACCAGTGTTCTGAAGTACACGCATAGAACCAGTGTTCTGAAGTACACGCATAGAACCAGTGTTCTGAAGTACACGCATAGAACCAGTGTTCTGAAGTACACGCATAGAACCAGTGTTCTGAAGTACACGCATAGAACCAGTGTTCTGAAGTACACGCATAGAACCAGTGTTCTGAAGTACACGCATAGAACCAGTGTTCTGAAGTACACGCATAGAACCAGTGTTCGGAAGTACAAGCATAGAACCAGTGTAAACAAATACCCAGCATATTGCTAGCTATCGCATAAATTTGGGGCAAGTGCTGCAGTGTCCCCAGCTAGCCGCCCCTCCCCTCTACACACAGAAGAGATCCGATTGACACCGTAGGATCCCAGCACGGCTAGACCAAGGTGTGAATGAAATGTGGCATTGTGCAGTTGTGTGGCACCCTGCCATGCTTGCTACAGGTGTATGGCTGTATGGCTATATGGCTCTTACAGGTGTATGCTGTATTAGCCTGTATGGCTCTTACAGGTGTATGCTGTATTAGCCTGTATGGCTCTTACAGGTGTATGCTGTATTAGCGTGTATGGCTCTTACAGGTGTATAACTGTATGGCTCTTACAGGTGTATGCTGTATTAGCCTGTATGCCTCTTACATGTGTATGCTGTATTAGCCTGTATGGCTCTTACAGGTGTATGACTGTATTGCTCTTACAGGTGTATGGCAGTTGTGTGGCACCCTGCCATGCTTGCTACAGGTGTATGGCTGTATGGCTATATGGCTCTTACAGGTTTATGCTGTATTAGCCTGTATGGCTCTTACAGGTGTATGCTGTATTAGCCTGTATGGCTCTTACAGGTGTATGCTGTATTAGCGTGTATGGCTCTTACAGGTGTATAACTGTATGGCTCTTACAGGTGTATGCTGTATTAGCCTGTATGGCTCTTACATGTGTATGCTGTATTAGCCTGTATGGCTCTTACAGGTGTATGACTGTATTGCTCTTACAGGTGTATGGCTGTATGGCTCTTACAGGTGTATGGCTATATGGCTCTTACAGGTGTATGCTGTATTAGCCTGTATGACTCTTACAGGTGTATGCTGTATTAGCGTGTATGGCTCTTACAGGTGTATAACTGTATGGCTCTTACAGGTGTATGCTGTATTATCCTGTATGGCTCTTACAGGTGTATGACTGTATGGCTCTTACAGGTGTATGACTGTATGGCTCTTACAGGTGTATGCTGTATGGCTCTTATAGCTGTATGCTGTATTAGTCTGTATGACTGTATGGCTCTTAAAAATGTATGCTGTATTAGCCTGTATGACTGTATGGCTCTTACAGGTGTATGCTGTATGGCTCTTACAGGTGTATGCTGTATTAGCATGTATGACTGTATGGCTCTTAAAAGGTGTATGCTATATTAGCCTGTATGACTGTATGGTTCCTACAGTTGGGGTCTTCTCAGTCATTTGTATGACGCCCTGGTGTATTTTTTATGTAGGGGGGGCATATCGGGGACCATTTGTATGACGCCTGTGGACATTGTATCCGATTATACAGTATTCGAACATATCTTAATGACCAGTATTCGATTATACAGTATCCGATTATACAGTGTTCGAACATACCTTAATGAGCAGTATTCGATTATACAGTATTCGATTATACAGTATTCGAACATACCTTAATGACCAGTATTCGATTATACAGTATTCGAACATACCTTAATGACCACCTGATATCATAGTACATCTGTCGTGACCTTATCACTGATACAGTTCTATGTAGTCTTATATCACTGGTACAGTTTTAGGATGTGTTTGGTGCAGTACTGAGTACTACTGACGCATGTTTTAGGATGTGTTTGGTGCGGTACTGAGTACTACTGACGCATGTTTTAGGATGTGTTTGGTGCAGTACTGAGGCATGTTTTAGGATGTGTTTGGTGCAGTACTGAGTACTACTGACGCATGTTTTAGGATGTGTTTGGTGCAGTACTGAGTACTACTGACGCATGTTTTAGATGTGTTTGGTGCAGTACTGAGTACTACTGACGCATGTTTTAGGATGTGTTTGGTGCAGTACTGAGGCATGTTTTAGGATGTGTTTGGTGCAGTACTGAGTACTACTGACGCATGTTTTAGGATGTGTTTGGTGCAGTACTGAGGCATGTTTTAGGATGTGTTTGGTGCAGTACTGAGGCATGTTTTAGGGTGTGTTTGGTGCAGTACTGAGGCATGTTTAACTCCACTGTGTGACTGACGATCCTTGTCGTGAGTGGCTCTTCAATGACTTACGATTACCCTAGCTGACGCTTCCTACATCTATAAACACATAACACATGGGGTTCAAGCTTTTCACAATCATACTATTTAATTTTTACCAGGTTACTGATTCTTTATCTGAATACATTTACTTTACATTTGAACCCCTCGCTCGCTGCTCGATATTGATAAGCTCTCAGTTGGCATCTGCAGTTGTTTACAGATTGTGTTGTGCGAATTGATACAACCACGGCTCGTGGACACACTGTACAACCACGGCTCGTGGACACACTTACTGTACAACCACAGCTCGTGGACACACTTACTGTACAACCACAGCTCGTGGACACACTTACTGTACAACCACGGCTCGTGGATATACTTACTGTATAACCACGGCTCGTGGACACACTTACTGTACAACCACGGCTCGTGGACACACTTACTGTACAACCACGGCTCGTGGACACACTTACTGTACAAGCACAGCTCGTGTGAGATGAACGACACGTCTGACAGGTGGACACACACTAACTAATGGCGGGATTGGTTGGTTATTGGCGGCCATCCCGCCGGCTGAATCCGGTCGTCAAAGCCAATAGTATCGTCTGCTCTTGTCCCCCCAAAAACATCATCGCCAGACGGCCCACATTGATGGTGACCGATGATGCAGTTTGTTTGCTGATGTGGTCATGGTCAGATTCTTGAACTCATGCGGCGACTGGATGGAATGTAAACAAAAGTTTGAGTTGAAATAGATTTCAAAGTGCCACTGTGTGTGTGTCGAGCGTGCGCTTGGCCGTTAACGATGTAAGCCGGCCTTTTATTTTGCGTTGGTATAGTTAATCAAATGTTACGTTTAAATTTCAAAGACATCACCCCCAGCACCAGTTTCCGTTGAGAACCGCTGGTTGGACAACTTGCTAGGATCTATAAATATTCATGATGCCATCTCATTAAAGCATTCTTTGGCAGGGGACTTAACAAATCTGACTTATTGGGAGTTATCTTTGCTCTTGGCACAGTCCACGGGATTCAACTCATCCTAACTGAATAATGCATGCTGGGAATGGAACGTCTTTTTCTTAATATGCACAGAGAGAGAGAGAGAGAGAGCCATGTTATTATTGTAACAGCTAGCATTTGTATATATCTATAAACAGGTGTCTATATGAATGTCTTTATATATTTACCCGATCTTGTAACATTTTAGTAGGGTTGAAAAGAAACGCTTTCGTCGCTTTATATTTTAAATTAACATTCAAGAACACATATTTTGTACTTCATTTCAGTATGGTGAGTAATTCAATTGAATTTTCGAGGCTGACTAGACATATACACTTGGCGTGCACACTTATACAAAATAACAGTTCAGTACCATCAATTAACGGTGGTGCACACTTATACAATAAACGCCCTCGTTACAATGTCGCGCTTTTGTAATTATCTCGTGTCTTCTACTTTCAGAAGAAATAATGATTGAGAAGCGAGCCCCACCCTTGACCTGGGTGGTGGCAACATTGATGCTGTCTCTGACCACCCGGCCGGCCGTGGGTCAAGACAAGGCGGCGTCACCCAGAGGCGTGTCGCTGACCGATGACAACTTCGTCTTCACGCTGCCACTGTACAACGGCACGATCTACGAGAACACGATTGGCAAAGCTTACATCGAGACCCCTCAGAAGATGGGCATCTACATCGGCCACCCGTCCTCCATTGACCTTGAGTTCACCATCGTGGAGGGTGACCCGCACAACGTCTTCAAGGCGGAAACAACTCCGGTGAAAGATTTCTGCTTCCTTCGCATCCGGACTCAAACTTTGCATTATGGGATGTTGAACAGAGAACTCAACGCCATGTTTCACCTGAGGGTCAAGGCCAGGGGGTCATACCCGGGGGATGTGAACCTGGAGACATTCACGGACGTCGTGGTCACCGTCTTGGACCAGAACGAGTTCAGCCCCATGTTTTCCAGCATCCCCTACGAAGTGAGCATTCCAGAGGACACGCCCCTGCACCGCAGCATCGGGCAGGTCAAAGCGTCTGACGCTGACATAGGGATTAACGGGGAGATCTACTACAGCTTTGTGCAGGCCACACTGGTCTTCGCCATCCACCCCACCACCGGCGTGGTCACTCTGTCACGTCCGGTCAAGTATGACCACCGGCAGGTCTACGAGCTTGACGTCCTGGCCGAAGATCGTGGGGTGACCGCCCCCGGCAGGACCTCCCCAAACAGCAAGACAAAGTTCAAGGTCAACATCCTCCCCGTCAACTACAAACCGCCGACCATCAAAGTCCACAACCACCAGAGCCTCCTGGAGAACAGCAACATCGGCACTGTCTTCGCCGTCCTCACGGTCATAGACGAGGATCGCACCACGAGGGGAGACCTCGGCAGCGTCACCATCACCAACGACCCCAGGAAGATATTCAGCCTGGTGGCGCAGAGCACGAGCGGCACCTACAACATCGTCGTCATGTCGCCGATTGACCGCGAGGCGATACCCGACAACTACAACATCACCGTCGTGGCCAACGACAACGGCACCCCGCAGAAGTCATCCTCTGAGGTCATCCCTGTCCGAGTCCAGGACGCCAACGACAACGAGCCAGTGTTTGAGAGCAGCGTGTACACCGTTCGGATGTCCGAGATAGCCCCCACCAACACCCCGGTGCTGTTCGTCAGGGCCCACGACAGGGACCTGGGCGCAAACAGCGACGTCCGGTACAGCATCGTGGACGGGAACAAGAAGAATCTCTTCACCATCGACCCCCTGTCCGGTCTGGTTCGGACATCTGGCCAGCTGGACGCCGAGATAGAGTCGAGGATGACGCTGGTTGTTCAGGCTCAGGACCAGGCCAACATGGCGTCCAGGAAAACCGGACAGGCCAGGGTCATCATCGAGCTCATCGACTACAACGACAACACGCCGGATATGAACATGCTGCAAGACGTCTACACCGTCAGAGAGAACTTGCCCAGGGGATCACGAGTCGCACTCATACTGGCCTCGGATGAGGATGGTGGAGACAACGGGAGGTTGAGTTACAACCTGATCAACTCGGACAGTGTCCCTTTCGAGATTGACCCGTTCCTCGGTGAAATAACCACGACTGAGGTCCTGGACTATGAGACCATGAGGCGCAACTACCAGCTGCACGTCCGGGTGTCTGACAGGGGCGCGCCCTTCAAGAGAGAGGAGGACGCCATCGTGAACGTGCGCGTGGAGGACGTCAACGACAACAGCCCAGAGTTTATCAGAAACAGGTGCTCGGGGCACCTCTCCAGGGAGGCGCCCCTGAAACTTGACGTGGTGACCCTCTCCGCCGTGGACTTCGATTCGGGTAACATCATCAACTACAGCATCGTTGAAGGCAACGAGGACGACTGTTTCGGCATCGTCCCCTCGTCCGGCATCATCACGGTTAACTGCGACATGTCCAATCAGGACGGAACACGCACCCTCCATGTTGTGGCCAGCGATGGTCAGCACGTGTCCATACCGGCCGTCGTCGAAATGGTTTTGGTCAACAACAAGAGGAATCCGACCCTGGGCGTCGGCGACGTCAACATCAACTGTCAGACGACCGACGCCATCGCCCGTCACGAACAGCAGGTGAGGAAGTCTCAGGTGGCCAATGCCGAGCAGCAGGCCATCGTCCTCAATAAAGGAAACAAGGGGAAGAACAACCCTCCCGTGATTTCCAGCGCTCTCCCGTCTTACGTTGAAGTTTCCGAGGGCGCAGCAGTGGGTCTCAACATCCTGGACTTCGGGGCTAGAGTCACAGACGACGACCCGGGGTTTGATGGCCAGCTCAAGTACGTCATCTCGTCCGGGGACGACATCCACGGAGCCTTCAAACTGGACACTTTCAGTGGTCAACTCCAGGTGCTGTCGAAACTGGACTACGAGACCAAGTCCCAATACTCGCTGACCCTGACGGCCATCGATCTAGGTCAGTCGCCTGAGACCGTTTCCGCTCAGCTCAAGGTCATCGTCCTTGACGAGAACGACAACGCCCCTTATTTCGAGAAGCCTGTGTACACCAAGAGAATCGGTGAAAACGCGCCGGTCAACTCGACCGTCCTGGAGGTCAAGGCCACTGACCTGGACTCGGGCGAGAACGCCGAGATTCAGTATTCCATCTTGTCTGACGATAGGGACTTTTACATCGACCCGGTCCAAGGGGTCATCAAGGTGAGGCGGCCACTGGACCGGGAGACGAGACCCTTCCAGGCACTGACCATCCAGGCGCAGGACTCGGCCATGAAACAGATGCTGGCGTCCACAGCTGTGGTCAACATCACCATCGCCGACATCAACGACAACGCCCCGGTGTTCGTGCCGGCAAATTATCACGTGCGCGTGCGGGAGGACCTCCCCATCGGGGCGGTCATCATGACCCTGACCGCGCATGACCTTGACGAGGGTGAGAATGGCCGAGTCACCTACTCGTTCGCCCACGGCATCGACCATCACTTCGACATCGATACCGAGACGGGATCGATCCGGATCAAACGGAAGTTGGATTACGAGACGAAGCAGGTGTACAACATCACGGGGGTCGCCCAGGACAGTGGCCAGCCGGCGCTGACCTCCACGTGTCTGGTCAACATTGAGGTCATGGATGTCAACGAAAACCTGTACCCACCCGTGTTCAAGGACTTCCAGGTGACCGGGTCTGTCTTTGAGAACCTGTCCATTGGATCCTACGTCATGCAGGTGCAGGCCACGGACCAGGATGACCCTCGCCATGGCGTCGGTCAACTGTTTTACACCATTCAAGACGGAACTGGACTTGGGAGGTTTACTATCGACATGAATGGTGAGTACAGATAATTGACGTTTGGCACCCCACACCCCACCTCCTTTGCCCCGTGTCCTGCATCTTATATCTTCTCAGCAGTGTGACTTTTAACCTGATGGCCCTATTTCCTACCTTTGTGTGCAAGTAACTTACTACACGTATTTGACTAGCAAACCCTTATAGTAGTAACGCCCAGTATTTCAAGGGTATTAACTTCCCGAGACATCTCCAGGTGCATACATCTGTAACGAGTCCGGTGACAATTTATTGTAGCCTCAGAGAGAGACGGAGAGAGAGAGAGAGGGAGAGAGAGAGACGGAGAGAGAGAGAGGGAGAGAGAGAGAGGGAGAGAGAGAGACGGAGAGAGAGAGACGGAGAGAGAGAGACGGAGAGAGAGAGAGGGAGAGAGAGAGAGAGACGAGAAACCAGAAGGGAATTATGTAGATAGATATAAGACGAATTATTTTTAGTGGATTAAGTTCACAACCTCATAACCCTTCGGTGTCTATTTATTGAATATATTACTGACTACAGATACAAGTACCTAATTCTACCGTTAACTCCAACACAGGTGATAAATGTGTTGGGTGTGACAAGCACACCGCTAAGCCGTGCAGCTTTTAGCACACCTTGGTGTTGTGACCTTTACAATGACCAACACGTTATGATAAAAAAAACAACCTCTTGAATTAGTCCAGATACGAGGCCCGTTCGAGGGCTGTTGTAATCTTGGGCATCAAAGGTGTCTTGTCAGTCGAGGGCCATCCGGTGCGATGGTGACTGTGTGAGAAAACCAGGTGACAGCGACGCACTTCTATTAGTTTTATCAAAACCAACTTCCGTCCCCGAGGGTGATGGTGACCCCATTTACAGATTGAAGATAGCAAGAGGGGAACAATCAGGGGGCGTGGCTTGTGAGAATGTCACCTTGTTTAAACACGCACTGAGTAATTAAGACCTACAAGTCCGTTAAATCTATTGCCCGGCCTGAAAACGATTGTTTATATCTTTGACGCATGTCTTGTAAATGAAGCGTCTGATGAAGATCTATGTTTGACGCTTGTCTTGTAAATGAAGCGTCTGGTGAAGATCTATGTTTTGACGCATGACTTTTAAAGGAAGCGTCTGATGAAGATCTTGAATCTGGCGACTACACTAAAAACAAATTAACAAATAAAATATTAATATAAGTAAATAAATTTAATAAATCCATCACGCACTATTTGTTGCACAAAGATTTGATAAAACAAAATGAGGGTTGCTTTCCAACAAACGTCTTGCTGTATTGACCATCCAACAAACGTCTTGCTGCATTGACCATCAAACGTCTTGCTGTATTGACCATCCAACAAACGTCTTGCTGTATTGACCATCCAACAAACGTCTTGCTGTATTGACCATCCAACAAACGTCTTGCTGTATTGACCATCCAACAAACGTCTTGCTGTATTGACCATCCAACAAACGTCTTGCTGTATTGACCATCCAACAAACGTCTTGCTGTATTCACCATCCAACAGAGCAGACGAAGACGTTCTTTAAACATGAAATAAACGTATTTCACCTGTGCCGTGACAGCTTGTTATTGTGTAGGTAACTGAAATGAATGGCATGATTAAAATTGTGTATACGATGTAAGCTTTGATGTGCTGCCAACTTATGTATTGAATGACAACATGGGGCATAATGAACACCGTGTTATATTTAAACCAACTTTCAAACTATTTCAAAGATATGGGGGTGGGGGAATCCATTTATCTAAAAGTGAAATATCTGAGATATCTGGTTTAATTTAATGTTTCTATATTTAATTTGACACACCAAACAGTCATAATAACATGCACGTATTTATTGCAAGGAGAGTACCCCATTCACAGGATGAGAACCCTCGCCTTGACTGCACTGTTAGATACCCGTCCCACCACCCCTTGACTCTTATGGTTAAACTGGTCCACAACTTATGGGCTCTTCTATTATGTATCGAGGCATCCTTCAGGTCCTCTGTTGGGGGAGGGGGGGGGGCACGCTGGGTGATGTCCAGTTGTCACTCACATAATGACAGCACAGTAGATCTCAAACATCATGTGTGACAACACCTTCAGTCCAACAACACAGTCACCACACTTTCTTGTTATCGTCTTCACACACTTCCCCACACCTACACACCAAGGCTAACTAACGGTCACACATCAGTTTGAAAGCTTCTCTAACCTTCAATTCATCCTTAATATTTGATAAGGGTCGATGTATTACCTCGTTAACATCCGTCATATATGTATACAAGTATTACATTATATGTACAAACCCAATGGCCTTCTACCATTCATGTCAGCAGATAACAGAAATGACCTAATTCCCCGCCCACCCCCTACACCCCCATGTCTCATGGAAAGGTAAGTTCGCCCCAGGCCAACTAGGTCTGTTTACATCACAACTTTCCTTTAAAAAACAAATCCTTTGAGATCTCGTGTGCAGTAACATGTCATTCATTCGTCTGCTGACCTACATTTTCTGTAATACTTCGATTACTCCCCCCACCCCCACCCATATCAGGAGATATTTATACCAATAAGAGAACGACTTTTTAAAATGGTTGTAGCTTTGTCTTAAACCTACAACAACATTGCAAAGTTTTTATGTCTTTGTCTGGTCTTAGAATGCCATTTGAATTCAGACTTTAATTTCGCTCCAGTTATAATCAAATAAAGTAACTGGGACTCATGAACAGAAGCAGTCTTAGCAGGTAACTAAACTTAACAATAACTTCTGAATTATGCTCTTGTTTTGTGTCTCAACCAGGCACATCATTCAACTGGCCACTACACGCCACATCATTCAACTGGCCACTACGCGCCATATCATTCAACTGGCCACTACACGCCACATCATTCAACTGGCCACTACACGCCACATCATTCAACTGGCCACTACGCGCCACATCATTCAACTGGCCACTACACGCCACATCATTCAACTGGCCATTACACGCCTCTGAGGTCCATCAGCTTTAGACACAAAAGGTGGCGTTCGTTTCTGTGGCTAAGTGCTGCCATTGTTTGTTGGAAGAACTTCACACCTATTAAAAGCTATTTATAGCACGCGTGATAAAATAATCGTGCGCACTAATTTGTGCAGCACTTGTGATCAAAGTGAAGAGCTCACTTCTTCCGCACCCCGAACCTCTCGGAGAAAGGGAAAAGAGAAATAACCCTCGCCACTACAACTGAGCCCTTGTACTCACAAATGACGACTCGTGGTGCGGAAAGGGGGGGGGGCTGCACGAGAGGTAAATTTATTTGCACGCGCAACTCAACCCGATTACTTTCCCACGCAACAGAGATGCAACCATGGCGTCTACGTCAGTCTGAATGTGTAGGACTTAACGTACTCTGTCGTGGGGAGTAGAGGAGAAAGAGATAGAGGGGAAAAAAACAAATAGATTATGGCCATAAAAAATAACGGTACCTGAGTCGTGTTGCCGAAAGAATACCGTAGAAAAAACAAAATAAAGTCAGGGAAAGCAAACACAAAGTGTTACTTAGTGGTACTTCTGGCATCTTCTCATGAGATGATTTTTTATTATTAAAGAAACGATCAAACATGAGATAGAACTCATTGAATGGTGGGATTAAACGAGAGTAGATACGGAGATAGCGAGGGGTGTAAGATAGCGAGGGCAGTAATACACGGTAATCTAATGGAGATTCACCCGGATTTTCTCCCACTGTCTTAAGTTGTGAGGGCACCGCACTATGTGAACTCGCGAGTTTTATTTGGATTGATTTATAGATGAAAAAGTAAACCATATGAAAGACACGTGATTTAGCTCAGAGCTTGGCACGTGCCGCGGAGCCTTTCAATAGAGATGCTGTTATTTGTGGACATTGCACTCAACACCAGCTCCCCACAAGGATAACACCACTCGCCATCGCCGTAGTCTCGGTATTCTTGCAACCAGTTAATAACCCGGCTGTGCTCGTTTTCAGCAATGACATTGTACAAATGCCCCTCGGTAGTTGCTCGCTATTTGTTTTTTCCTTACCGTAAGACGTAACTATTTAGAAATAGTTTTCTTTTACCGCAAGGAGAAGAAATACATAGAAATACCTTGGTGTCACACATGGTGGGTTCTTCTTCAACATGCTATCACGGTGGTTGCTGTCTTCACAATCATTCAACATTTGATCCAATAAATAAATATTTGTAGTTGTACGAACATTTTCTAGTTCTGACTGTGAAATAACAATCAAATTGTCAACGTGGGCCTTGCGAATAGGTAGGTATTGTAACCAACGTGAGAACCTGTGTGTTACTAATAGGTTGGCATTGTACCAAATGGAGAACCTGTGTGCTACCAATAGGTTGGCATTGTACCAAGTTGAGAACCTGTGTGCTACCAATAGGTTGGCATTGTACCAAGTTGAGAACCTGTGTGCTACCAATAGGTTGGCATTGTACCAAGTTGAGAACCTGTGTGCTACCAATAGGTTGGCATTGTACCAAATGGAGAACCTGTGTGCTACCAATAGGTTGGCATTGTACCAAATGGAGAACCTGTGTGCTACCAATAGGTTGGCATTGTACCAAGTTGAGAACCTGTGTGTTACCAATAGGTTGGCATTCTAAGCAGCTCTTGTGTAAGATAACGAGGCGAGTACATTCCAGTGAGTGCCAAGATTACAGACGTTCTTACAGCGGAGACCTGGCAACCATTGTGTTACCTTACTTCCTCCTGTTGTCGATGTGATGTCAACTCAAACAAGTCTCGGAAGCAGTGCCCCAAATGTCGAGGTGCTAATCCTTTAATTATTGATGCCGAGTCTTACTTTGTTCGGGGATTCGGCATCCATTGAGACTAAGGCGAGGGCTTGACGCAATGTTCTTTTAATGGTTAAGTTCAGACTTCTGGTTCACCACTCCGAATATAAGGCACGAGGATACGGTAGCTGGGATTTATTGCAGTAGAGGCTCTGTTGTGGTTTGTCACACCATTTGTTGGTGTACTACTACACATCCGTTGTTGGTGTGTGCTACTACACACCCATTGTTCGTGTGCTACTACACACCCATTGTTCGTGTGTGGACTACACACCCATTGTTAGTGTGCTACTACACACCCGTTGTTGGTGTGTGCTACTACACACCCATTGTTCGTGTGCTACTACACACCCATTGTTGGTGTGTGCTACTACACACCCATTGTTGGTGTGCTACTACACACCCGTTGTTGGTGTGCTACTACACACCCGTTGTTGGTGTGTGCTACTACACACCCATTGTTGGTGTGCTACTACACACCCGTTGTTGGTGTGCTACTACACACCTATAGTTGGTGTGCCACTACACACTTATAGTTGGTGTGCTATCGATCGGACAAGCGATAGAAAACCTGCTGAGTCGTCGGTCCACTCATAGGTCTTTGTCTTCATCCCTCCCCTCCCCTCCATTGTTTGTTTTGTTGTTGGATGGCTCGTGCCATTCATATTTTGTTTAAACTCACGGCTTCTGTCTTGTTATTGCTAAACGATTTCGTGCGCTTATAAAATGTAGCGGAGAGGGTTTCGAGTTTTCTTTTGTTATGACGCCGCCATTACTTTCCCTCACCCTCGCTACTTTGGGGGCCTGTGATGTGAAAAGGGTGGGACGGTGATAGCCAACTTTTGACACGAGGCTGTGGTGAGTGTAGCGTCACTCTAACAAGTTTTACGGCACTCGCTGGTTCACAGTCTCACGAGTAAATAACTCTGGCTTCGACTGCTATGAAAGACTGCTGTAATTGATTATATTGTCTTGATAGACCGCGCGCTATCAGTTGTTGAACAACCAGAGACACACTTTCCCAAGTTGATCGGACTACACTGTCAGTGACTGACCACACTGCCTATGCTTGACTGACCTGTGACACACTGTCCTTAGTTGACCAGACTACCCTGTCATTGAATTCTTACTTCCCCTGTCGAACAAGCGAGCCACTCCAACTGTTTCTTTCACGAGCTCTGATTATCGATTGCTCCACTCACCAAGTCCCAGGTCTGGCCCATAAAGACAGACAGAGGCACAATGCCATCATCGTCTTATTAATTTTTTTAAGAGAAGAAAATAAATGACATTAGACAGGGTTCATGGAGAGGTCAAGGTCAAAGACCGAGTGGGACGGGCCACATATTCTAGTAACATTCACTGAATATCTTTGACGAGCTCTAGACTCAAGTTTTGGACGTCTTCGTAGTTCTATTATTTTATCACAGATGGCCCGTGGCAATAGGAAAATATTAACACCCTTATTATGAACATACGAAATGAAATCTATTTGAGGCTATTGGTTAAATGAATGATACAAATATGTCCAGAATAACATTATATGCCCACAAATATGTCCAGAATAACATTATATGCCCACAAATATGTCCAGAATAACATTATATGCCCACAAATATGTCCAGAATAACATTATAATTATATGCCCACAAATATGTCCAGAATAACATTATATGCCCACAAATATGTCCAGAATAACATTATATGCCCACAAATATGTCCAGAATAACATTATATGCCCACAAATATGTCCAGAATAACATTATATGCCCACAAATATGTCCAGAATAACATTATATGCCCACAAATATGTCCAGAATAACATTATATGCCCACAAATATGTCCAGAATAACATTATATGCCCACAAATATGTCCAGAATAACATTATATGCCCACAAATATGTCCAGAATAACACTATATGCCCTGTAGAGCATACTAACAACACACTACTCCCCTATAAGATAATATCTCCTGTTATATGTTCTACCCTATATTTCAAGTATGACATCTTATTCTATGAATAACATACAATGTCCATTTATAAGATACTGTGTCCATTTATAAGATACTGTGTCCATTTATAAGATAATGTGTCCATTTATAAGATACTATGTCCATTTATAAGATACTGTGTCCATTTATAAGATACTGTGTCCATTTATAAGATACTATGGCCATTTATAAGATACTATGTCCATTTATAAGATACTGTGTCCATTTATAAGATACTGTGTCCATTTATAAGATACTGTGTCCATTTATAAGATACTGTGCCGTCTATGCCCTTTTTATCATTGCCCTCTTTATTTCCTCGTATTAGATGTATATTCTATTTATCATGTATTAAACAAAATCCACATCTCCGGTCAATTCCACCACTCCGGTCAATTCCACCACTCCGGTCAATTCTACAGCTCCGGTCAGTTCCACCGCTCTGGTCAATTCCACAGCTCCCGTCAATTCCACAATTTCGGTCAATTCCACAGTTCCGGTCAATTCCACAGTTCTGGTCAATTCTATAGCTCCGGTCAATGCCACATATCCGGCCAATTCCTCAGCGTCGGTCAATTCCACAGTCTCTACATGTGGCCTCGTTCCTAGCCTCCTCTAGGTCTAGGGCACGCCTCTTTTATCTAAAAAAATGACCAAATGTTTGAATGATGTCATCACCCAGGCTCTCACCGAGACTGTACCGAGAATTGAATTAAATAAAACGCCATCGTTCATTGGCCACGCCTGATTCACTTACATATTTGAATTATGTTGTCAAACGACACGACGTTTTTGGCGGGAGTGGGAAATAGCTGATAACTTTCACAGCCTCCTAGCCAGCCCCCACCCCCTCCCCCAACCAGCACGTACCAGGGGGGTGTGTGGTACAGACTCTGATAACTTTCACGGCTATCAACCAGCCCCTCCCCACCACTTTCCAGGCCACTCCCCCCCCTATTCTAATCATTTACACATTCTTTGTTTTTACAAAACTCCCCCTCAAACAGGCCTCCGAGTATGTCGTAAAACTTCAAACGGCCCCGGACGGTGGGCCTATCTCTACCACTGGTATAAACATCCGTTTTAATGCAGGTCTAGCAGCCGTCGCTCAGCGTCCTCGCACACGAGCAAATGTTGGAGAATTTAACCATTGTTGTTGGCCGAGAGTCTGCCGAGGGCTGTAATGGAACAACGCTGGGATTGTGTGTGTGAAGTGGCCGGTTGGGGGGGGGGTTCTAATAGACACATGGGGGCTAGTGTCAATAAAAAAAATTCTTTCTTCTTTATTTTTTTTTCGTTATATATATAATTAACTAATATATATATATATATATATATATATTGAAAAAAATCGGAAAATATTTTTTCCGACTTTCACAAGTTTGTTCTGTCTTTCACTGTTTTCTTTGCGTCTGCACGTAACTGGCCATGTTGACATAAGTGTTGATGACATGGAGCCAGGAACTGACCAACGACACACTGACCAACGACGTTATTCTCTTTCTTATCTTTTATATTACAGACACTCCTTTTATAGCGAAGATTGCCATACCGTTATCACAGTCTCTGTCTGCAGTGTTATTGCCATACCGTTATGACAGTCTCTGTCTGCAGTGTTATTGCCATACCGTTATGACAGTCTCTGTCTGCAATTTATAGGTTTATATTTTTAAACAAAACTGAAAGACAAACATTTTGCTCTGTCAAGTCTATTGCTTTGTTTTAAATAGAAAATGTCTGCAAGGGTATATGGACTGTACCATTGTCTTCTCATACGTTACAAGACAATGTCAATGTCATACCATATGCTACAAAACAATGTCCTGCCATACGTTACAAGACAACGTTATCTCATGCCTTACTCAATAATGCCATTATCACGCCGCAACAAATCCACAAGTTTTTATGTTTTTATAAATTTTCAGTTACCAGTTGGTGCAACCCCCCCCCCATCCCACTTGCTGCATAACGGTAATGATCACCAAACAACCCTTTTAGTTACAACCCAGATCTCCTTGCCGTCTGAAGCCGGTCGTCTGAAAGATGACTCTCACCGGCATGTGTACGACACGCACTCGTGCAGGCTTCGGTCTAAGTACGCACTTCACTTCACCCGTGCACGCATCCGCTCTTCGGCTTATCAATAACTTTCCCTCTACTTGCCAGTACCCTCTAACTCTAACCGCCATGTTCGTTGATTGCCTCCCCTTGCACTAATTGGCAGCAAAAACTTTTTTATATGGCCGGAGGGGCAACGACTTAAAAGCAAATATTTCTATCTCCATTTTAGAAAGAAGAACTAAGGTGAGGTAATTACTTGACTTACTGCCTGCAAATAATATGATATCTCTTTCATGAGTTGTTGTTTAGTGACGCCAAGATGACCTGACTGAACATTCAAAGTAATGCCAAGATGACCTGACTGAACATTCAAAGTAATGCCAAGATGACCTGACTGAACATTCAAAGTAACGCCAAGATGACCTGACTGAACATTCAAAGTAACGCCAAGATAACGTGACTGAACATTCAAAGTAACGCCAAGATGACCTGACTGAACATTCAAAGTAATGCCAAGATGACCTGACTGAACATTCAAAGTAATGCCAAGATGACTTGACTGAACATTCAAAGTAACGCCAAGATGACGTGACTGAACATTCAAAGTAACGCCAAGATGACCTGACTGAACATTCAAATTAATGCCAAGATGACGTGACTGAACATTCAAAGTAACGCCAAGATGACCTGACTGAACATTCAAAGTAATGCCAAGATGACGTGACTGAACATTCAAAGTAACGCCAAGATGACGTGACTGAACATTCAAAGTAACGCCAAGATGACACGACTGAACATTCAAAGTAATGCCAAGATGACGTGACTGAACATTCAAAGTAACGCCAAGATGACCTGACTGAACATTCAAAGTAACGCCAAGATGACGTGACTGAACATTCAAAGTAACGCCAAGATGACGTGACTGAATATTCAAAGTAACGCCAAGATGACGTGACTGAACATTCAAAGTAACGCCAAGATGACGTGACTGAACATTCAAAGTAACGCCAAGATGACGTGACTGAACATTCAAAGTAACGCCAAGATGACGTGACTGAACATTCAAAGTAACGCCAAGATGACGTGACTGAACATTCAAAGTAACGCCAAGATGACGTGACTGAACATTCAAAGTACCGCCAAGATGACGTGACTGAACATTCAAAGTAACGCCAAGATGACGTGACTGAACATTCAAAGTAACGCCAAGATGACACGACTAACATTCAAAGTAATGCCAAGATGACGTGACTGAACATTCAAAGTAACGCCGAGATGCATCTGACTGCCCACCGTGGACATCACTGACATTCGGTTAAAATGGCCTTGACATTTCATGGCGGAAATCTATTTATAGAAATGTCCGGGGGAATTCTGTGAGACCAATTACCTCAAGGTATTAATCAAATGTCAGAGTCTTTTGTGAGGACTTCACTCGAAAAATATTGGTCAATTCTACGTTAATTTGAGTCGTCTTAATTGACTTGGATCAAGATAAAAAATTGTTCGCAACTTAATTATGTTAAGAAATTGAAAACGTATTTTTACTTCATTGTGTAAGCTGGAAAACATACACCTTGTCTAAACATAGTAATATTACGTAATGAAACATGACGTTTTCCGGTCTGGGAAATGACAAGCCCTATTAGGATGTTGGATGTCGGTACGGCCATACAACACCAATAACGTCTCCAGCTTGTTTGGCCTCGAGATTAAACAAGGTAGATAACACGAGTTGAAACCATCTTATCGCATTAATTCTGTCCCCTATCCCCAAAACTCGGCTCACATTAAGCGGCCATCTCAAACACTTTACAACACATACAAATACAATCTAACGAAATAACTGCCAAAAAGATGGACGCATAAATTCATAATGCGCTTTTGATAAACAGAAAAACAAAACGGCATGCGTGCTACAAGATAACAGAAGGTGAAAGAAGGCATGTCGCTTGTTGAGGGCGAAACAGTAACATCTGGACTAAATAATAACATTACAGATAGGACGGCCTGCCCGTGACGGGGGTATTTTGGGAACGCCAAGCTTGGTGTCGAGGGTAGAGGTTTTGGCTCGGGTGTGAGTGCGTGCGCTCGTGGTCGTCTGTTCTGTGCTTCTTTGACCACACGAGAAACATCCCACATACCAACCACATGTGGGTTAGTGAGAGGTACCGTTGACATGATCGTCTCTAACACCCGTGGGAACTTCCGTTGGAGCTCGCCAGGTTATTTGTGGTACCAGTCGGAATGGTGAACAGTGGAGCACTCAGTAGTCAGAGTGGTAAAAAGTTGAACAGGATACACCATCACCGACCACACGAACATTTAAAATGAATTCAATAAATAGATGTAATAAAACAAACCCGTAAAAACAGAGTTTTTGACTATAAATCCCTTATATATGAGCCATAACTAACAGTATTAATTATTTTCAAAAGCGACAAGCATTTACAGACTGAATCTGTCTTAAGTCAACTTTGCTTCATAACCCTAAGGGGGGGGGCCGATTTCAGCATGACACGTAAAATGTAAACAAAAGCACGCCGGTACTTCGATGGGTCGCCTCAACGCGTCAACTCAAACTTTCACGTGGAAAAAAAACAATAACAAACAGTGAGTTTGAATTACATACGTTATATAAGGATAAACTAAAAATGCACTAATTTAATTACGGTACGTTTGATCGATCTGAAATTTTGATACGATGCATTGTTTGGTGAGACGGGTCCGTGTGCCAAATTTCAGCTCGATCGGATCACGGGAAGTGGGTCATTTTTGACTTTTGTTTTTCCGCCCGCCCATGAGATGACGACAGACAGAGACGGCGGTGAAGTTAATATAAGGGATTTAAAAACAAAGACAGAAATAAAAGTAGTGATTATGTTTAAACGCGACATTTACAGACTGAAACAGAATTATCTCCCATGGTTTTAAAACCGGGCGCAGGGACGTTAAGGGGTGTGAACATCGACGGTCGGCGTCAACGCGTGAACTGAACTGGCACGTGAAATATTTATAAACAAATAGTCGGTTCGGATGTCCGATTAAACTTACAAAGCAAGTTAATATAAGGGATTTAAAAAACAACTGAGCGATCTGAGGGTTTAGAGAGTACAGATCTGAGGGCTTTACTCTATACGAGATTGATTTCCATGATGATAATTGGTGGCCCTCGCTGGGGTTTAATTTGTGGCCCTCGTTGGGGTTTAATTTGTGGCCCTCGTTGGGGTTTAATTTGTGGCCCTCGTTGGGGTTTAATTTGTGGCCGTCGCCGGGGTTTTTTGTTGGCCGTCGCTGGGGTTTGATTCTAGACTTGAATGCCAAATGAGATGTCTATTGTTTATGCCAGGCCATGGTGTCAATGGTGTCAATGATGTGTGCAAGGTTTGCTGTAGACTTTCATCAGAAATTGAAATTCATTTATTATCTTCCGTTAGGGGAGATATCATTCTCCCCTTTCCGCCCGCCATTCCCCACCAATGTTCCCTTTTAGCTGCGCGGCCTCGCAGATATCTGACCGACATTGCGCAACAGTTTAGAATTACCGCGCAGCAAATTTTGTAAAATATTTCACAAAAAATGAATGAATGAACGAACTTTACACACGCATTTTTTTAAACTTTGCACACGGACCACTGAACCTTAGAGGGAACGTTGCTCTCTAACCATCACACAACTTCCAAATAATGAACTAAATTATTATACATGTATATATATATATATATATTTACCCTCAATTATGGCTGACGCCTAACGCTAAGGGACATTACTCTGCTTATAAATACTTTAAGTACATTTCAGAAATATTTCGGATTTATCATACAAGTACAAGGATAAGTTACTTGGGCTTTTGACCCCAAAAAAACCCTACTATAAAATACCTTGTGTACATTTAAGGAAGTTTAATATTACGTATTTATCATAAAAGGACAAGTTAGTTGGGCTTTTGACCAAGGTCACAACCTAGTAAATGATAGTTTCAAAAAATTACTTTAAAAAAATAAAATAACCAGCTGAACTCAACGGTTACCTTCTCTGTCCATCAAAGACAACGGCGGGAAATGTGACGTCCTC
The DNA here is from genome assembly GCA_944989445.1 of Ampullaceana balthica. Taxonomy (NCBI): domain Eukaryota; kingdom Metazoa; phylum Mollusca; class Gastropoda; family Lymnaeidae; genus Ampullaceana; species Ampullaceana balthica. The sequence continues at coordinate 865,472 of CALYLW010000063.1, forward strand.
CCAGCAGCCGACCCGTGTGTTATTTTTACCCCCTTCCCGAGGCCCCGAGTTCAGCCACGGTAGGTGCCGCAACCCGAGCTCTTCAGAGGATTGATGTGTTGGCGATTGATGATTTGTTGCCCAGAGTTCAAAGTGGGCCCGGATACCATGTATCAGCCTGTTGTCATCTGGGAATAGTTTAACCCAAGGCTCCTCAAACTTTACCAGTCTAGGTTTCCATTTTAATACATTTTAAATCTAAGACAGTGATGAAAACGTAACATCTCCCCCCCCCCACAAACTCTCATCTAATTCCCAAAAGCCATCTTATGATCGCGCAAAAAAAAAGTTGACTGTAGTTGACTGTAGTACCATTTGGCACGAGATGTCACAGACAGTATCGTAAACATCCCATACATCTTGAATTGTCTGGAAAAAAAGTTTAGAAAGCGAGTCATCATCCACGAATATTGTGATTGGCTAAGATTTGTCAAGTGTCAAGGTTGTGCTGTCTGATTGGTTGTAGGGGTTGTTTTTATAGAAGAGCTCTACAAACATACTGCCCAAAACTCAAGAAATCGCCTTATTGATGTCGGAAGTTGTTCTGTGGAAAGATGTCAGTCCAACTTTCACTCTAAGGTTCGTTGGTCTGCGTGCAAAATTAAAAAAAAACAACTTGTGTGCAAAGTTGCCTATCATCCATTTTTGTGCAGAATTTTTATCCCCCAAACACATTTCTAAACTGCGTGGCAATTCTAAACTGCGTGGCGTCGGCTGATTCAACATATCGCAGATTTACTCTGCAGCCTGTGCTAATTTTATGAATAGTTCACAGCATATGTTCGTATGGCAGCAGTCTCTTCCCCCCCCCTCCACACACACTGAGTAAGTCGGTGCCTGGTCACCAATCAATGGTCACCCCCCGCGCCCCCCCCACCCGTGGTATGTTGATATGGCGGCACCATTCTCAGCCATTCCTATAATATATCGGGATCTCGTTTACATGTTCCAAGTTGCCTAATAGGACCGAGTCAGCAGGGTCACGCACTCGTAGTTTTCCTGAATAGCTCTTGAACGTTCCCTGTATACGTGTTGGGGCCTTCTGCCCCTAGCCCCAAGCTAAGCCATTACCGCATGTCAATGAAGTTTTCTAACCGCAAAAAGAAAAGAAAAGGAAGGGCAAAGAGTCTGACATGTCAGTAGGTGGCGCTGTGGTTTGGTTGTGGTGCGGTAGGGTGGATGGGGGGGGGGTAGAGATTGCAATGAGTCATCGCAGACGACACTACCGGGCAATTGCTTCGATTTACTTATGAATGGCGGAGTTGGGCCTGATAGATAAGTTCACATAGAGATACAACGTGTTTTGGTTGTCACACACGACATTCAAATATGGAGCACTGCTATGAATGGGAGACTCGCTGTTTAAGGATATATATATATATATATATATATATATATATATATATATATATATATATATATATATATATATATTATATGTATATATATGTATGTTTGTTTGTACAAGCGTATGCGTGGGTGTGTTAAGAGAATTTTTTAAGTGACAGAGTCAAGAGATTTATAACCTATAAATTTAAGCTGGGTTGTACTTGTTTATCTGCTAAAAGTGACATTTCATGTCACAGACTTTTGATGAATGTGTATTGTCATTGGGTCAGGATTATTGCATTAGACGTGGTTGTTGAGTTTTATTTTTATACTAATTGTCAGGGTCAAGTAGACATTGTGTGTATGTGGGTGAGTGTGCTGGAATGTGCCTCCTTTACTTTTACTTAGACGCCGTAGTCGCACTTAGTGAGATTTTGTCTGAAGATATTCTCAGCACGAACAAACTAAAGATTCTTGACTTCACGTGAAGGTACTATTACTAGAAATATCAGTTTCTGTGTTTTTACTGGCAGCCCCAAAGACATAGATGAGACGAGCTATAAATACCGCATGTCTCCTTAATACCATACACCTGAAAGAAGTTTTTTAATTTTAATTTTTATTTCCCATTTTTGTCCCTCAACTGTTGTCGGTGTTTGTTGATGTTGTGGCACACAATATTTTGGCGTGGGTGTCCGAGTATCCTTGTCATGACGTGTGTCTGCGTGACCCCCAGGTAGACAGCCAATCCCATTTCTACCATAACAAGGATACAAGACCAAGAATTGCAAGGGGCTGCTACAAGGTGTAGCGACACACGGCTTTGCCCCAAAACCCACACTTTAGGTAACGATTAGACGGGAGTTGTGGCATTGGCACTGCAAGCTGGTGCACACAGTGGTTCTAACACCACGTGGGAACTCGGTCACAGTTGTAGGATCACATCATTTACTATTGAGTAATGGTAATCATGACATATGTGGGTTCTACATGCCCACCATTACCACCTATTTCCATGCACACTTTGAAATGATTTTCTTTCAGCTTGACACAATATCTCTTTCATTAACGGTTCTCATTTTTTTAAAAATTAAAAACAATCACTCTTCAATAACCATTTGTACACAAAAATAACATAACACACACACAATCCTTTTATTACGATTTACAATAATCATCGCTTAATTTAAATAGTTAAATCATTTAAAAAAATGAAATCTGTTAAAGTTAATGCAAGTTTAATCGCAAACAAATTTAATTTAGTCCTGGCGGTGGAGAGAGGGGGAGAGAGAATACTTACTATTGTACAAGAGATTGGGGGGAGAGAGAATACTTACTATTGTACAAGAGATTGGGGGGAGAGAGAATACTTACTATTGTACAAGAGATTGGGGGAGAGAGAATACTTACTATTGTACAAGAGATTGGAGGAGAGAGAATACTTACTATTGTACAAGAGATTGGAGGAGAGAGAATACTTACTATTGTACAAGAGATTGGGGGGAGAGAGAATACTTCCTATTGTACAAGAGATTGGGGGAGAGAGAATACTTACTATTGTACAAGAGATTGGAGGAGAGAGAATACTTACTATTGTACAAGAGATTGGGGGGAGAGAGAATACTTCCTATTGTACAAGAGATTGGGGGGAGAGAGAATACTTACTATTGTACAAGAGATTGGGGGAGAGAGAATACTTACTATTGTACAAGAGATTGGAGGAGAAAAAATACTTACTATTGTACAAGAGATTGGAGGAGAGAGAATACTTACTATTGTACAAGAGATTGGGGGAGAGAGAATACTTACTATTGTACAAGAGATTGGAGGAGAGAGAATACTTACTATTGTACAAGAGATTGGGGGAGAGAGAATACTTACTATTGTACAAGAGATTGGAGGAGAGAGAATACTTACTATTGTACAAGAGATTGGAGGAGAGAGAATACTTACTATTGTACAAGAGATTGGAGGAGAGAGAATACTTACTATTGTACAAGAGATTGGAGGAGAGAGAATACTTACTATTGTACAAGAGATTGGAGGAGAGAGAATACTTACTATTGTACAAGAGATTGGGGGAGAGAGAATACTTACTATTGTACAAGAGATTGGGGGAGAGAGAATACTTACTATTGTACAAGAGATTGGAGGAGAGAGAATACTTACTATTGTACAAGAGATTGGAGGAGAGAGAATACTTACTATTGTACAAGAGATTGGGGGAGAGAGAATACTTACTATTGTACAAGAGATTGGGGGAGAGAGAATACTTACTATTGTACAAGAGATTGGAGGAGAGAGAATACTTACTATTGTACAAGAGATTGGGGGAGAGAGAATACTTACTATTGTACAAGAGATTGGGGGAGAGAGAATACTTACTATTGTAAAAGAGATTGGAGGAGAGAGAATACTTACTATTGTACAAGAGATTGGGGGAGAGAGAATACTTACTATTGTACAAGAGATTGGAGGAGAGAGAATACTTACTATTGTACAAGAGATTGGGGGAGAGAGAATACTTACTATTGTACAAGAGATTGGGGGGGGAGAGAGAATACTTACTATTGTACAAGAGATTGAATCAGTGAAGAGAGGGGGAGAGAGACAGAGAAGAGGTTGGAGAAACTGATGGATTGAGAGAGGGGTAATATTTTTAAAGACTAACTCTGTACTAGCATTTCATCCTTGGTCGTTGTAGTTTTTTTGTCGACACTGCACTTGTGTGGGCGTGTTGACACAAACGTCTGCTTCATTGACAGATCTGGCGGGGAAGAGAGAGTTCAGATCTACCTTTGATAGCTGGCCTGGGTAAAGAGTTAAGTCACTTCAACCGAAATTTTATAAGCATGCGATGTGTGGAAAGTAAACAATGTAACCTTTGTAGAAAACTTAAAGAAAACGAATTAAATGCTCAAAAATTAAATGAAAAAAAAACAACAACTTCAAAGAGCAACTGACTGAAAACTTGTTCAATAAACAGCACAAAAAATGAGCTTTTAAGGTATTTTACTAATTTAAAAAAAATCCACTTTCACAAAGTTTGAAGAAAGTAACTTTAAATGAAAATAAAGATACAACACACGTTTGGCCTACGTTCTAATTCTGTGGCTGCCTTCGTAGTGCCTATCACCATTTCTGTCCTATGGAGTATAGAGTTTTGAAGAATATTAATATAAATTCCAAATTTGATCGGAAAAAAAAGAGTCTTTGACTTTCAATTAAATTTTCTTTATAACCCAAAAAAAAACAAAAAAAAACAACAACAACAAAGTTTTTGACTATAAAATTCTTAATTTACGAGACATAACTGAAAGTATGTTCATTATAATACACATCGCACGACAATCCAAAAATACGAAATGTCTCATATATAAAGGATTTATAGTTTTAAAAAAAAACGACTCCATTCTGCCTTCTAAATTTCAGCTCGTTTGATCACGGGACAAAGGTTATAAAAACATGTTTTATATGGTGCACGGTGCGAGACAGACTAGCAATTAATAGCATTTACATTTACAGATCGGGGATATATTTTAAAGAAGTATCGTCAATATAATACGCACTGCACCGCGCGACAGGAAAATATTAAAAAGCTTGTTCAATATAATACGCTCCGCGACACTCTAGCACAAAAATTAACATTCTTCATAGAGATACATAGAGATAATCTAAAAATTCGTTAATTTAATTACAGTACATTCGATCGATCTGAAATTTTGATAAATCATTTTTATCGTCAGCACGAACCTGCCTGCAAAATTTCAGCCACGAGGAAGTGGGTTAAAAATCGATCCAAAGTTTTTTTGGCAAACAAACAATCAAGCAAGGCATCAAGCAATCAAGCAGACGCCACGAGTTAATATAAAGGATTTAAAAACTGAACTAAGTAAATGCATAAGAAAAAAAGCCAACATTATTACATCTCCGTCTCTTGTTTGTTTTATTTTAGCAAAAGTTTATGGAATTTTTCTTATGTTCACGTCTTTTTGACCAAATATTGTGTATGGGAATATGGAAACCCGATGCAAATAGAAGAACTTTAAAGACAAATAATCGTTTATCTCGAAAAGAGGAGTAACTTGAGTGATTAATGAAGTGAATCAATCAAAAAATCTGGAAGAGGTCCGATACAGGAAGGCTGGACACGTGTGGGGTGGGGCGGGCGGGGCTAAACTCTGTTGGTGCAAGCTGCCAGGATCGATAACTCTTTATTCGACCGCTGGACAAAGGCTAAGACCCTGCACGTGACAATGTTTGATTCTTTATCACTTTTGGTAAGATGGGACGTCCCCATCCCAACATCAGCATTCGAAAGTGACACGCCTATGACGTGAACACAACATAAAACTTTTATCAACAAAATGGTTTAGTCTGAAATTGAGATTTGATGTCTTGTCAAATAACGTCATCGGCGTCATTTTAGTAATTTAAAAATTGCAGAATGATTGATAAAGATTTTTTAAAACCCTAATGTTTTCCAAAAATTAAAAAAAATATTGAAAAAAATATTAAAAAATCAAATTGCTGTACATTTTATAAGTTAAAAAAACACCAAAAAAAATATCCTTAAAGTTAAATCTTTAAACCCTTGCACCAGGTGACCTTTGCCTGCAGACATCAATCAGTTGACATCCCGTCATGCCTTGCGCAGACTTCACATCAGACGACATCACCGTAAGATAAGTTTGTTATGAACACTGCACGCACGTTACCTTTAAAAATAAATATAAGATTGAAATAATCAAGAGTAAGTAAGGGTTGTTTATTGAAGATTGAAATAATCAAGAGTAAGTAAGGGTTGTTTATTGAAGATTGAAATAATCAAGAGTAAGTAAGGGTTGTTTATTGAAGATTGAAATAATCAAGAGTAAGTAAGGGTTGTTTATTGAAGATTGAAATAATCAAGAGTAAGTAAGGGTTGTTTATTGAATCTATTGGACGTCTACCAATTACAGTTCCACCTGTGGGTGGTCCACCCTTTGAAGCTTCGTGAACTAATTGAAAAACAAAACAAAACCAGTAAATTGTTGTGTTAAGCTTGCTGTATAGTAATACATGTCCTAGTGCTGTATAGTAATACATGTCCTAGTGTTGTATAGTAATACATGTCCTAGTCTGTAATACATGTCCTAGTCTGTAATGCATGTCCTAGTCTGTAATACATGTCCTAGTCTGTTAACTTAGGTAAGCCGTATCCCATCCGTGCCTCCCAAAGGTTACAACGTTACGTCACGGGTAGTTGATCCTGTCACGTTTAACAGCGGCTTGTTCCCTGAGATTAACTTAGTGAGAATGGTGTTACGTGATGTTTTAAAGTGCAGTCCAGTAAACGTATTTACTCGTTATGTAGCCAGCTACTGGCTACCGAGTTATAATAATGTAACGGTGTCCTTGCTACTGAATGCCATTGTCGATGGTCAGGATGAAACAACAGACCGGCTCGGACCGGTCTTCGACTCCTACTCAGTGGTGAGTCGTGGTCTTGAAACGATCATCATTGAGCTCCATGCGGCCCCATCAAATGTCATCCGATATGATTCATCCAAACAGAAGGTCCTGTCGGGGTCTTATCTTGGGTCCTATCTCCTAGATTCAAACTTAGGCCTCTGTCATGCAGTGGGCCTTTGAAACCTAGGTCCGTCATACTTTGGTCCTCTCAACATAGGTCCAGTCAACCTCGTGTCCTGACAATTCTCACCCTGTCAAGCATGGCTCCTGTACTATTTGCCGTTAGTAAGCCAAGGTCCTGATTTGCATCAATGTAAATGCTAATAAAAGATCAACTGAATGAAGGTGGGAACTAAAACCCCGAAGCAGCGCCCCGAACTCCCCATCCTTCACCACCACCACTCCCCTGACACTATTGAAAGAGAAAAAGATCGGCAGTTTTTTCCCACGTACCTCTTTGACGACCATTTTGCCACGAGTGTCTGTTATCTGACACCTTTCTTTTTGTCCAACGGATTTTCTTTTTTTCAAATTTTATTCTCACGCATGGAAATCCAATGAATTTATTTCTGTTTTAAGTTATTGACGGCCATTATAATAATATTTCTACGAGACATAAAAACAAGTTTTACAATTCTAATCTCATTAGTTTCAGCTGTCTTAGTGCCGGCGAGTGCTTTGAAAATTGGTCTTGTCATTTCATGGCCGAAATCTATTAATAGAACGTCTGAGTATCGAGTTGGATCAATCTCATTACGATATTAATCACACATCCGGGTAATTTGTTTATACTTGTCTCAACAGATTTTTGTTGATTCTCAGTTGACTGAGTCAGCCTAGTAGACTTGACCAAGACAAAAACTTGTTTACAATTTTATTGGATCCAACTGAAGGATAAATGAAATTGCAGACAGGGTCTCAACTCATCAGAATAACGAAGGGGTCCTCCAAGGCTAAGAATAAGAACCTCCTTTATTAGGATCTCCAACACGGCTTCTCTTTATATTTTGAAAACAACAAAGTTATTCGACGGTGTACCTGAGAGAGCTATGACATGAACTTATAGGTTTGAAAACAGCTGTTTGGTCATAATTATAATTGCCTATAGAAAGGTAAACTTGTACTCTACGCCACAAGTGTCTTGTGTTCTACGTCACGCGTGTCTTGTAATATTTTACAGGTAAAACAACGAGTTTCCTTTGATGTGTTGAAAGACAACAAAAATATTGATCACACTCGAGTGTGTAACGACTTTGTTGTTTTTACCAGTTTTATTGACAAGTGCACCACCTATCACAGGACATTGTTGCCAGCTATTTCAGGAGGCTTGGATTGGGGGCATCGGAAGAGTCAATACTCGATGGGCCTAAATGTACAACTTGGGGCTTGGTGGGGGTGTCAAACAAAATTTAGAAAGGACAGTCTAGATGACAGGACGGACAGTCTAGATGACAGGACAGTCTAGATGAAAGGACAGTCTAGATGACAGGACAGTCTAGATGACAGGACAGTCTAGATGACAGGACAGTCTAGATGATAGGACAGTCTAGATGACAGGACAGTTATAGATGACAGGACAGTTATAGATGACAGGACAGTTCTAGATGACAGGACAGTCTAGGTGACAGGACAGTCTAGATGATAGGACAGTCTAGATGACAGGACAGTCTAGATGACAGGACAGTTATAGATGACAGGACAGTCTAGATGACATGGCAGTTATAGATGACAGGACAGTTCTAGATGACAGGACAGTTATAGATGACAGGACAATCTAGATGACAGGACAGTTATAGATGACAGGACAGTCTAGATGACAGGACCGTCTAGATGACTGGACAGTTATAGATGACAGGAAGTCTAGATGACAGGACAGTTCTAGATGACTGGACAGTTCTAGATGACTAGACAGTTATAGATGACAGGACAGTCTAGATGACAGGACAGTCTAGATGACAGGACCGTCTAGATGACTGGACAGTTATAGATGACAGGAAGTCTAGATGACAGGACAATCTAGATGACAGGACAGTTATAGATGACAGGACAGTTCTAGATGACAGGACAGTCTAGATGACAGGACAGTTCTAGATGACAGGACAGCCTAGATGACAGGACAGCCTAGATGACAGGACAGTTCTAGATGACAGGACAGAACAGGTGACAGGACAGTTCTAGATGTATGAGGTTCAAGTTATCCTCTTATGTATGAGGTTCAAATTATTCTCTTGTATATGAGGTTCAAATTATTCTCTTGTGTATGATGTTCAAATTATTCTCTTGTGTATGAGGTTCAAATTATTCTCTTGTGTATGATGTTCAAATTATTCTCTTGTGTATATGAGGTTCAAATTATTCTCTTGTGTATGAGGTTCAAATTATTCTCTTGTGTATATGAGGTTCAAATTATTCTCTTGTGTATATGAGGTTCAAATTATTCTCTTGTGTATGATGTTCAAATTATTCTCTTGTGTATATGAGGTTCAAATTATTCTCTTGTGTATATGAGGTTCAAATTATTCTCTTGTGTATGAGGTTCAAATTATTCTCTTGTGTATATGATGTTCAAATATTCTCTTGTGTATGATGTTCAAATTATTCTCTTGTGTATATTAGGTTCAAATTATTCTCTTGTGTATGAGGTTCAAATTATTCTCTTGTGTATGATGTTCAAATTATTCTCTTGTGTATATTAGGTTCAAATTATTCTCTTGTGTATGAGGTTCAAATTATTCTCTTGTGTATATGAGTTTCAAATTATTCTCTTGTGTATGAGGTTCAAATTATTCTCTTGTGTATGATGTTCAAATTATTCTCTTGTGTATATGAGGTTCAAATTATTCTCTTATGTATGAGGTTCAAATTATTCTCTTGTGTATATGAGGTTCAAATTATTCTCTTGGATATATGAAGTTCAAATTATCCTCTTGTGTATGAGGTTCAAATTATTATCTTGTGTATATGATGTTCAAATATTCTCTTGTGTATATGAGGTTCAAATTATTCTCTTGTGTATGATGTTCAAATTATTCTCTTGTGTATATTAGGTTCAAATTATTCTCTTGTGTATGAGGTTCAAATTATTCTCTTGTGTATATGAGTTTCAAATTATTCTCTTGTGTATGAGGTTCAAATTATTCTCTTGTGTATGATGTTCAAATTATTCTCTTGTGTATATGAGGTTCAAATTATTCTCTTATGTATGAGGTTCAAATTATTCTCTTGTGTATATGAGGTTCAAATTATTCTCTTGGATATATGAAGTTCAAATTATCCTCTTGTGTATGAGGTTCAAATTTTCCTATTGTGTATGAGGTTCAAATTATCCTCTTGTGTATGAGGTTCGTGTATGAGGTTCAAATTTTCCTATTGTGTATGAGGTTCAAATTATCCTCTTGTGTATGAGATTCAAATTATCCTCTTGTATATGAGGTTCAAATTATCATCTTGTGTATGAGGTTCAAATTATCCTATTGTGTATGAGGTTCAAATTATCCTCTTGTGTATGAGGTTCAAATTATCCTATTGTGTATGAGGTTCAAATTATCCTATTGTGTATGAGGTTCGACGTGCTTAGAAATACCAAAACATGGGAAACGTTCCGACCTTCTATTATTGTGGCACTAACACCCCTATCATCTCAGATACTGTTACTGGTTCATGACGTTATTGTGGCACTAATGTGCTGGCGGGGAGGAAATGTAACGTAATGGCTTGGCCAAAATATTCTCAAGAAAATTTTTAAGGTATTCGGTTAATATTCACTCAATTTAAATGGACCGTCACAATATTCCATTTTTTTTAACAGTTGCCAGAGGCAATGGTTGACAGATACACTGATGGCCAAATGCTGTTGTTCGTCCGTCCTAGTCGACGATGACCACTCTCATCATATTAGTATTTGACCTGTGCTAGGCCGCCACGTGTGTCCTCTTGTGGCTTATTAACCCTTTTCTAGCACGAAATTGGCATCCGCGTGTCCAAATGCACTGGTTGGCCAAATGCACTGGTTGGCCAAATGCACTGGTTGGCCAAATGCACTGGTTGGCCAAATGCACTGGTTGGCCAAATGCCCTGGTTGACCGATACAAAATTGGCCAAATGCCCTCGTTGACCGATAAACTGATGGCCAAATTCTCCTGTTGACCGATACTCTGTTTACCATATGCACTAGACTTGCCAGATGTTTTGTACAATAGATGTACAAACACGGTAAGAGCGTGCGCATTCATTTCTGCAACGGTGTGCATTCATTTGTTGTGCATTTAGTTGGTGTGCATTCATTTGGTGTGCATCAGTGCCTACCGTCGGGCATCACCGCGGTACACGGGGAAGTGCCACCAATAAAACCACCTTGTGGCATATTATGCTGCAAGTGAAGGTGAAGTCTGGCCATAAATGTCAACACATCAAAGGTTGGATAATTGCTCCGTAAAATTAGTCATATTTCCCTGCTGGTAGGCATTATCCATCGCAGTGGTTCTAAATCAGAATGTACTGGTCACCAATCTCTGGGTTAAGCTGTTTTCTTGTAAATTGTAAATACGTCTCACTTAATTCGTAATGCTGACCACTTGGTGACATAATGTCAACCATAGAACAAGCTTCTCCTTACTTTAGTTTATTCTCAGTGGAAATCTCATATTGACTTTCAAAATAATAACTTACTCTTTATTATTTCATGTCTTTTCAAAGAAATCCATGAGGTAAGTAGATGAAGGTTTTAAAAAAATTCACTTTCTTATTTAACTCGACGTCTTTGTATATTTGCGTGTAGGGAAAAAAATGTTGCTAAAAAATTTGTTTTGAAAAACCAACTTTTTTGGTGACTTTTTTGTGTGAATGTGGATTTTCTCGTCATCATTATGTAATTGTTCACTATGTTATTAAAAGGCAAATAAGGTCATTTCTGGATACAACATATTTTTAAAAATCTTAAAACTGTCGGCATTCGTTTTGCCGACAGTACTTTCTGAACCTTCTTTTCAATGCCGTCACGTTAGATATCATGAGAACACCTGATCGGCAGCCATATAATTAGGAGCTCTCTGATCGGCAGCCATATAACTAGGAGCTCTCTGATCGGCAGCCATATAACTAGGAGTTCTCTGATCGGCAGCCATATAATTAGGAGCTCTCTGATCGGCAGCCATATAACTAGGAGCTCTCTGATCGGCAGCCATATAACTAGGAGCTCTCTGATCGGCAGCTATATAACTAGGAGCTCTCTGATCGGCAGCCATATAACTAGGAGCTCTCTGATCGGCAGCCATATAACTAGGAGTTCTCTGATGCCAAAAATACTCTTATCTGTACCTGTACTTAACTAATGTATAAATAACATTAGAGGCATAAATAAAGATATTAGTTATAGAGAGGTGAAGCCATAAGAACTGACTGTATTCTACTGCACCAACTGTCTGAACAAGTCGGTCAATGTATAGATATTTAAATTTAAATAGCGTAAGAAGTGATGTCAGATGGCCACGTATGTGTTCCCGCTGGCGTTAGACGAACATGGGTCATGTTCAGAGTCATGTCTGTGACTTAATGAAAGTCACGTGACGAGATCATGTCCTCGACTGACTTCTTTTTATAAATGTTTTTAATTTTAAAAAATAATTAAAGAGACTACGAAAGAAGATGAGAAGCAGCAAGTACTTGAATGTCTTTCTTGGTACGTTGTTGTTACGTGTGTCTAGCAATGGGTCTTGTTGAATAGAGTTGATATCAAGTTACCCCAGTGAACGGCTGTAAGCTGGATGCCACACGGTGCGCAGCGGTGCATATCAGAAATGACGCACGCTTTAAAAAGGAGTGCAATTCATGCTCCTGCCAAGACAGCTATCGAAGCGCTCATTTACAGGAATATTATTTATTTATTTATTTCTGAAATATAAAGTTTATTAATCCATCGGTTCCAAATTTGGAGAAAAAACGCATATTCATAAATTTTAATCAGATTTACTTGGTATTAATCGTTGGGGAGTCATTGAAAAAAAGGAACCTCACTAAATGGAAGAAATGAAAACAATAGTTATCTTATCTTTTATATCGCTGCTTGACAAAGACATTATATCGCTCAGTTGACATAGTCGTCACATCGCTCATTAAAATAGACGTCAAATCGCTCATTGGCATAGACGTCACATCGCTCAGTTTACATAGAAGTCACATCGCTCAGTTTACATAGACGTCACATGGCTCAGTTGACATAGACGTCACATGGCTCAGTTGACATAGAAGTCACATGGCTCAGTTTACATAGACGTCACATGGCTCAGTTGACATAGACGTCACATCGCTCAGTTGACATAGACGTCACATGGCTCAGTTGACATAGAAGTCACATGGCTCAGTTGACATAGACGTCACATCGCTCAGTTGACATATACGTCACATGGCTCAGTTGACATAGAAGTCACATGGCTCAGTTGACATAGACGTCACATGGCTCAGTTGACATAGACGTCACATGGCTCAGTTGACATAGAAGTCACATCGCTCAGTTGACATAGACGTCACATGGCTCAGTTGACATAGAAGTCACATCGCTCAGTTGACATAGACGTCACATGGCTCAGTTGACATAGAAGTCACATCGCTCAGTTGACATAGACGTCACATGGCTCAGTTGACATAGAAGTCACATCGCTCAGTTGACATAGACGTCACATGGCTCAGTTGACATAGACGTCACATGGCTCAGTTGACATAGAAGTCACATCGCTCAGTTTACATAGAAGTCACATCGCTCAGTTGACATAGACGTCACATGGCTCAGTTTACATAGAAGTCACATCGCTCAGTTTACATAGAAGTCACATCGCTCAGTTTACATAGAAGTCACATCGCTCAGTTTACATAGAAGTCACATCGCTCAGTTTACATAGAAGTCACATCGCTCAGTTTACATAGAAGTCACATCGCTCAGTTGACATAGAAGTCACATCGCTCAGTTGACATAGAAGTCACATCGCTCAGTTTACATAGAAGTCACATCGCTCAGTTTACATAGAAGTCACATCGCTCAGTTTACATAGAAGTCACATCGCTCAGTTGACATAGACGTCACATCGCTCAGTTTACATAGACGTCACATCGCTCAGTTTACATAGAAGTCACATCGCTCAGTTTACATAGAAGTCACATCGCTCAGTTTACATAGAAGTCACATCGCTCAGTTTACATAGACGTCACATCGCTCAGTTTACATAGAAGTCACATCGCTCAGTTTACATAGAAGTCACATCGCTCAGTTTACATAGACGTCACATCGCTCAGTTTACATAGAAGTCACATCGCTCAGTTTACATAGAAGTCACATCGCTCAGTTTACATAGACGTCACATCGCTCAGTTTACATAGAAGTCACATCGCTCAGTTTACATAGAAGTCACATCGCTCAGTTTACATAGAAGTCACATCGCTCAGTTGACATAGACGTCACATGGCTCAGTTGACATAGACGTCACATGGCTCAGTTGACATATACGTCACGTTGCTCAGTTGACATAGACGTCACATGGCTCATTACCTCAATGTTGCAATTAACGAGCTGTGAGATCTCAGATCCTGTCTCACTGTTCATAAACTCGTACATTGTTAATGTGAGCTTAGAGGGCCTCTCTTTGGCCGCAGACGTTGCACATGTCTGTAGACAGTTCACTTGAGACGGACACTCCAAGAAATGAGGTTGCAGAGTTAAACCGCCGTCTTGTCTAATAATGACACCAGCACTCAGAACGGGACTATAAGGCCGCCTCGGGATTTGCATAAACTCATTTCTCGTGTGCCGGGGGCTGACAGGCTGACAGAAAAACGAACCGGCAGTTTGAGTGAGTGATTAATTATCAGATGCATTCGGACACGGGCTAATAATAACAAGGGTTTGTTGAACGTTTCTATGTGGACAAATCTGACCAACGGTCTATCCAACTGTTTGTGAAATCAGCGGTCTTGTAAAATGCAGTTAGCCTTGAGACTGGCCAGTGCACTGAAAATATGTGATTGGTCACGGAAGTAAATTTGACCATATCTTAATCATTGGTCATCAATTAAAAAAGTAGACGGGAGGTTGTACACAATTAAACTTTAACTGACCAGAGGCCAACTGAAAGATGTGGTCATTCTTTGTGCTACGAAACCAAATTTAATTCATACAGGGATTAGAAATCCGGTGGAATAGGAGTTGTTTGGTGTCGCGGATGGATTTTAGTAAAGAAAATTGGATGGTTGGCCCATCATTGGGTTTATAACTGATGCAATTATTTGTCCAAAAGTGATACTTATTAGTTGTCAATTAGCATGGAGATCTTTGGTCACTAAATTTCTCCCATTGTTACTTGGTTGCGCTTCTGTGACCCCGTGACTTCCGGCTAGCTGTCCCCCTATGACCCCCCTGCTTGTTGTCCACGTCCCTCAGTGACTCATACCCACGAGTGGTCTGACAGGGTCTTAAATCCATCATCCGAGGCTTCCAAGTGACATTTACAGCAGCTGCTGCCAGATCTTGCCGAAATGACCAGTGGTCATCTCAAATTGTGTGTACCGAGCGCATGGGGATGCCTCGTGATTACCATAAAACCCAGATAATGAAGGCCGTGCCGTTCAGCAACGATTGATTAGGTTGGTCGTTTACTTCATCAAGACCACTGGTCACTTGTGTGTGTGGCCCTGGTCACTGATGTGTGTGGCCCTAGACAGTGGTCATCAGTTACTCTTGATTTCCCAATAACAGCAAGTGTATGCTAATTTTAAAATATTTAAATTGTTAGACAGCAACGTCCTTCCATAATTTCACTTTCCTTTTACTGAACATGTCCCGAACCCTCGACTCGTCCTCGGTAAAATGTTAAGTTCCAAATAGCACCCAGAGAGTGAACTATATACAAATATAAGGATATGCGTATTGAACTGACCAGTTTGATGACACTGTTGTGGAACTGACCAGCAGACGTCAGTGTGCTGGAAGATGGATGGAAGTCAGGGCAGGTGATACGCGGCAAGGACTGGCAGACATTGATGGCAGCACTGGTCAACGCCTCTGGGAAATCGCAATTAGACCGATTGTGGTTGGTTGGACAGTCTATCTCATTTCTCACGGTAAGAAGGATTGCACTGGGGAGGTTCTCACAGTGGTTCGTCTTGGCACTGGGGAGGTTCTCACAGTGGTTCGTCTTGGCACTGGGGAGGTTATCACAGTGGTTCGTCTTGGCACTGGGGAGGTTCTCACAGTGGTTCGTCTTGGCACTGTGGAGGTTCTCACAGTGGTTCGTCTTGGCACTGGGGAGGTTCTCACAGTGGTTCGTCTTGGCACTGGGGAGGTTCTCACAGTGGTTCGTCTTGGCACTGGGGAGGTTCTCACAGTGGTTCAATCTTGGCACTGGGGAGGTTCACACAGTGGTTCGTCTTGGCACTGGCGTGATGGCACTGGGGAGGTTCTCACAGTGGTTCGTCTTGGCACTGGGGAGGTTCTCACAGTGGTTCGTCTTGGCACCAGATGACGTCAAAACTAAAGTCAAGATGGTGTAAGTGTAGGCCTGTAAACTTGTGATGCTCATTTTATTTATAAACTATAATTTCAGTGACTTTTATTACTTTTTCCCGTCCTATTATGTTTGAAAATACTCTTCCTCAGCGCGTGATATGATTGCTGTTTGAGTGACTTTGACAACAAACACTTTATCAGGGATGGGTAGCGGTAGGAATTTCCATATAATAAAAACTTATTGGAAAAAAAGGGCTTGTCATACCCTTGAATGACGTGGGTATTTATAGCCAGGTGTGTTAAAGACTGTGGGTGGGGGGGGGGAGAGGGAGGGTTTTTCATCAATGGGTCTTAAAATTCTTGAATCGAAATTCAGGTAATCGTCAGACATTTTTTTTTAAAAAGGTGACAAACCCCTTCTCCCCCCCCCCACCATACATTTAACACATAACTTAGCCATACTCCAAATAGCCTGGTCAGCGTTTGACCACTGACAGACGTCGCGTAGACACATATCTTTTAACAGAGGGTTGTTGCCCTAAATTATATTCTTTTCTCACAAACACATCGAACCAAACGTAAGTTTATATGACAACTGAAGTCTCGTGTCTGGTCCTACACAATCTCACATACTTAAATCATACACGCCATAACAATCCCACATACTTAAGTCTTACACTCCATAACAATCCCACATACTTAAATCATACACTTCTTAACAATCCCACATACTTAAATCATACACTCCATAACAATGTTATGTTTGCATTCGTGTTTTTAAATCGTTAAACAAAAGGCCTTGTCATAACGTCGTGAAATCTATAAATAGAAACATCCGTGGTATTGAGCTGCATCAATATCCGTGGTATTGGGCTGCACCAATATCCGTGGTATTGGGCTGCACCAATATCATACAGATATTATCAATAATCCAGGTATTCTGTGAGTATGTACTCGACAGATATTTGTCAGTTGTACTCTAATTTTGTCAACGTAGTGGACTTGACCGACACAAAACCTTTAACAACTTTATTATTCTAAACATTTCGCAAACATATTGTAACATCTATAGATTTATGACGAAATATTTTTTTAAAACCACAACCTTGTCTTAAGTAGTAAGTAGTAAGTAGTAAGTAACATGTAGCGTTTTCCGATCTACTAAAGTTAAATAACAAAGCCTACATATGTTCTATAACAGAACAAAAAGTAATGTACAAAAACATGAGATTGGTAACCGAGGTAGAAAGTAATATAAATTATATGTTACTTCCCATTAAATCCTCGTGGCCTATAATGTGAATCGTATTAAAATACCCAAACATTCAATACCGCTGTAGTCATCATTCAGGAGTACAGCCATGCCAAGACCCTCGGTATAGATGGCACGCGAGGCCGAGGGCTACTTAATTACATTTATATCTTAGCCCCACGTGTTCCAGCGTGAGGCACAAAATCGATACCATTAGCCGTTAGCCGTTAGCCTACCAGTTGTCGGTCGTGTTTGACGTCTGCGAGCAATTGGGTGGCCAGGGGTGGGAGCCATACAAGAATCTAACCGCAATTCAAAGTAACGTCAGACATTCGTTGACCCGGAAGTTGTTTGCTGGGGTAGAGGTTGGCGAGAAATGAAATGAAAATATTTCATTCATTTGATCGTCTGAGTTTTCAGTAAACAAAACAGTCAATGGCGTAGCTAAGTTAGGTGGGGTCAGCGGCGTAGCCAGGTTAAGTGGCGTCAGTGGCGGGTCGATATCTCCATCCCTCCAACTAAAAATACCACCAAGAAAACAAACTTTCAAGTGGGGGGGGGGCGCTCCACACCACACCCACCCCCACCAATAAGTGGAACAAAGTTCCGCCACCTTCGTTGCCCCGCCATTTTTTTTACGTCACTGAGGAATAAAAATAATCTGCTTTGGATCACTTATTAGTAAGGATAGAGTGGAATAATTGTCTTCGGATTGGTTTATAGTTTAGTTTATAGTTTAGTTTATATTTTACTTGTTGCCGCTGGGCGAGACCAAAGTGGTTTTGGAACCTCACAAATTGAAACAAAAACACATTGTTGTTAGGCTAAATCTAACACATTGTTGTTAGGTTAAATCTAACACATTGTTGTTAGGCTAAATCTAACACATTGTTGTTAGGCTAAATCTAACACATTGTTGTTAGGCTAAATCTAACACTTTGTTGTTAGGCTAAATCTAACACATTGTAACTAGACAAAATGACCTGTTGCCACTGGAGCTAACACTACATCTTACCAAACATATTTCATGTCATTGGGTGGTGTTTTGTTGTTGTTGTTGAAGGTTTTAAATCACTGTATTAAGTAGACGACATTTGAAAACATTGCCACGTGAATGTGAAAGCCGTGCACCTATCACGTGAATGTGAAAGCCGTGCACCTATCACGTGAATGTGAAAGCCGTGCACCTATCACGTGAATGTGAAAGCCGTGCACCTATCACGGGAATGTGAAAGCCGTGCACCTATCACGTGAATGTGAAAGCCGTGCACCTATCACGTGAATGTGAAAGCCGTGCACCTATCACGGGAAGAGTTCATTGACTTCCTAAACACATGAGATTTTAGTATTTGACATTCACCTAACATATCGCCTGTCTCTGTAGCAGGCACACACACGTAAACAACAGTCGCAGAACTGTTCAACACCATCTGCCCCGGGCGCCGAAACATCAACTCAGGCGTTCTATAAATACCATGACCGCTTAAACTCATACATTCCGCCATTACTCCTTGCGCCCTACCATCAGTCAGACGCCCTACCATCAGTCAGGCGCCCTACTATCAGTCAGACGCCCTACCATCAGTCAGACGTCCTACCATCAATCAGACGTCCTACCATCAGTCAGACGCCCTACCATCAGTCAGACGCCCTACCATCAGTCAGACGCCATAACATCAGTCAGACGTCCCACCATCAGTCCGACGCCCTACCATCAGTCAGACGCCCTACCATCAGTCAGACGCCCTACCATCAGTCAGACGCCTTACCATCAGTCAGACGCCCTACCATCAGTCAGACGCCCTACCATCAGTCAGACGCCCTACCATCAGTCAGACGCCCTACCATCAGTCAGACGCCTTACCATCAGTCAGACGCCCTACCATCAGTCAGACGCCCTACCATCAGTCAGACGCCCTACCATCAGTCAGACGCCCTAATATCAGTCAGGCGCCCTACCTAGTATAACTACACCACATCACTCATATTCATTGCTGGCATAATCCATTAGATTTGCGCAGTTTGCACAAAGCTTGATCAGACAGACGAAGTATGCAGTCACACGGCTGAATAGACAAACTAACATCCGATATGCTGGCTAGTTGGTCAGACAGACAGAGTTTATTCAGTTACCTCATTATGTTAGAAATACCCAAGATTCTGAATCTTTATATTGGACATTAACAAACAAAACTTAAATGAAATGAATTACCTTAACATTAAACCTGTTCAGTTGCTAGTCTTAACATTCAATGACAGTAACTTTATTTATAGCCTTAACATTCAATGACAGTAACTTTATTTATAGCCTTAACATTCAATGACATTAACTTTATTTATAGCCTTAACATTCAATGACATTAACTTTATTTATAGCCTTAACATTCAATGACATTAACTTTATTTATAGCCTTAACATTCAATGACATTAACTTTATTTATAGCCTTAACATTCAATGACATTAACTTTATTTATAGCCTAAATTTCAATGACATTAACTTTATTTATAGCCTTAACATTCAATGACATTAACTTTATTTATAGCCTTAACATTCAATGACAGTAACTTTATTTATAGCCTTAACATTCAATGACAGTAACTTTATTTATAGCCTTAACATTCAATGGCATTAACTTTATTTATAGCCTTAACATTCAATGACAGTAACTTTATTTATAGCCTTAACATTCAATGACAGTAACTTTATTTATAGCCTTAACATTCAATGACAGTAACTTTATTTATAGCCGTAACATTCAATGACAGTAACTTTATTTATAGCCTAACATTCAATGACAGTAATTTTGTGATTAATACGATGAACAGAACATTAAACATCTCAGAACTTAGAGCCATCAAAGAAATTATTTTATTGTTTAAGAAAGAAAGGTAAATGTATGTTGAATAATCAAATAGGGTTAACATATCGCAACGAGTCAACATAGACAGTCGTTTCACCTGGTACATTTTAGGATCCTTACCTAAATCAGTTAAAGTCGCCCTTCTAGTTAAAGCCCCCGCCCCCAAATCTCATGTTAAAACATTGATAACCGCTGGCTAATGTTTCTTCTAGTGACGCAACCAATTAATCTTGAAAGTGAAACATGTTGTTTAGAATTTGTTACCTCCCTTGAACAGATTACTCGGTGGCATGTAGTGAGCTGCACGGCTAAAAATACATGCACTTATTGGAGCGCTCAAAAAATAGGAAATTCCCAAAACCACGGGGGAAATTCCCGCACGTGCGTTTCATAGTGGTCGTGACATCATCGCTGTCAGCTGGTCTAGATAAGAGCCTGCATGTGTTTATATAAACGTCAGTGTCGGCCGATGACTTGCGTTTATCCCGGGGGTGCTAAAGAGACGTTAGGTGCCCGTGAACACTACCCCTTCACCCCATCTCCTCTCCGCAGTTTTATGCATGGCCTAACGTCCGTTGGTAAATATTTACAAAAGTAAAGGGGCTTTCGTGAGCACTGTTAGCCCTCGTCACAGCTCGGAAGCTTTCCGTTGACATATTTCATGCGTGTGCACCATTTCATTCTTCGCATTGACGGGCGGGGAACTTGGCGGGGAGACTGCTCACCGTTTCCCATGGCCCTTTTAACCCTCCTGGTCGCCTTACCCTCGCAACCCTCGTGGCCGCCTTACCCTCGCAACCCTCCTGGCCGCCTTACACTCGCAACCCTCCTGGCCGCCTTAACCTCGCAACCCTCCTGGTCGCCTTACCCTCTCAACCCTCCTGGCCGCCTTACCCTCGCAACCCTCCTGGTCGCCTTGCCCTTGTAACCCTCGTGGCCGCCTTACCCTCGTGACCGCCTTACCCTCGTGACCGCCTTACCCTCGCAACCCTCCTGGTCGCCTTGCCCTTGTAACCCTCGTGACCGCCTTACCCTCGCAACCCTCCTGACCGCCTTACCCTCGCAACCCTCGTGGCCGCCTTACCCCTGTGCTAACTCTGCTAGTGACTCCGCGGAAAGAAGAGAACGTGTTAATTTTGAAAAATAATGGAATTAAGAGCGTTTATTAAAGGTCGTACTTCATATAAATAAAGCGGCTATAAAAGGTCGTACTTCATATAAATAAAGCGGCTATTAAAGGTCGTACTTCGTATAAATAAAGCGGCTATAAAAGGTCGTACTTCATATAAATAAAGCGGCTATTAAAGGTCATACTTCGTATAAATAAAGCGGCCATTAAAGGTCGTACTTCATATAAATAAAGCGGCTATTAAAGGTCATACTTCGTATAAATAAAGCGGCTATAAAAGGTCATACTTCATATAAATAAAGCGGCTATTAAAGGTCATACTTCGTATAAATAAAGCGGCTATTAAAGATCGTACTTCATATAAATAAAGCAGCTATAAATAGTTTATCAAACATAAACTCGCCAACTTTCGGAGCCTTCGACCGTTTAAGAATACTTTAGGGTAGTGACATTTCTCACCTGCCGGAGGTGAACGTACATCACCTGGTAAAGGTGTTCAAACCAAAGAACTTCGTCGTCTCTCTATTGAACAAACTCTTTTCCCCGTCTTTACAAAGGAACACAACTCGCGCTCCGTGAGAGATTTGCAATGGATTTTTAAATTAACTTGTTTGAATTACGGGCCCTGATTATTCATCAGCCTGTTTGATCTCCAATCACACAATCGCCTGGAGTTCTCTGTTCCAGGCTTCGAGTTTTACCTGCAAACTTATTTCCCTTTGTGAACTCTCAACTCGAGATCACTCTTACAACAAGTTAAATGGCCAACTTTGATGTGTGTTCAGATTAATGTTCATGTAAATATCCAGCATGCAGGTTACCGGCTGAACTTTTGCTGATGTCGCAGATTTTGTAATTCTTTCAAGAATCGCTCAACTTTTTTTTACCTCCTTCTCCAGAAAGAAAAATCTGGTATCAAGGCAGGGCATGTCTTAGGCCAAGTCGTAGCCAGACAAGAGGCCAGTTTGTTTGTTTGTCCGTCTCTTATGTCTGGCTTTCTACTGCAGGTCGTTTGATTTTTATAAATCTTACTTTGGTAAATCTTACTTTTAGAGATCTTACTTTTAGAGATCTTACTTTTATAAATCTTACTTTTAGATATCTTACTTTTAGAAATCTTTCTTCTATAAATCTTACCTGAGGTTATGAACCCGCGTCCCTTGCTGTCTGCAGACTCTGCCAGCTACAGGTGTTGGAAACGTCATCGGTGACGTAAACCGTTGTATTCTATTAAACGTCCGCTGGAGATAACATTGACCAACCGCAGCGTGCGATAATCGAATCAGATCTGTCGATTGTTGCATTGAGACTTCCGTTGTCAGCACCACCATCACCACCACGACCTCCACAACCGTTTATTACAGCACCAACTTAGCACATAAATAATGTAGTGTCTTTCACCAACAAATGTTTCTCTAACGTTTGACCCGGATTCGGTTGATAAATATTGTACAGTAGTCGGTAGTTGCCTCGATTAAGATGGATTGTGTGCTCGCGGGTAAATGTTGATTTGTGATCACAGCTGTTGGAGCGTCTCGTGGGGAGCTGAGGCCGAACGTAAGTCGAGGGCAAGATTGTTGCTGAGAGTACTGATTGTGAACTGGTGCATTTGTATGTGGTGGTGAGTTCAGTGCATGTGTATATGATGGCAATGTAAGGCCATATTGATAGTAGTTCCAATACTGTACTTCCAACAATGGTATACTTCGTTGGGGCCATATTGATACTAGTCCCAATTATGTACTTCCAACAATGGTATACTTCTCTGGGGCCATATTGATACTAGTCCCAATGCTGTACTTCCAACAATGGTATACTTCTCTGGTGCCATATTGATACTAGTCCCAATTATGTACTTCCAACAATGGTATACTTCTCTGGGGCCATATTGATACTAGTCCCAATTCTGTACTTCCAACACTATGGTATACTTCTCTGGGGCCATATTGATACTAGTCCCAATTCTGTACTTCCAACAATGGTATACTTCTCTGGGGCCATATTGATACTAGTCCCAATTCTGTACTTCCAACAATGGTATACTTCTCTGACATACTGTCCTGTGTTATTTCTCAAAACAGAAAACACTCTGGGAATTCCAAAAACATTTTACTTTTTTTTTAAAATGCAGATAAAACAGCCAGCGGAAAAAACCAGGACGGTGAGAAAGTAAAACAGCCGCGTGAGTGTGTGTGTGTGTGAATAGGCGGGGGGGGGCGCTCATCCACGACATTTTTGTTCTTTGTTAAACCAAACCGTTAGCCGTAATTTTAGTGAGTCATTCCAAGACGTAGGGTGACAATAGTGGAGGTGGGAGAATGAAATGAAATATCGTTTCTCCTCTTGCGTTGGTCGGGTGACACCATTGGACCTAACCATTAGCGTTACAGTGCTAAGAAACACTGGTTGGTCTCAGGGAGGAAGTAAGACCGTTACCTTCTGAATGGATGATTCAAAGTAGGGATTACCTCACAGAACATCTCGTAGACGCACTCGACAGCGCCTCACCATCTGATTGTAAAAATCGTCTCTTCTGGCTCGAGTGCTAAAGTGCTAAGACCACCACTGCCACGCCGGTGTTGCGGTTAAAGCAGTATACGATTTCTTAGAATCTCCAGGCAAACTAGTTTCTTGTGTCTTGTTGTTGTTGTTTTTATTTTAAAAATTGAATCTTAACCTTTATCAAATTCCTCATCCCTTATATTGTTTAAAATTAAATGTTTTTGTACAGTTCCAAAAAGCACTAGATTTTCTTTTCGCCTTGTCATACAATTATTACAGGTAAATATTAGAGTGGATCATTTAAAGGTCGATATATTCTCACGGTACAGTTGAGGTGTAAGAGGACCTGTTATCAAGAGTCAGGGCCTACGTCAGCTTCACTGGTGAACCTTCGAAGTCGAAATCAGTGATTCTAAAACGTTGAGTACATCATGATTTTTAAAACGAATAGCTACTGGGCAATGACATTAGTCAAAGAGTCACAGAGTAGACATTGTGCTGTGTCAAGGTGCACACTTTGAGAATCACTGATATTCACGAGGGAGCAACAATGATTGATGGCGACACGCCAGAATATGCTGGATGTTGTAATAACTGAGTCTGACGCTTCTGAAAGTAAGTACCTCGCCCGTTGTGACGACACCAAGGGACACCTGCAGTTCTATTGTGTCACCTGGGTTCACTGAAAAGCCATCGGACGACAGAGACCTGTATTTATTACCTGGATAACAATACACCACACTGAGGCCTCTTGCTATTTTCTGGTGACGCTGGCAGTAACAGCGGTTCTTACATTGATCCACACAACTACATTAATAATGGGACGAAAGTAATTTCGGGATGTCCATATTGTGATTAATATCTTCATAGATTTAATATGACATTGATTGACAACGTTTAAGGCAATGAGAACAAACATACAAACATACAAAAAGAAAACCCTAATAACAAAATATGTTTGAGGACCACTACTCATAAATACCGTGTTCTACTCGAGCTCTGCGAGTGTTGCTAAGTTGCTATGGCGAGAAGAGTCTCGTGTTAATCTCTGCCCCCAGAGGGTTGGGGACCTGGTGAAGTGACAATTACAGTGTCCCATTGACCGTAACGTGAACTTTTCATCCGTGTCTCTCCCCCCCCCCACCTCGGGCTCTCGTTGTCCACCTGAATCTGATAGTATTATCTAAAGCAGGGTGGTCAGAGTGGTCAACACGGCCACTTCCCGCCACACCAGCTCCGGACATATAGGAAATATTTGGTCAGGGAAATTGTCGAGTTCAATCGTCTTTCACGGGCCACAGTACATGGGGACATTGGCCACGGTACATGGGGACATTGGCCACGGAACATGGGGACATTGGCCACGGTACATGGGGACATTGGCCACGGAACATGGGGACATTGGCCACGGTACATGGGGACATTGGCCACGGAACATGGGGACATTGGCCACGGAACATGGGGACATTGGCCACGGAACATGGGGACATTGGCCACGGTACATGGGGACATTGGCCACAGTACATGGGGACATTGGCCACAGTACATGGGGACATTGGCCACAGTACATGGGGACATTGGCCACGGTACATGGGGACATTGGCCACGGTACATGGGGACATTGGCCACGGTACATGGGGACATTGGCCACGGTACATGGGGACATTGGCCACAGTACATGGGGACATTGGCCACGGAACATGGGGACATTGGCCACGGTACATGGGGACATTTTTAAAACATTAGACAGGGGGGTTACACGGTACATGGGGACATTTTTAAAACAGACAGGGGGGTTACACTGGCCACGGTACATGGGGACATTAGACAGAGGAGATAATCGCAACGCGAGACCGGCTAAATCTTTTTTTAATTGTTATTTTTTTAATGTTTGAGTTTCCATGTCTAGGTCTACTCGTGGTGTTCGTTATGTCTAGGTCTACTCGTGGTGTTCCTTATGTCTAGGTCTACTCGTGGTGTTCCTTATGTCTAGGTCTACTCGTGGTGTTCGTTATGTCTAGGTCTACTCGTGGTGTTCCTTATGTCTAGGTCTACTCGTGGTGTTCGTTATGTCTAGGTCTACTCGTGGTGTTCGTTATGTCTAGGTCTACTCGTGGTGTTCGTTATGTCTAGGTCTACTCGTGGTGTTCCTTATGTCTAGGTCTACTCGTGGTGTTCGTTATGTCGAGGGCTACTCGTGGTGTTCGTTATGTCGAGGGCTACTCGTGGTGTTCCTTATGTCGAGGGCTACTCGTGGTGTTCGTTATGTCGAGGGCTACTCACTCACATTTACGTATAATATCCTCTTAAATACTTAAACATAAAAGCAAAGTGTGAATCTTGTTCTAATTATTCTATTCTATTGCACATTTCGTTTCTAGTAGAAACAATTTAACAACCTTCTTCCTTCCCCCTCACCGCACCATTCCTGACCCCTGCTGACCCTTCCAGACCGTAATACCCAATCAATACCTCCCAGCAGACGATAAGCCAATGTTGGGTAAGACCAACAGCCAACAAGTTCCCGTCTAAGTAATGCGCTGACACGTCCCAGCAGCCGGTGATATCTTTCAATACACGTGCTCCTATTGTGGGGGTGGGGTCGTCTCGTGAAATGCACATTAGTGCCGGGCAGGGGCGCTGAAATGAAATGACAGATGTGCAGTATTTGGCCAACAGGCATTGTTTTGTAAGGGTGGGCGCTGAAATGAAATGACAGTCGTGGAGTATTTGGCCAACATGCATTGTGTAGTTGGTAAGGGGGGGGGTGCATTATCTCGCGAGTTGATTCGGTTCATGATGATGTTGACACTGCAACTTGTTGGCAGAAGTCATTCACCGAGGTGATGCAGAGGGTCTCGAGTCACCTCTTCCGTTTTATCAATGGAACAAGAACATTAACCCACACCAATGGGGTTTAATCAACATATTGACATACTATAGTGGAAGCGTCCTTTACGTTAACAAGTCTCGTATGACACCAAAGCCATTTAATCAACATATTGACATACTATAGTGGAAGCGTCCTTTACGTTAACAATTCTCGTATGACACCAAAGCCATTTAATCAACATATTGACATACTATAGTGGAAGCGTCCTTTACGTTAACAAGTCTCGTATGACACCAAAGCCATTAAATCAACATATTGACATACTATAGTGGAAGCGTCCTTTACGTTAACAAGTCTCGTATGACACCAAAGCCATTTAATCAACATATTGACATACTATAGTGGAAGCGTCCTTTACGTTAACAATTCTCGTATGACACCAAAGCCATTTAATCAACATATTGACATACTATAGTGGAAGCGTCCTTTACGTTAACAAGTCCCGTATGGCACCAAAGCCATTTAATCAACATATTGACATACTATAGTGGAAGCGTCCTTTACGTTAACAAGTCCCGTATGGCACCAAAGCCATTTAATCAACATATTGACATACTATAGTGGAAGTGTCCTTTACGTTAACAAGTCCCGTATGGCACCAAAGCCATTTAA
The DNA here is from genome assembly GCA_944989445.1 of Ampullaceana balthica. Classification (NCBI taxonomy): domain Eukaryota; kingdom Metazoa; phylum Mollusca; class Gastropoda; family Lymnaeidae; genus Ampullaceana; species Ampullaceana balthica. The sequence continues at coordinate 893,035 of CALYLW010000063.1, forward strand.
TCAACATATTGACATACTATAGTGGAAGCGTCCTTTACGTTAACAAGTCCCGTATGGCACCAAAGCCATTTAATCAACATATTGTTCACCTTGTTGCGGTGTCCTGTTAACGTATTGTCTTATGGAGACACCTATTGTCTTATGGAGACACCTATTGTCTTATGGAGACACCTATTGTCTTATGGAGACACCTATTGTCTTATGGAGGCACCTATTGTCTTATGGAGACACCTATTGTCTTATGGAGGCACCTATTGTCTTATGGAGGCACCTATTGTCTTATGGAGACACCTATTGTCTTATGGAGACACCTATTGTCTTATGGAGACACCTATTGTCTTATGGAGACACCTATTGTCTTATGGAGGCACCTATTGTCTTATGGAGACACCTATTGTCTTATGGAGACACCTATTGTCTTATGGAGACACCTATTGTCTTATGGAGACACCTATTGTCTTATGGAGACACCTATTGTCTTATGGAGACACCTATTGTCTTATGGAGGCACCTATTGTCTTATGGAGGCACCTATTGTCTTATGGGGACACCTATTGTCTTATGGAGGCACCTATTGTCTTATGGAGGCACCTATTGTCTTATGGAGACACCTATTGTCTTATGGAGGCACCTATTGTCTTATGGAGGCACCTATTGTCTTATGGAGACACCTATTGTCTTATGGAGACACCTATTGTCTTATGGAGGCACCTATTGTCTTATGGAGGCACCTATTGTCTTATGGAGACACCTATTGTCTTATGGAGGCACCTATTGTCTTATGGAGGCACCTATTGTCTTATGGAGACACCTATTGTCTTATGGAGACACCTATTGTCTTATGGAGACACCTATTGTCTTATGGAGACACCTATTGTCTTATGGAGACACCTATTGTCTTATGGAGGCACCTATTGTCTTATGGAGACACCTATTGTCTTATGGAGACACCTATTGTCTTATGGAGACACCTATTGTCTTATGGAGACACCTATTGTCTTATGGAGACACCTATTGTCTTATGGAGACACCTATTGTCTTATGGAGGCACCTATTGTCTTATGGAGGCACCTATTGTCTTATGGAGGCACCTATTGTCTTATGGAGACACCTATTGTCTTATGGAGACACCTTTTTCTCTGTGTGATCAGCTCAAGTTTGTGTACAAATATATCGAGGGTTCCCTGTTTTGTAAAACAACTGGGACGAAACAAGGGTCAGGTGCCGTATAATGTATATGTCGAGAGTCCCTGATCCACCTACCCATTAACTTTCACAGCTCGTTTTGCCTTACCTGGCAGGTATGTATCCACGTACTTGTCAAACTGGATGTGTTACCTATGCAGGTAAATACTACCACGACCTGTCGTCTGCCCAAGACAAGCCCTAAGCTCTGCAGTTGAATTACATGGACGCTGGCTCATGGAAGTGACGTATTTATAGGATTGTCGTCTGGTACAATAACACTTTTCCTTTTTTTCTGGAAGGTTCTTTTTACTCTGCACTGTACATTTACTCTCATTTTCTTTAAGTACACACGAACGTCGACATAGACATTGATTGAATTTGAATGTAAAACTTTTATATATAGTTTTAAATTTGATAAAAATTTTCGCATAAATTATAAGCATAGAAAATATAAAAAGTGTGTATAAATACAAAACAATGGATTTGAAAGGGGGTGGGCGCGGTGTTGGTGGGATCAGCTCAAACATTTGATGCCCAGTGCAATAACACGAGAACCTTTCAGAAACTGTCTCCTAGCTTTGTCCAGGTTCCTGGTTGGCAAGACACGCAACCACCACCCTGGTTGGACACGATACCATGAAAAATGACATTACACCTCGGGTCTCTGTTTGATCAGTTCAGGAGGGGGGCGGTGTCACTCCGGCAATGAGATCTGAAGCCCGCCTGTCACTTTTTGTAAGCCAATAACGTACACGACTACTGGCCCCGTGATTTATTTCTGGTGTCAACTTTTTGATTGTAAGGGATCAGCTGGTGACGCCTTGACACTGGACAGCCAAAGACCCTTGGTTACTTTTCACGCTTTATTAGATAAACCTCGGCCAGTCCTCGGTTGGGATCAGCCCGCTTACAAGCAACGCCTCGTGGCAATCAGTTGTGATCTTGTTGTTAACAGATTGTTTCAGCTTGTTTAAAGAGTTGCACTTCTATTGACAACACACCGACCAATTGTATTGGACAATGACGATGGCAGTGAACAAAGAATTAAATACATTATCATTATAAAAATGGTTTTGTCATTGAACACGGTCTTGAGACCAGAGCAGTTGTTGATTTCACAATGTGCATCTTTGTGCATCAAGCCCCTTGGCATGTTCACAGCACCCCTTGGCATGTTCACAGCACCCCTTGACATGTGCACAGCACCCCTTGGCATGTTCACTGCACCCCTTGGCATGTTCACAGCACCCTTTGACATGTTCACAGCACCCCTTGGCATGTTCACTGCACCCCTTGACATGTTCACAGCACCCCTTGACATGTTCACAGCACCCCTTGGCATGTTCACAGCACCCCTTGGCATGTTCACAGCACCCCTTGGCATGTTCACAGCACCCTTTGACATGTTCACAGCACCCCTTGGCATGTTCACTGCACCCCTTGGCATGTTCACAGCACCCCTTGGCATGTTCACAGCACCCTTTGACATGTTCACAGCACCCCTTGGCATGTTCACTGCACCCCTTGGCATGTTCACAGCACCCCTTGACATGTTCACAGCACCCGCTACAGTAATGGTTAAGTACATCAACCAGTAAAACAAAGCAAACCATTGTGCTGCTGTTACGGCCTCCCGTGTTCGCTTCAACACTCAAGTTCACGTCGTCAGAGATGGAATACAATCCAAACTCCTACATACGTGAAAGTCAAGGGGGGAGGGGGGCTGTCTCAGCTTTTTTTTCCACTAACTCTTTTTTTTTAAAGTCTGAAAGAATAGTTTGACGATCTGTAAATCCTACCAACTAACAAAGCCATTGTGTATTTGAATCTCGTTTTTATTTAGTTTTACTTGAAATTCATTAGATCTACATACTCTCCAGTGCAATTTTACCCATTCCACCATTCACAGCGTCTTGCTAAGAAGGGGACAGTTCTATTTAAAACATACGGGACCGTCCTCTAAAGGGGATAGGGGACCGTCTTTTAAAATGGAATAGGGGACTTGCAAGGGATAGGGGACCGTCCTTTAAAGGAGCTAGGGGATTGTCTTTTAAAAGGGTCTTTCTACCGCGATGATCTGATAAAGTCAGTCTTGGTTGAAAAAGGGGTCTGCGGCCCCATAAACAACGAGACTCGTCAGATTACAATAAGCCTGGGTACTCGTGGCCTATAATGAATATCGTCATATTATGAAGTTCGATTACTGTAATGGTGGTAGCTGTGGTGCTTTATCTGGGCCGTATCGATATAGTCCGGTCCACTTAGTCTGTAGAGAAGGAATTGCTTGTTTTGTCTCCTGTCAGAATGTAAGACACCCATTGATTTACTGGTCTATAAATTTCGCCGGCTTACGACTTAGGCGTTAATAACGAGATGGTCGGGGCAGTAGATTTTTCACCATTAAAATACTGCGGGGGGTGACAACGAACATTCTCTCTCCACGACCACACCTCGGAAATGTCTGCAAGAACTCAAGGTATTAAAAATACAAAGTTAAATTTTTCTGAATAATGGATATTTGAATATTATTTTCTACATTTAAAATCTTTAAGGCGATCAGTGAAAATTTGGACAAGTGTGCGTATTTAAACATTACCGTATCCACTACTGGACCGTTTGAATATGAGTAGTCTCAATGATTTATGATAATATTTTTGACATAGCGGCACGCCAAGAGTGCTCATGTTATCAGCCCTCTCCACCCCCTCGGTCCCGAGATAATACTCATGCTCGTTATCCATGTGTTTGAATGTTTATGACCAGCAGACACGTTTGTATCAGACGAGCCGATGGGAGGTGGCCGTACTCTCTCAATTACTGGACTTCCACTCGCGGTCGATTTGCTGATGGTCATTTATCAGCGCTGACCCCAGTTGACCTTTTCCTGGCACCCCAAGGAGAGCAGAGCGTGGCGCGACTGGGCAGGGCGGGGAGGGGATGGGGGTTCTGAAATATGGGGATGAATGATGGCCGGTGATGAGAATTAAGATTATGTTTGTCAGCTGGGGCTGACCACAATCAATGGTTTATAAATGTCAAGGACAGCGCGTGGGTTCAATGCACAGTCTATAAATGGCGAGTCTTCAATGTCCTTGATAGTTCTGACCAGTGCTATCACACTGTTTTGTGCTATCACACTGTTTTGTGCTATCACACTGTTTTGTGCTATCACACTGTTTTGTGCTCAGGATCAGCGAAGTGATAGAGGTCTTCTGTCCTAATCCAACGAGCGATGAGCAGGTCGTTGAGTTTCTGCCCTCTGATGTATGCCCGACATTTCAATGATCCCACCAGATGGCCACAATGCGACTGGCGGCCTTACAAGTTACAACACTTTTGGTCTCAAAACTTGTACACTCGGCCTTTCACTGAGCACTGCGTACACTCGGCCTTTCACTGAGCACTGCGTACACTCGGCCTTTCACTGAGCACTGCGTACACTCGGCCTTTCACTGAGCACTGCGTCATTTCCCACCCAGTCTTTACCAGTTGAGCATAACCCACCGAGTTCATGGACTGTTATTTGAACCGGGGGGTCAGAAACCCCGCCCCCCTCAAACACACCGTAGATTTGCGGCTTAAAGCCCGTGGACTCGGGTTCATCGCCACACCCGTACAATAGTTTCACTGGGTGCTGGGTGAGACTCGATATTTCTGCTCTCGTGTTCTCTCGTTCAGAAGAGATGCAATTGGATCCGTTATGGCGCTTTGTCGAGTGTAATATACTTCAAAAACATTGCGGTGAATGTTTATACTAATTTTCATCGGAAATTCTAGATGGCTTGAAAATTGTTATGGTGCACACGCCAGAATGCAAGATGGTTGCTCTAGTTTCACACAAACACGTGATCTTGAATTCATCGAGGGCAAACTCTAAAAAAATACAATTTAATCTCGCGCTCGACTGGGTCCGGCCGTGGACATCGTTACTACCAGCTCGCCAGGGTATTTGGCCAGTGGATCGGTCACAAGTAATGACTATTTTACGACTCGTTGGACGGCTCGGGACGTGACGGTCACGTTCTCCTGTCGGCCATTTGATCTCTTTGAATCTCCGTTTTCATTCCAGGCATATGATATATTTTTAATGTTCCATTTTGGAATAACTCATGTGTCCTCTAAACGACCTTCACGACTTCAAACTCCTGCACAACTAAATCTTAAGTTAGTCTAAACCCCAGCCAAAAAGTGTCCCACATCATGTATCCCTCTCCCACAATATGGTCCTAGTTACTAGTACATCTATCCCCTCTCCTTCCCTCCCCCGTCTCTTCTCTACCTGTGCCACATACGCAGGTGCCGCCTCCCGCACCCACCCCAGGCTCACGTAAAACGTCCGCCATTTTAATGCTTTATGACAATTTCCAGCAGACGAAATTACTGATGACTACGGGCACTTCCGGAATGGTTTGACCTTCCAACGGCCTCCTATCACACTCGGCTGTTTCTCACAGAATAACCGAGCGGACGCCGAGTGGCGTAGTGAGAGTTGTGTAAGGTTACGAGGGAGCCTCGTTATGACGTGACCTTTCTGTCACCAGATAAACGTTGACACATCCACAGTTTATAACGGTGGCCGTAATTAACGACAGCTTCAACCGACGCTTTGCTCGGGAGTGGGATTAGGGATGGATCTGTTGGGGCAGCCGACAGGGGAAGTTGGGGTAGCTCTACACAAAACGAAACGTGATCCAGATTGGCAGTGTACAGAGTATAGTTGATAATATTGGTCATACTTTAAAGACTTGCTATTTGTATAACACAATTTGTCATCACTAGATTGGCAAAAAGTCATACAGACAATAACTTTAGTTAAAGTCTTTGTACAGAAAGAAAAAAAAGAGCAAAATGATAACATGGAAGTCAATATACTGATGTACTCTGTAATCAAACCAACAACCGATGTCTGATCCAAAGTCCATCTGATGTCCCAGGACGCTCCAAGGGGAGATCACCTGTCTATTGTTTTCCCCGTGTGACATGTCTACCATCTAAACAAATTTTCGGGTTCCTGTCAGCTGTCAAACTCCCCCCCCCGACCCCCGAATTTCCACAGGTGTAAAAAGTTGTGCTGGAAGGGTCTCATTGTGTGCTGGGAGGGTCTCATTGTGTGCTTGGAGGGTCTCATTGTGTGCTGGGAGGGTCTCATTGTGTGCTGGGAGGGTCACATTGTGTGCTGGGAGGGTCTCATTGTGTGCTGGGAGGGTCTCATTGTGTGCTGGGAGGGTCACATTGTGTGCTGGGAGGGTCTCATTGTGTGCTGGGAGGGTCACATTGTGTCCTGGGAGGGTCACATTGTGTGCTGGGAGGGTCTCATTGTGTGCTTGGAGGGTCTCATTGTGTGCTGGGAGGGTCTCATTGTGTGCTGGGAGGGTCTCATTGTGTGCTTGGAGGGTCTCATTGTGTGCTGGGAGGGTCTCATTGTGTGCTGGGAGGGTCTCATTGTGTGCCCGAGCCGGCCTTTTTATGGCATTGAGGGGTGAGTAGGGAGGGGGGTAATACAAGACAATGACACCAACTAGCGACCCACTCGTAGATGTTGTTGTGTCTTGAATTGTCTAGTGTGTCATGTCATGTGTGACGTTGTGTGTCTGGGTGTGGGTATGTGTCATAGGGTTGAGGGGCGGGTCTTATGTTATTAAGACCATGTGGTTGACCAGTGACGGCGAGCGTCTGATGACGTTCTTAGTAAACGTTGACCTGTCATTTGATGTTGACGCCGGATAAATGCCACGCCCTTGACCCTGTCATTTGATGTTAACGCCGGATAAATGCCACGCCATTGACCCTGTCATTTGATGTTAACGCCGGATAAATGCCACGCTATTGTACACTGAACACCATAAATATAATGAGTGTGCTGAATACACGAGCAGTTTAACGAGCACACCTAATTAACTATGTAGTGAGACGCTTCATCACGTTTCCAAGGAAATTGATTGATCAACAAACGAGGCAGTGCCGGGTGGTTTTCCCGGGTATTTAAAGAGAGGATATGAGTTGAATGTCAGACAACAAAACGGTCAACTAAAAATGTGAAATAATTTTGCTGACCCACGAAGAGAGGGTTTGGACGACTTAACACAAGCTGCTTGGAATGTGGACCCACCAGCCCCCACCCCCGCGTCATGTTGTTGATATGGCAGTGGGCAACATTGATGTCTGCACCACGCCCCCCCCCCGGCATGTGCTGTGGCCAGAGGCCAATTTAACATCTTCATCGATTTATCTCCACGGTCAAGTGAAGGTCACGCTGATGACGAGTGTATGATCCTGATGGCATAAATTGTGTATTGAAGTTTGCTGTCCTATAAATGGTAACCATGTTATAAATTGTGTATTGACGTTTTCTGCCCTATAAATGATAACCATGTTATAAATTGTGTATTGAAGTTTGCTGTCCTATAAATGGTAACCATGTTATAAATTGTGTATTGACGTTTGCTGCCCTATAAATGGTAACCATGTTATAAATTGTGTATTGAAGTTTGCTGTCCTATAAATGGTAAACATATTATAAATTGTGTATTGAAGTTTGCTGCCCTATAAATGGTAACCGTATTCGCCTTGTGTCCACACTTCATTGCTACTCACTCTCACTAGTTCTCTCTCACTGGTTCTCTCTCACGAGTTATCCCTCACTAGTTCTCTCTCAGTGGATCTCACGTTTTGTGTACATTAGGCTGCAGCTAAAATATTAATGCTGGGACAACCTTGTAATTTCGCTGTAAATTCAGTACAACATTGTACAACTTGTATCTTTGGTGTACGCCAGATTTCTTGTTTCAGTTTCTCCCAGCCAGCGCGCCCCTCCCCACCCCTGATAGCCTTGTAATTGCTTCTGGGGCCAGGATTGATGGAGAACGTCACAGCTTTGAATATTAGCCCTCGCGCGATCTGGTCTCGGGATGAGATCGATGCGCGCTGTACGAGGATTACAACAAACTTTTACTGGTCATAGAGACGTCCACTCGTTTTCAAATAAAAGCAAACATTAACAAGATCTCTGGGGAGACGAGATCTCGCGGTCGTAACGTCGCCGCATCAATGGTGACCGGGGGAATCGCCAACAACTGGCGGGAAAACCAATTTTGAACTTAAGGTTTATACACAAAGGGTTAGATTAAATTTTATAGACGAGATTTTTTACACCGGACCTCTTCTTGGTCCTTAGTTGTGGCCATCTTTGATCAACATCTGATTATGGACATATTTGATCTACGTCTCATTATGGCCATCTTTGATCAACATCTGATTATGGACATATTTGATCTACGTCTCATTATGTCCATCTTTGATCAACATCTCATTATGACCATCTTTGATCTACATCTCATTATGGCCATCTTTGATCAATATCTCATTATGGCCATCTTTGATCAACATCTCATTATGGCCATCTTTGATCAACATCTCATTATGGCCATCTTGTATGATCATGGCCATTGTTTGTTAACATCCCGACTACAAAGGTAGTGAAGTCAATAGTGCGCTCGCCTCACAAGCTGAGGGGTGTGGGTTCGAGCCCACGTAAAAGCCACAATAAAAATGATGAATGACCAACGCTAAGAAAGTCCTCCGCTGACCTGGAAGGGAGACGGGGCACCCACCAGGTCTATCAAGCCCTTGGTAATTTCTAATGGAAACATTAGGACCCCCTATGACCATCGGTTATGGGACTTTAAAAAAACCCACAAAATTAAGCAACCCCGTAAAAACAAAGTTTTTGACTATAAATCCCTTTTATTTTTATGTGAGACATAACTAAAAATATTGATTTTGTGCAAAGGCGACAAACATTTACAGACTGACACCGAGTAATATCCCCTGGCTTTAAAACCGGGGGAAGGGACGGGAGGCAGTGTGGACACCGACGTGTGGCGTCAATGCGTCAACTCAACTAGCACGTGAAAGAACAACAATAACAAACCGTGAATTTGAATTACATAAGTTGTATAGAGATAAACTAAAAATGCATTAATTTAATTACGGTACGTTCGATCGATCTGAAATTTTGACACGATGCATTGTTATGTGACACGAGTCTATGTGCCAAATTTCAGCTCGATGGCATCACGGGAAGTGGGTCATTTTTTACTTTTGTTTTTCCGCACGCCCGCGAACGACAGAGATCATGACAGAGAGAGATTACAAGATTTTGAAGTTAATATAAGGGATTTAAAAACAAAAGTTATGTCTTGGCGCTGGTCTGTTCTAAAGTACTCTATTTCTCAATGACCTATGTCCAAAACGTCTTTTTGGAATGTGTCCAAATTAATGAATGAATACAATCTTCAATGTTCCCCATGTGGGGATATCGACTCAACTAAACTGAACACGACCATTAAAAAAAAAGAAGAAACTTCCACATGGTCTGAAACTGAAGATTTGTCCCCGCAGCATGAGTCCAAGAGACGGTGTGTGTGTGGGTGTGTGTGCGGTATGTGTGGGGGTGTGTGCTATGTGGAGTGTGGTGTACGAGTGTGGTGTACGAGTAAGGTGTACGAGTGTGGTGTACGAGTGTGGTGTACGAGTGTGGTGTACGAGTGTGGTGTACGAGTGTGGTGTACGAGTGTGAGGGAATCAAAAGAAGACTACATACCATCTCCGTGGAGCGTTCCTGTCATATTTTCTTAAAGCCCTAGGTTCGAGTGCCGTAATGGCCCCGTCTAATCGATAGGACCGATCAAAAACTTGCTCGTTAGCTCCACGAGGGCTCGGCTGGATGTCCCTCGGAGGAAGCTCGTGCTGTGCCATCGTTTTGAAATCTCGAACTTTAGTCATCCAGTTACTTTTGCTCTCGTGACGTGTATAATGAATGAACCAGTAACCCTTGAACTGTAATGTTACGGTCCAATAAACAACAGATACATTTCCTTAAAAACGGCAAGAAAGATATGGTTTAGATAACCGTCTTAAAGTCGGTCCAGAAAGTGAAGCCTACATTTTTTATTTTTTGTGCGTTGTCTTCTAAAAAATGCAACCCTTCAAAGCGACTGTCTTGTCTGATACTTTTACGCCAAAGCATATCTTTAAAAAAAATTGTTTTACACTATATGTTTACAGTACATACAGTACATAATACATAGGCATTCCGTCCTATGTTGTCGATAAACCACTATATAGTGTGTGCCCAACATATAGGTAGATTTTGTTATTCAGGGTATTCCATGCCAGTATCTTATCTAACGAAATCACATCATCGGCATCCATCCGTCTCGAGAGACGATGGTGCATTACCGTTGGGTTGGGTTGCATTTCCTCGAGTGGATGTGCAGTCCTATCCTTGAGTGACAGTCTTTACCACAGTTTTTACACACGAGTTGTGTGCTTCCCAATGTTTTGTCCTTTCCCCTAGCTCTTCTGTCTGTAGTCTCCTCCATCCTTCGCTCCTCGGCTACTATGACGCCCTCTTTTACAACTTTGCGCCACGTAGATCGGTCTTCTGCCTTACACTCCCAGTCGCTTGTGCATATTTTGGCTGCTTTCATGTCATTTGGCAGACGTTTTTAAATCGCAGACGTGGGTGACCTGTCTTCCTCTTTCCCGATGCCCGTTCTCCATATTGGAGGTCCTTGGGGATGCGACCCGGGCTCATTCTATTGACATGTCCTAGCCATCTCAGGCGTGTTTCACAAAGATTGAGAACATGCTTTGGGTATCAGGACTTCGCTATTTGGCTCTTTGTTCTGCAATTTAATGCCAAGGATGCGACGCAGGCACCTGAAGTAGAAGCTATTGAGCTTGCGCTCATAGAATGTATAAGTGGTCCATGACTCGCTCCCGTATAGCAGCGTACTGACGCTGGCTTGATATACACACAGTTTGGTTTTCTCCGTTAGCTTGCTGTTTTGCCAGACCCGTTTATTTAGTTTAGCCATTGTGGCATGTACCTTGCCTATTCTACTGTTTATTTCGTCCTCGATGGACAGTGTATTGACGATCTTGAACCCCAAATAGGTGAAGCTGTCCACAAGCTCCAAATCACATCAGAATATGAAATATCTCGATTTACCATAAAAAGAAAGAAAAAAAACATCCGGGTCTCAAATTTTGAGATCGTTACCTACTCAAACATAGACCCCGCCGTTTTTTTTTCTGCTTGAGAAATCTCACCAAAAAACGTTCACATTTTGCCGGATGACAGTTGAGATTATTCCCGTCCAAACGGCGGGGGCCAAATGAGACGAGACAGGTTTAAAAGCTACAACCCGCCCTCGTGGAATATGTCAGCCCTCGTCAACTTCTCGTGAAATAGCCACCGAAAGTCTCTCGTCTAATGTCGGCTCAGACTTACGGAGTGACAACATAAAAATCCGGACATTTGTCCACAATTATTAACTGTCCGCCGGCTGGCGTCAACGATGGACCCATTTCTCTGGAAAGAGTAACGGCCCCTTCAGACACTTGAAGAATTTCAATCACTCGGTGAAATTGGCTGTCTGATCCGTGGTGCCCGGGGCCACGGGGAGGAGTCTTTTAGACTATTTCTGGTAGGGGGAGGGGGCACAACGGTGGCATCAACTCTTTAGGATCTCGAGTGAGATGTGGTGGTGGTGGTGGTGGTGGTTGGGGGGGGGTGGGAGTGTTATCGACCGCACGGCAGCACGTGAGATACTGACAGGAGTGAAGCGATGAAACAATGGAACTAAATTAGGTCATTTGTTATTTGTTATGTCTGGTTGAGTTATTGCTTATAGAAAATGCATTTTTAATTCATGATTACATGTGTAATGGTAAGCCATCAAGTTTGTATCCACGAATAGAAAGACTAATTTCCTTGACATTCACAGTGACATTCAACAGGTGATATTGGCATTCACAGGTGGTATTGGCATTCACAGGTGGTATTGGCATTCACAGTTGATATTGGCATGCACAGGCGATATTTGCATTCACACCTCACACTGACATTGACTTTCCCAGAGACATTGACATCCACAGTTAACTTGCTGTGAAATTGCCAGGAAAACCAGCTGCGAAAATTTCCCTAATTTCTGAGGCTGTCCGTTGTTCTTTAGGTCTAATTTCTCTATACAGCTGCCCTCTCCAACTGCTCGCCAGATCTGAACTTCCCCAATACTTCAGATCAACTAATCCTAACGTGAACCTTGCAGCTGACCAGTGTCCACCGCAATCCTCGGGTCACTGAAGACTTGACCTTGACTTTACCCTTTGTGACTAACGCCGACCCCATTTTTGTTGAGTTTTCCATGGGTGGGTGTTACTGGACAGTGGTCAGATGGGCTCTTGATAATGAAACCAACAGCCGTATTGTGTATCATCGAGCATCTGATTGGTCATTTTCCCCCTACTGAATGGCCGTCCAGTCTGTTTGCTTAGACACACGTGGTCAAGATGGCGTTTTAACTTTTTCGTTCAACAGCATTTGTAATGAGCTGACCACATGACCAGTGCTGGTTGCACCAGGAGTGTTTACATTTCTGAAAAATCCATAGCCTCCGACCTAAGATTTCTCTGCGGGACTTTTTCAAACTCCCGATAGTTTGACAAACAAAGGGAGGTGATTCTCTGTGGAGTACAACTAGATACATGTATTATAACAGTTTAAGGGAGGTGATCCTATGTGCAGTACAACTAGATACATGTATTGTAACAGTTCAGGGGAAAAGATGGTTGAACAAGCTGGACGTTCGCAGTCTGAAGATTTCAGTACACCATGAACAATGGCAGTGACCATTAACTAAAGCACTCATCATGACGCTTATGCAGTTATCATTAACACTTTGGCAGATTTTCGTTGACGCTTTGGCACTTATCATTGACGCTTTGGAACTATCCATTGACGCGTAAGCATTTATCATTAACACTTTGTTAGTTATCATTTACATTCTGGCTGTTATCATTGACACTTTGTCAGTTATCATTGACGCCTTGGCAGTTATCATTGATCCAGGAGTAATTTTTGTTAAAAGTGCCAATAACCCCAGATAACTGGAACTAATGGATCAAGAGTTCTCTGTCTTGACTTGGTCATGTCCGTTTGAATGGTTCTGTCCCGCGAGGCGCCACGCTTGGGTTCACCAACTGGCCACAGCTACAACCAATCTAAGGGCCCTGGCAGGGATAAGCTCTCAGGGGAGCTAATAACCATGCGGGTAATTGATAGTGGCACAGTGGTCGGCCTTGCTGTCCCTGCAGGGGAGGAGTTCTGGGACTAATGTGCAAAAATATGAGCATTGTTTCATTGTATAGCAAATAACTTTGTACTAAAATGTGAGCATCGTTTCATTGTATAGCAAATAACTGTGTACAAAAATGTGAGCATCGTTTCATTGTATATCAAATAACTGTGTACAAAAATGTGAGCATCGTTTCATTGTATAGCAAATAACTGTGTACAAAAATGTGAGCATCGTTTCATTGTATAGCAAATAACTGTGTACAAAAATATGAGCATTGTTTCATTGTATAGCAAATAACTTTGTACTAAAAATGTGAGCATCGTTTCATTGTATAGCAAATAACTGTGTACAAAAATGTGAGCATCGTTTCATTGTATAGCAAATAACTGTGTACAAAAATGTGAGCATCGTTTCATTGTATAGCAAATAACTGTGTACACAAATGTGAGCATCGTTTCATTGTATAGCAAATAACTGTGTACAAAAATATGAGCATTGTTTCATTGTATAGCAAATAACTTTGTACTAAAATGTGAGCATTGTTTCATTGTATAGCAAATAACTGTGTATAAAAATGTGAGCATCGTTTCATTGTATAGCAAATAAAAATACTTATTGTTTCTCTCTGTCAGTCATTTCCTTCTGTCGCGGTGGTCGAGTGGCAGCGCCGATGGTCACGGGTTCGAATCCATGTGAAGGCAATGATTTGTTCCCGGGCCTAGGGCGTCCCTGAGTCAGCCAGCTCAGAATGGGTACCTAACACTAGTTAGGCGGCTGGGTAATGCGTGGAACCCACAAAGCCGTGGCATGTGAACGCTGCGATCACTTGCCAACAGATCAGCTGTCATGGTCTGTTGACCTGTGAACGCTGCGATCACTTGCCAACAGATCAGCTGTCATGGTCTGTGGACGCAATTATCTTCTGCATAGAAGGAGCGTCTGTATAGATAAGATAAGATGTTCATCATATCAATCTCTCGTCTACTCTCGAAACAAGACTGCCTGTGTTTCACAGACATATTTGAGCGTTCTTAGCCTTGTGACATCGACCGAAGCACTCATATAATATGTATACTGTATACTGTATACTGTATACTCTTCCTTCTTAACTTAACTAACATAGACGTTCCTAAAATAGGGAAGATTATTGCGTCCTACGTTTACCCATGGTTTATGTCTAGTCTTGAATTGTTGACAGTTTGCTGGTTGTACTGGCAACCCATCCCACGCCCACATTCATACTTTTAACCCTATCATGACAAACACTGGTGTTGGCAGTGTTTGATATACTTTTGATTATCTATACATGTATATATGTATAAATCAAAGTATGTATGTCGTTTATAGCGGACTAAACCATTCACCCGATCGCCATGAAACTTTTGGAGACATTTGAGTACGCTCATGGGATGGTCACTGGCTACTTATTTTGCAAAATGTAACAGTCATGGGGCGCTGGGGGCCCATGATATGATTTTTTTCTTATATGAGCTATGTAAAAATTAGTTTAAGCGTTAGATATTAGGTAAATTTATGGATCTTAACCAAACTTTGTATATAACAACTTGGTAGCCAATATTGAAATACTATAGGGCACGAATTTCCTAATGTCCATTTCTTCAGGACTGGGGGCCCAAAATGTCTTTAAGATTTTATTCCCCATTCAATTATTAAAGATCTTGAGAAATATATCCAAGATGAAACTTAATTAAAATGAAAAGCATTTTGAAATGTACATCTTACATCGAATGGGCCGGGGGCCCCAAATGTCTTTTTTGTGTGTATACTCTAAGATTATTTCCCACTCAGTTTCTAACAATCTTGATAAATATATCCATGATGAAACTGAATTTAAATGAACATGTTTTCAAAATGTACATCTTGAACCGAATAGGCCCGGGGGCCCCTTAATGTATTTTTTCCTTATGGTAGCTATATAAAAATTAGTTTAAGTGTTAGATAATGAGAAAATATCTGGATTTTTACCAAACTCGGTATATAAAAACTTAGAGCCTATATCAAATTATTATAGGGCACTGAACTCCTGATGTCCATTTGCTCAGAGCTGGAGGCCCTAAATGTGTTTTTTCTAAACTTTTAATATTGTATGCCCCATTCAATTTTACACGATATTGAGAAATATAGATAATATATTTATATATTTGTTATGAAATTGATTGAAATTAACAGATTTTCGAACTTCATATGTTAAACTGATGGGCTCGGTGACCCTTAATGTAATTCCTTTTTTATCTATATGTATTCCTTTTTAAATCCTTTATATTAACTCGTGGTGTCTGCGGCCGACCGACCGACCTTGCTTGCTTGCTTGCTTGTCGCCAAAACTTTTGATCGATTTTTAACCCACTTGCTCGCAAGATAGCGAGCTGAAATTTTGCAGGCAGTTTCGTACCGATGATAAAAACAATGTATCAAAATTTCAGATCGATCGCATGTACCGTAATAAAATTATTGATTTTTTATATTATTTTATTTATTCCTATGTATCATGCTATTTTTGAGATAGAGCGTCGCGGTGCGTATTATATTGAACAACCTTTCTGTCGCGCAATAAGGTGCGTATTTTATTGACAGCTCTTTTTATAAACATATTCCTGATCGGTGCGCATTATATTAAACATGTTTTACGACACAAGTGCAATTTTGTATTTCTGGATGGTCTGGCGCTGCGTATTATAATGAACATTCTTTTAATTACTTCTCGTACATAAAGGATTTATAGTCAAAAACTTGGTTTTTTACGTGTTTTTGTTATTAAATCCCTTATATTAACTTCACCGCCGTCTCGTCATCTCTGTCTTGGGCGGGCGGGCGGAAAAACAAAAGTAAAAAATGACCCACTTACTGTGATCCGATCGAGCTTAAATTTGGCACACGAGCCCGTCTGACCTAACAATGCATCGTATCAAAATTTCAGATCGATCGATCGTACCGTAATTAAATTAATGCATTTTTAGTTTATCCTTATATGAGGTATGTAATTCAAATTCACGGTTTGCTATTGTTTTTTTTCCCACGTGAAAGTTTGAGTTGACGATTTGAGGCGACCCATCGAAGAACCGGAGTGCTTTTGTTTACATTTTACGTGTCGCGCTGAGCTCGGTCAAGCGAATCGGTGACCAGACTTTTCCCCTCTCCCCCCCCCCACCCACCCGCCCCCCACAGGGTTATGAAGCAAAGTTGAGTTAAGACAGATTCAGTCTGTAAATATTTGTAAATACTTTTAGTTATGTCTCATATATAAGGGATTTATAGTCAAAAACTTTGTTTTTACGGGTTTGTTTTATTACTGAGATCGTTGCAACGCACGACTGGTCTGCTAGTGTTACAATAAAGAATGTTCTCCTACAGAAGTGCATCGAAGTTGCTACAAGACAACTGTAGAGACATGAGATCAAGTTTCTTGATAACAAAAAACCTCGACTTCCAATCCTAGAGTCTAGGGATGGACTAGGGTTCTACTTACACGGGATATTTTCTATAAGTTAACCTTTGAACTATCTCGTTGGTACATAGTGATCATCTTACCCAGATTTTCAACATTCTTAAAAATAACACAAAAACAAACAAAAACAAACAATAACACTACTTTAAAGGCGAATTAGCTTGCGTGGCCTGACGCCCGGAACCCCGCATTAGGGGAACTCTCTCTGCAGCGGAGATTACAAGATTGAAGTTGCTGTAGACGGCAGTTGTTGGTGGTGACACGAAGAGTTCTCGGTCCTGGCAACCATGCGCGTGTTGTGTTACCGTGTCTACTCCAAGTCTGACTGGTACACAGATCTAAATGTGGCGTACACAGATCTAAATGTGGCGTACACAGATCTAAATGTGGCGTACACAGATCTAAATGTGGCGCACACAGATCTAAATGTGGCGTACACAGATCTAAATGTGGCGTACACAGATCTAAATGTGGCGTACACAGATCTAAATGTGGCGTACACAGATCTAAATGTGGCGTACACAGATCTAAATGTGGCGTACACAGATCTAAATGTGGCGTGTAATGGGATGAGATTAGACGTTTCACGACTGCACCTTCACCCCGGGTGTTGGGGGGATCTCTGTTGGTGGCGGATGTCAATCAAGTCTTTGTCACTTAGCACTGCACCCACGTGTCATTATCTCGAGCATTCCGTGCATATAGAAACGTCTTAAAAAAACAAGACATACATGACTGGGTACATAACATACATAACTGGGTACCTACAGGTAACTTTCTCTAATTGTCTTGTTATCGGCGTTCCCCAAATACTGGCCCGTGGGCCGAATTCGGTCCTTTTGTCTAACTTTGCCAGCCCGAACAACGGGAATATTTTTGGTCAAAGAAACGAACGTGTTTCATAATACATCGAGACTTTGTCACTTTTCGTTGGTAATATGCCGAGACTTATCCACCGGCAATGTTCCCTGTGGCCACGCAGATGTCTGACCGACTCCGCGCAAGTTTGGAATCACCGCGCAGCAAATTTGGTAAAATATTGCACACAAAATGGATGCTGTGCAACTTTGCACACGAGTTGTTGTGTTTTTTTTTAACTTTGCACACGGACCAACGAACCTTAGTGGGAACAGTGTCCACTGGTCCACCAATAATAATACTGTTTTTAGACCACGTGACCTACCGCCATATTTTTTTTGGGGGGGGGGCGGGATATCATTGTTCATCTGCTGCACAGCTTCCCATCCAAACACATTCCATCTTTGGACTGTCTGATTGTCCTAGTGTTTTATACACAGCTACAAACCCAAACACAGAATCACGTGACATACTTTCTCTCTCTCTCTCCCTCACTCTCTCTCCCCTTCCCACCTCCTTCATATATCGTGGGGGCGGGGAGGGCTGTCCTTCTATCTACACCGCCACCCGCCCTCCCAGTCACAGTGTAATTGTATGTAAATAGAGTTAGACTCCACTCACGGCATGGGCGGCCTGGTTCATGCATTGGCGGCTTCCCATTAATTATATACACGAATCTACCACTGTGATTATTTTTTGAAAGTCATTTCCGAATCTCGTTTGTCATTTTCTACAGGGAAAGTTTTACTTATCTAACTACATGTATAGTATTAGGTTGGGTTAAAAAAATTATACGTAAAAAAAAATGTGCTGGAGTTTCGAGGTTTACGTTAAGAAAATACTTCAGCTCTAGACTGTTTTTTTTAATGTTTCTTTTACATATTCCTACACGTTTGACAAAATATTGGTATCACAAAATTTAAATCACAAATCTTTATTTCATTTCAAATTTACCAACACATGAGTTATAGATTGCTCAAATGGCAATCCTACTGCTAAATGGCAATCCTACTGCTAAATGGCAATCCTACTGCTAAATGGCAATACTACTGCTAAATGGCAATCCTACTGCTAAATGGCATTCACTAAATCAATTCTATTTATCGCTGGCGTCACAGCTAACTCTTACTGGGGTGCAGAATTCTGTTCAGTTGTCAATGAAGGAAGCAGCCAATCCGAGGAGACCATCCAATCCCCGAGCTTTACAAGCGAGGGCTTTGATGGAATCCACCGTTTGTTGACACTGAGAGATATCGTCGGGGGCCAGCGTAGGAATAGACTCCACAAAGAGACCTTCCTTTCTTTAACGTTTACCTGACTTCCGTGAGCGGCCTTTGAGCAGGTTACAGAATCCGCCATTGTGCTACGATAGCTTACGTAGTGCACACGAATTCTTACCCGCGACTTTTCCTCATAGCTCGACGATATTAGCGGAGGGGGTGTAATAGGAGAAACGTGACGTAGTTCACATACTAACGCAAAAGTGACGTAGTGCACATACTAACACAAAAGTGACGTAGTGCACATACTAACCCAAAAGTGACGTAGTGCACATACTAACGCAAAAGTGACGTAGTGCACATACTAACACAAAAGTGACGTAGTTCGCATACTAACACAAAAGTGACGTAGTGCACATACTAACACAAAAGTGACGTAGTGCACATACTAACACAAAAGTGACGTAGTGCACATACTAACACAAAAGTGACGTAGTTCACAGGAAGCCATTTCCAAAAAAAAAGTAACGTCAAAAGTTATATAAGTAAATTAAAAACGTTTGTAAATTTTCAAGAAAACCAGGAATGTTTCCTAGCCTACACAATTCAACATATTTGCACATATTCCAAGAATGTAAGAATACGTTTTATATCCAATGCATGTAATATGAGGCTTTTTGGGTGCCTTGTGTGGAGCTCCCAATGTTTTAAGCACTAAGTGCTATACGTGTGCTTTCTTTAACACTTTCTTTAACTTAATGTCTTAATCAGAAGAGGTTCTACCTTTTTACTTTTAGTGAAATCACGTGATGTCCTATGAGGACACTGTCAGTGACATCACGTGATGTACTATGAGGACACTGTCAGTGACATCACGTGATGTACTATGAGGACACTGTCAGTGACATCACGTGATGTCCTATGACGACACTGCAGGCCAACATATTATATTACTGCCTTTCGCATCACGTGGTGTCCTGTGTGGACACTGTCAGTGACATCACGTGATGTCCTATGACGACACTGCAGGTCCACATATTATATTATTGCCTGCCGCATCACGTGATGTCCTGTGTGGACACTGTCAGTGACATCACGTGATGTCCAATGACGACACTGCAGGCCCACATATTATATTACTGCATGCCGCATCACATGATGTCCTGTGTGGACACTGTCAATGACATCACGTGATGTCCTATGACGACACTGCAGGCCCACATATTATATTACTGCCTGCCGCATCACGTGGTGTACACCCAATCTCTGGATGTTCTCTGGCGGTGCTGTTAGCGCCCAAATCAAAGTCCCTATCATTCCCTAACTCTCCCCTCCCCGTCTGGTCTTCTTAGTGGATGTTTATACTGATCCACCTTCACCCTCTGCTCCCCACACCTCCCCCACACCCCTCCCCAGACCTCCACACCTCAATCCCCAAACACACCTGTGAGCTATTTCCCCAGGTATATGTAGTTTTCAAGATACATCTAATTTACCCTGCCCGGTCTGCCTTGTTTACAAAAATAGTTTACCCAAGTACCCAGGTACTGGCATCAACAACAGATTGGCTTCAAATGTATATTCTTGTTTTTATAAAGTAAAAGGGAAAAACTAATAAACAAAACAAGGGGAGTCAGCGAGGCTATCAAAACAAAACTCTTATACAGCTTCTGTCTTCACATTGACACTACATCTCCGACGTGCTCATCTTTGTACGGGAATTAGTTGGTCGAAATAACCGGTAGCCGTATGCACTGAGTCTAGACACATTGTCAATAACATTTTAATACAAAAATGTTATAAGTTTCAGAAAGTATAATTTCTAATTTAGAGAAAATGAAGCTTATTAGAAATTAATTAAATTTAGAAGATCACTTTCCAATGTCCACGCAATTAGCTCTATTGTACGCGTCCTTGAACCTCTGCTATGTTCAATCAATCACTTCGTGAGATACGTCGGCACGTTTTATTGGATGTATCACAAACTCATTAAAACTGATACAGTATTAGTTTTAACGAGTTTATGTAAGCAGTTGTTCTATTGGCTGGGCCGTGAGATCAGTAGCCAATCATTGATATTAACTCAGGTGGCTGCACCATAAAATCACTCGGTACAAGCGAGCATACCGCGACAAAAAGAACTCTGCTCGATCTGCTAATATGACACCTTGCCAGTTTTGCTCTCCTAGGACTTAATACCTGTCACTGTTTTAACACCCATATACTTACTTTGACCTTGTTGTCTATTTTATTTTCACGAGGAATAGATTAATTCAAATATTCTTGTTCTTTTTTTTCCATTAAAAATTTGAACAGATTCAACTCAGCTGTGAAGCTACTGTAACGGTTGGACAGTGGGTTATCGGACTTGGTCCTTTTCTGGGATAGAAATGTCTGTTCAAAGAACATAACATGTATATGCATGTTAAATAATTAAATATGAATGGGCTTTTTACATGTTTTTAGACATATAAGTTATTTTAAAAATTAATTGAAACGTGAAGCACATTCTAGCCTGGCTAACACAGTGAGTTTCTTTACCCCCCAGGTACCATCCGAACTAGCCAGGTACTTGATAGGGAGACGACCCCACACTACTGGCTGACGGTCCTGGCCCAGGACAGGGCCCTGGTCCCTAAATTTGCCCGCATCGAGGTTCTGATAGAAGTAGCAGACGTGAACGACAACATCCCCCAGAGTGTTGAGCTGGCTTATTACGCCTCAGTACAGGTACGTACAGTGAGACAGGTACATGTATGTACAATGAGATAGGTACAGTAAGACAGGTACAGTGAGACAGGTACAGTGAGACAGGTACAGACACGTACAGTGAGACAGGTACAGACACGTACAGTGAGACAGGTACAGGTATGTACAGTGAGATAGGTACAATAAGACAGGTACAGTGAGACAGGTACAGTGAGACAGGTACAGTGAGACAGGTACAGACACGTACAGTGAGACAGGTACAGTGAGACAGGTACAGACACGTACAGTGAGACAGGTACAGTGAGACAGGTACAGTAAGACAGGTATAGTGAGACAGGTACAGTGAGACAGGTACAGTGAGACAGGTACAGACACGTACAGTGAGACAGGTACAAAACTTCTCTCACCACATCAGTAACACGAGTTGTCGTTGTTATACATTTCTTATAACTTCTCTAACCACATCAGTAATACATGTGTTGTTGTATAATGTATTTCTCTAAATAGGAGAACGGTAAACAGAAGCAGATTGTCGTACAAATCAAAGCAACGGACGGTGATGACGAGTCACAGACTCCGACCTTTGCCATCACCAGCGGGAATCCTCAAAACTTCTTCGAAATAGACCCCAACACCGGTGAGTTTTTAAATATAACAAAATAATAACAATAATTATTAATATTATTTAGCGCCGTTTGTTCTCACTATAGCATGTAGTCTATTTGTTCGGTGGGGAAGGCTCTTTGCCGAAACGTTCGTTGATTTGTGACGTGTTGTCAGGCTCATACATACCCTGTTTGCATGACACTTTTGGAACTACACTCTAAGTTATTGGGAACTCGCGTTCAGCTCGATATGTGTTGGCACAATGGGTGCATTCAATAATTTATTGGAGAGGGGTTCTAAGTCTTTGGCAATGTTGGGGCCTATTAATTCCAAACATCCTTGACATCCTAATACACGATTCTCATTAAAAAATTTAATATATTTTAAATCCTTGCCAAAAATCTGTATCGGACCCCCCACCACAAGATTACATTGTCAACAAGAAAGTCAGATAAGCTATGAAGAGTAAGAGAGGTTTTTTTCGGGGGGGGGGCACTAAACGAAGGTGAAAGGAGGGTCGCATAATGGACATGTGAACAGATATAAGCCGGCAAACTCTCCACGATATAGTAGACACAGACACGTCATGTATATTTGACGCCTCAGGTGTCCAAGAAGTGTCAAAAAGTTAAGCTTTAGTCTTTGTTGTACGTTGTAGGTCTAAAAAAATCTTCGGTGCCAGTCTGAGGCCAGGCTTGTCTGGTTCTGTTGGTGTCCACGTGAGGCCAGGCATATTGTCTGGTTCTGTTGACACCGTCTGTTGGTGTCCGATGATTTAGGGGCCCCCTAATTTAGTATATTTAAAATAAATGTAGACAAATGTTTGCATGAATCCCTGAAAATATCAGAAATTAAATAAATTAATAAAATCTTATCGATTAATCTGATCGCTATTCGGACCCGATAGTCTTAGTAATCGAAAAACCTCATATGATAACTCAATAACAGAAAATATTAAAGAATATTGTTTATATATTGTAAATTTACATTTTCGTTCAAGCTCTCCTGGTCGTGTGGAAGTGTGTTGGCTTGCGGTGCAAGCGGATGTCGGGATCGATTCCTAAGGGGGGGGGGTCATTTTTCTTTTAAAAAAAAACATTGTCTTTTTACACTCAATTTTAGGATACCGGCAAGCAGTTATTTCTTCGTGTTTGGTTTTTTCATGAATAATCTTTTTGGCTGAGAAGGCCGATCCCGTAGTACAGACAAAGCATGAGCAAGGAATTAATGGACTATTTAGTTACAAGTTAAAGTCTTATATTAGCTGCTAGCAATCATTTTATTTAAAGGGACGCTGGCTGGATAGGGCACCAGTTTGAATTGCAGCCTGGGGCCCCGTGCAGTCTTAATCCGCCCCTGGGGGAGGGTGGGACTCAGTTTTTGTTTAAATTACGCAATGACTGTATGATCACTCGTCCGGAACGCTATCAGCCACAACTGTCAGGTAAAACCCTTACAAACACAAACTGTCTAAACCAAGCCAAACACAAACTCTCTAAATACGACCAAACAAAGCACTGGGCTCACAAACCCAGACAATGGAATCAACCTACAACACGAGCGGCTATGGTGCGAACTTTGACCCCCTACAGCTCATCAGTATTCACGATGACCCCGGGGTTAAGTCGGCCATGTGTTGTGTTGTGTTGTAGTCACACTCGAGTTTTTGGGGAAGGGATTTCTGTGGGATTATAGGGATTTCTTGGGGGAGAAAATTGTCACCGGCCAAGGTCAGGGTCGTCAAAACATGCTATTTTTTGTAGCTTTATTTGTGTGTGTGTGTCGCAGCGTTATCTACTTCTTGTCCTTCTACTACTACGTCCTCCCCCCCTCCCCACCGTGGGGCAGAGGGCATTGAGAACAATCGATTTTATTCTGAGCTTCCAAACCTGTGTAGAATAATGTCAAGGTCATGTCTATAACAGTGAAAAAATATGGTTATGCTTCGTGCATTGTCCTTTTGTTTCTATTATATGGATTGTATGTATTTTATGACATAATATATATACGTAGTTTATGATAGGGATTATAATAGATATTGTATGATATGGATTATAATAGACATTGTATGATATGGATTATAGGTATTTTATGACATATATATATATAGGTAGTTTATGATAGGGATTATAATAGACATTGTATGATATGGATTATAATAGATATTGTATGATATGGATTATATAAGTATGGTATGGCATCTGTCCGTCTACGAAAGACGATAGATTTATCTTTATTATCTGCAGCTCTTGGTGTGACTGATGAGACCAATCCTTGAGTGGCAGTCTCTTCTGCATGACACACACACGAAAGCAGTGGGGCAGTGTTGCCTGGCCTTTCTCCTCGCTCTTTTCCCGACTGCTTCTGCCGTAGTTTGCTCCTCTGCTCTTAGTGATCCTTCTTTCACTATAGCCCGCCACATGAACCTATCCTCTGCCAGGTTTTCCCAGTTTTGTATATCAATGTTGGCTACTTTCATGTCTCTCTTGCATATGTCCATGTATCTGAGACATGGCCGACCAACCGACCTTTTCCCTGTCGCCAGCTCGCTGTAAAGCACATCCTTGGGTATGCGACCACTTTGCATCCTCTTGACGTGTCCAAGCCAACGGAGGCGTCTTTGGCTTAATATTGCTGCAATACTACTCATGCTTGCTTGAGCCAGGACCTCTGTGTTGGGGACTTTCTCTTGCCATTTGATGTCTAGGATGCGGCGCAGGCATCTGAGGTGGAAGCTATTGAGCCTTCTTTCATGCCTGGTATAGGTGGTCCAAGACTCGCATCCATAGAGGAGTGTGCTCAGTACGCAGGCCTGGTATACGTGCAGCTTAGTCCTTGCTGTGAGTTTGGCATTGGACCAGACTCTTTTGTACAGTCTAGCCATAGTCTAGTCTAGATTATATAAGTATTTTATGAAATAAACATGGGAGACCTCGTTCAAGCCATTCAAAGAACAAAAAAAAACTTGTGGGACAGGATGTCTTAAAGACGGCATTTAGACCAAACTTTCGTTGTATTTGTCCCACACCCCCCTACACCCCTTTCTTTATCATATCTTTAGACCATCTACTCGATACTGTTATATAGCACCCCCCCACACATTTTTTCCTCCCTTCTATTTTACACCACCCAACACATTGTACCGCTACTGTAATAAAGATCCGCCTTTATACCATGTATATTATTGTATCGATATTATAAAATATCGTCCACACAACGAGCATTTAAATGATAGTTATCTATCGTGAGTATCGTTATCAATTTTGACTTAAGCTGAGACATATGATCACCAAATTCTGGCTGAACACTGCAGTTTGTTGACCACACAGTTTGTATGACGGATGAACAAGAGATGACGTCGTATGTAAAACGGGGAATGGTGAAGAAGGGGGAATGGTGAAGAAGGGGGAATGGTGAAGAAGGGGGAATGGTGAAGAAGGGGGAATGGTGAAGAAGGGGGAATGGTGAAGAAGGGGGAATGGTGAAGAAGGGGGAATGGTGAAGAAGGGGGAATGTGAGGTGGTCAAACCTGAAGATGGCGGAAGACGAGAGACAACCGGTCCAAGAGAAGAGAACTTCCGGTGATCTTGTAGGGTAGCTTGAGGTCAATATGTGATTCACTCCCTTGATGGATGGGTTCGGTGGGTGCCCGGGGAAGTGGGCGAGGAAGGGGGATGTTAAGTTGGTGGAGGGTTTGGATCTATGACGTCATTGTTGGATGAGAGATGAAGGGGGGAATCGATGGAGGGATAGAGAGAGATAGACAGTAACATGGACAAGACGAAAGGCTAGGGAAAGGGAGAGAGAGTGATTTGTTACAGAGGTGAAAAGATAGAAGCTCCAAGAAATAAAGAGATAGATAGATTAAAATAATCAGCGAGATATGATAGAGGAAGTCCAATGTTACTGCATATGAATAGCATGCGTCAAATACAGATATGTTTTTTTTAAAATACGTTCAGTCATAGAATTTAGACATCTATCTATATATATAATTCACCTAAATCAGTATGTGCAAATAAGCATGACGAATGACCCTCGATGGGGTCGACACACAGTTGGCAAGCGTAGTGGGATGAAAAGAAAGAAAAAAAGGAGGTGGGGGTGGCAACGATGCTTCTTGCGTTGTTCCTTCACAGAATAACATGATTCGTAGTGTAGTGGTTATCACGTCCGCCTTTCACGCGGAAAGTCCTGAGTTCAAGTCCCAGCATGAACATTTAATTTTTTAAATTTTTAAAATGTTTGTTTCTGCTTTTTTCCATTACTCCGTGCTCCTGTTTGTGTCCTTTCTCTCACCCCCCCCCCGTTCTTTGCACTATCAATGATGAGCATGTCGGCGGAGTATGCTACGCCGCGGGTCGTATCTCGTTGTAAATATTTCTAAAGACGAGCGACAAGTGGCACTGCAGGCTCACACAAACAAGATGGACAACATTGAGATGTCCTCAATTATCGCCAAGTGATACATCTCATGATCTTTAAGATCAACTCGGCCACTAGCGACAAGTTCATGTTCCGGTCCTCTGCTTTAGTCCCTCTCACACACACACAGCCACACCAACCACAACACCAGTCATAAACACCAACCACAACACCACAGCCATAAACACCAACCACAACACCAGCCATAAACACCCACCACAACACCACAGCCATAAACACCAACCACAACACCACAGCCATAAACACCAACCACAACACCACCTACATGTATAACAACACGGTAAGGTCATCGGAGTGTATAAACACCAACCACAACATCAGCCACAACATCAGCCATAAACATCAACCACAACACCAGCCATAAACACCAACCACAACACCAGCCATAAACAGCATACACAACACCACAGCCATAAACACCAACCACAACACCACAGCCATACACACCAACCACAACATCAGCCATAAACATCAACCACAACACCAGCCATAAACACCAACCACAACACCAGCCATAAACAGCATACACAACACCACAGCCATAAACACCAACCACAACACCACCTACATGTATAACAACACGGTAAGGTCATCGGAGTGTATCAAACACGTTTAAAAGCTCTGCCCCCCCCCCACTTGCTTCATTCCCTGGCCAGGTCCAGTCGATATGGTCAGTCTAGTCTAGAGATCGATCAAACTCGTGGCCGTCCGAGGATCACGGCAAGTGAGTTCCATGGTATCGTGCCCGTATTCACGTCAAAGAAATCCCATATCATCGCGTTACAGATCACGTTGAGTATGCATGCAACTGTTCCGGCTTGTCGTCGTTCCAATGATCACCATAAGTTATTCCATATCAACGTGACAATGATCACACCGAGTGGTTGGCCTGTCGTCGTTCCAGTGATCACCATAAGTTATTCCATATCAACGTGACAATGATCACACCGAGTGGTTGGCCTGTCGTCGTTCCAGTGATCACCATAAGTTATTCCATATCAACGTGACAATGATCACACCGAGTGGTTGGCCTGTCGTCGTTCCAGTGATCACCATAAGTTATTCCATATCAACGTGACAATGATCACACCGAGTGGCTGGCTTGTCGTTCCAATGATCACCATAAGTTATTCCATATCAACGTGACAATGATCACACCGAGTGGTTGGCCTGTCGTCGTTCCAGTGATCACCATAAGTTATTCCATAACAACGTGACAATGATCACACCGAGTGGTTGGCCTGTCGTCGTTCCAGTGATCACCGTAAGTTATTCCATATCAACGTGACAATGATCACACCGAGTGGTTGGCCTGTCGTAGTTCCAGTGATCACCGTAAGTTATTCCATATCAACGTGACAATGATCACACCGAGTGGTTGGCTTGTCGTCGTTCAAATGATCACACCGAGTGGTTGGCTTGTCGTCGTTCCAGTGATTACGTCAAATTGGCTCCAAGCCACCGTGCAACGTCCACGAGAAATTGATTATTAAACTGAGGAACTCTATTTGCCCTCGTGAATGAAGGACTTGTTCATTCACTCGTGATGGGCGGGGGAAACTATTCTATGAACCATAAAAAACCATGAAACAATATTTATCATTTGATGGTTTCGTTGTTGTTGTTGTATACTTACAAATGGCATGAACGATTACAAAAATTCCCTCACTCACTGAACATATCACCGACCAAACAAACCCTGTGTTGTGGAGAGTTGGTTGTCACGTGTGGCTAGAGTGGTGAAGTAAAGTGAACTGGGCGGCCACTGATTACCTTGGTGTTTGGTGGAGTATGTTAATGTTGAGCCCATTATCAGCATGTTGGCGGGTGTAAACACGATTCGTCGAGAAATTCGTCTATGAAATCACGACACTAGGGGGCGCCACACACCACGCGGGTGGGAGTTACCGCCATCTCGTCATAGACCAGATTTTATTCCATCCTCACCGCGCCCCGCCCCCAGCCCTCCGAGCAGTGAGTAGACCGCGGGGCGCACGGTAATCAGTCCCATCTCAACGTAAACTGACAGTTCTCCTTGAGAGCGCCAAGGTCATGCTCCTGCTGGTTGGTATTACAGTGTCCATTAGCGCGAGAACATATTGACCTAATGTACATGTAAAAACAAACAAACAAACGAAGCAAAAAAAAACAAAACACTCTGAACTCCAGACTCCGTTTGACCTTTTCCAATTAGATTCTAGATAGTACCAGTTGAACATGCAAGAACAAACATACACATTCTCGTTCTTCCCGCCCGACTAGATCCCATTTTTTAAAACAGTTTAGAAAGTTAAAATGCTAAAATTTCATTGACAAAACTTGATTATCTCAAAATGAGTATTTTGTGACTAGTTCTTCCCCTTGATTTGTTTTATAAATCAACGGTCAGAACTTGTTGTCGGTGTTAGCAATAGACTAGCTGCATCGTTTTCTTAACTTGAACAGACAGGACCACTTTATTGCTGAACATTACCCTATAGACTTGCTGCGACGTTGTACTTACCTTGACAATATCCTCACACTCATGCCAAGTTTATGTTACCACCAGCCACCGGTAGAAATATTTAGTTTCAAATTGTCTTTAAACAACAACTGTGAACACGGCAAGATGAATTATAAACGGATAAACATTTATTTTTTTGTTGGCAAGTGTCTGTCAGCAAAGACGAGAATATTGAACAAGCTATTGTCAAGAACACAGCACAAGAGAACATGCTGGTCATTTGAGAACCTCTGCCGTCACGGCCTGACTAAAGTAACCGATGTCCCTCGTGTGATCCCGGCGACGTCACAGATAAGATGACGGCAATGAAGTGGCAATAAAATAAGACACAAATACCACCCTCTCTCCCCTCCCTTTTCCATAAAGAGAAGCGCTGGAAACCATATCTGAGTGTGAAGTGACTTCCGGAAGTGACGCTGCGAAGCACCTTTTCCAAGTCAAGTTTCTTAGAGCCTTCGGAAGCCAACACCGCGAGGAAACCAGATCCCGCGTTATCTTGTTTGTAACCGTGCCGTCTGCTGAGACTCAACTCGATGTGGACAATGGCAGTGGAAGTCGTTTAGGGGGGTCTCGGCCACTTCGGAGTTAAGGCGTCAATTATTTCAAACAGTTGTCGGGGTTTATGTTTCAAAGATGCATTTCAGCACTCGGCTCCCCCCCCCCGTGCCGTTTTGACCTAATACAATTCACATTTCTTTAGATCTGCACACGATTTGCCCCCCCCCCGTTGCCTGCAACTACAAAACAAAGATGAGATGTGATCCGTTGTCAAATCCTATATATCTCCTCTCCTATATAATAAAAGGCTATGTTCCATGCGGTCATCGATAGCGATTGGTCCCTCAAGCACATATGACTCCTACAGCCAATCATCGTATTGAACACGTTTACACGGACGTTCAAAACCAGGTATATTTGGTGCAGTATTTCTTCCAAGACGTTATTTTGAGTTATGCGCGTTGGGATTTATAGTCAAAAGCTCTGTTTTTACGAGTTATTTGTTTTAACTATAATGAATAGTATTTTTGACGCGATGCACATGTAATGCCGGTCGAGACGGCTGTTGGTGGGGAGTTACAACATGCCACCGAAAGGTGGCGGAACGTACTTGGACGGGCTTTGTTGCTCGTATTCAAATAACATTTAAATCTTGTTAAAATCTGCAGTCCGAAAAAGGGAGGGGGGGAGAGAGCTAAAGTCCCGGGTTGTCTCTGGTCAAAGAAATAAAAGCTGAAAAGCATTGGGTGAATAAACTACCGTTACCATAGTTACACTCAAAGGGTGCGAGCTTTTAAAATATTTTTTATAAACATTTAAGACGTTCCTTCTATGTGCAGGATTATCGCGTCCTACGTCAATATTACAGCTTGCAGACCATGCCACTCGTGTCCCCGTGGTTTACCGTAAACTTGTAGGCAAACATAATTTACGAAACCAATTATTATAAAGGAATTTTGATCCGAAAATAATTCTGTTCGAACGGAAGTTAGTTCAGAATGAAACTGGACAGTGGGCAGTCCTGGAAGTGAGTTTCGTATTTGTTTCCATATTGTGACAAGTGATGGCGTTAAATTGGTCAGGAAAGCTCTGGACAACGTTATAGCATTATTTACATAGGTGTGTCGAGTATTCGGTCCTATACCACGGCTGTCATCCGTTAGTCAAGAGCTCTGATGCAGCGGCGGAGCACGATGGGGGAGCTGCTGTTTGTCTTAAGGTTGGGTCACATCATTCCCAGGGTCAGGGTCATGTCAGGGTCAGTAGGGTCAGGGTCATGTCAGGGCCAGTAGCGTCAGGGTCATGTCAGGGTCAGTAGGGTCAGGGTCAGTAGGGTCAGGGTCATGTCAGGGCCAGTAGGGTCACACTGCACGCGGTCAACTGATTAGAGTGGTCTAATCCCCCACCCCACCCCCTGGCTTCCGTTAGAGAATCTGATAGCATTGACACCTCCTGTGTTGGACATATCCCCTCACTCCGTCCTCACCCTTGTCACAGCCCTCCCCCAATCAGCTCCCCACCACTTTCCCCCCAAAAGATTAAAAATGTCTGGCAGCGCATAGCAATGGCTTAAGGCATCCTGGAGCACATCCCTGGAATCTTTCGTTTCCAATCAATAAACCCGTCACACAGACATGTCATTGTCATTGAAAGAAAACGTCAACTACTGTCTCTGTCGTATTATTCTGTATGACGGTTTCGAAAGATATTACGATTTATCTTAGACAATACGACACGACTTATCATATAATATAATAAAAACAGGCATACGGTCAATAATACGACTTATCATATATAAAAAGAACTATCATAAATAATACGACTAATCGTAATTTATAAGAACTATCATAAATAATACGACTAATCGTAATTTATAAGAACTATCATAAATAATACGACTAATCGTAATTTATAAGAACTATCATAAATAATACGACTAGTCGTAATTTATAAGAACTATCATAAATAAAACGACTTATCATAGAAAATATTACTAATAGTTAAAGGACACATTTGGAAACAAAAGATTTATAGTGTACACTGGTAAGTGTATGAAGTAGTTTACTATAGGACTGAGACCATCGTTGTTTACTATAGGACTGAGACCATCGTTGTTTACTATAGGACTGAGACCATCGTTGTTTACTATAGGACTGAGACCATCGTTGTTTACTATAGGACTGAGACCATCGTTGTTTACTATAGGACTGAGACCATCGTTGTTTACTATAGGACTGAGACCATCGTTGTTTACTATAGGACTGAGACCATCGTTGTTTACTATAGGACTGAGACCATCGTTGTTTACTATAGGACTGAGACCATCGTTGTTTACTATAGGACTGAGACCATCGTTGTCTATCAGAGCTGCCCACATACAAGTGCGCATGATCATGTCAGCGCCACAGTTAAACAACACAACCACATCTTTTGATGGCACAGTTAAACAACACAACCACATCTTTTGATGGTCCTCTGTTGCCTTGTCCTCACGCCAGCGCCCAGCCCTACACCAACATCGATTCATTCTTCCATCAGTTTTAATATTTTGTCAAGTGTCGTCTTTCAAGATAAAGCCACACGTTTAAATCCACTTGCGGTTCAGCTTCGTTACGTTTAACCACAATCGTCATCAAAGGATAAAGGGGTTTTCGGTTAAGGGCTTAGCACCGAGCGAACTCACCTGTGGGTCGGCATGAATGGAACGACTGGCTCGGAGGGCCACGAGGGACCCGGGCTCGCTGTTCCAAACGAGTGAGCACAGTTATTGGGGTTTTGTAGCGGTGAAGTCAAATATGACATTTATATTAGTAACATCCTGGCCCCTGTACGTACCGCGCTTTGGGGAGGGCTCCAGATTATAAACAATCTCGTGAAAACCTAATGGTGGGTAGCCATTGTGGGACATGATGAAGTGCTTTTTAAAATGTTGTCCTGTTCGACATGTGATTTATGATCGTCTGCTCTCTGATCTCACCACCACAATGCCCCCGGCCCTCCACACAAACATTAACATTAAAGGTATGTAACTGGAGTCTCTATACTAAAAATATATTATATTATATTATATTGAAATGTCCATGGGAGGAACCTAACAATTAAAGTTAATTAAAGTTTGACAAATCCAGCCATCGTAAGTATTAACATTGAAACTCTCGAACCGTGTCGTTATCTCATGGTTCAGTGACGTTTACAGGAAGTACAGGACTTTAAACGCAACAGGCACCATTGAAATACGCGTGTTTAGTATCTATTCTATACGCGTGTTTTGTATCTATTCTATACGCGTGTTTAGTATCTATTCTATACGCGTGTTTTGTATCTATTCTATACGCGTGTTTAGTATCTATTCTATACGCGTGTTTTGTATCTATTCTATACGCGTGTTTTGTATATATTCTACTGTAGAAGTTATCCAATAACATTGCTCGTTCGAATGAAAGGTGGAGCCAAATTAGGTCAAGATAAAATAAACCAACTATTTATAGAATAGCGTGTAACTTGAGATAATAGGAAACATTTTTTGATGGTTTGTGTGAAAGTAATATTTTATTTAGAGCTTCATTATGACTGCCATTATGAGATGAGGTGTGAATCGTGCACGACTACGGCGCCCCCTTTGTTTTTTGATTTTATAATTAACCATCATCAAATCCTCTTTTTACATTGATCCCTTTTCCAAAATTAAAATATGAGCGAAAACAATGACGTCATATAATATTTTTTTACAGCGCATCTTTAATTTGCACACCTTTTGATGCTTTGGTGCAGTAATTTGGTGCGCTGCTTTCTAAAATTAGTAGCGTCAGGACTGACAGAAACTACTTGCGTGACAATTGCAAATTATATTGTTTAATATATATGTTTATATATTATATATACATATATATATAGTTATGGGCACACCCGCACCGTGCCGCATCATGTGAACTGCGGGAATTTGTCCCGTTCTTTTCCCCATTTCTTCGCACTATCTCTATGAGCAATTCTGCGGGTCGAATCTAGTAGTTTTACTTTTAGTCAAAAGTTTAGACCTATACTATTATAAACCGATGACTACTTTTGTTAAATCTGAGCGTATTTAAGTTTTATATTACAGTTAAACAATTTTTTACAAGATACGAATGTTTATTTTCTGTATTAACCTGATTTTTAATATCCGCCACAAATTCGGCAGACAGTTAATGCCATTTATCTATGAGATTTGCCACATTTCGGCAGACAGTTAATGCCATTTATCTATGAGATTTGCCACATTTCGGCAGACAGTTAATGCCATTTATCTATGAGATTTGCCACATTTCGGCAGACAGTTAATGCCATTTATCTATGAGATTTGCCACATTTCGGCAGACAGTTAATGCCATTTATCTATGAGATTTGCCACATTTCGGCAGACAGTTAATGCCATTTATCTATGAGATTTGCCACATTTCGGCAGACCGTTAATGCCATTTATCTATGAGATTTGCCACATTTCGGCAGACAGTTAATGCCATTTATCTATGAGATTTGCCACATTTCGGCAGACAGTTAATGCCATTTATCTATGAGATTTGCCACATTTCGGCAGACAGTTAATGCCATTTATCTATGAGATTTGCCACATTTCGGCAGACAGTTAATGCCATTTATCTATGAGATTTGCCACATTTCGGCAGACAGTTAATGCCATTTATCTATGAGATTTGCCACATTTCGGCAGACAGTTAATGCCATTTATCTATGAGATTTGCCACATTTCGGCAGACAGTTAATGCCATTTATCTATGAGATTTGCCACTTTCGGCAGACCGTTAATGCCATTTATCTATGAGATTTGCCACATTTCGGCAGACAGTTAATGCCATTTATCTATGAGATTTGCCACATTTCGGCAGACAGTTAATGCCATTTATCTATGAGATTTGCCACATTTCGGCAGACAGTTAATGCCATTTATCTATGAGATTTGCCACATTTCGGCAGACAGTTAATGCCATTTATCTATGAGATTTGCCACATTTCGGCAGACCGTTAATGCCATTTATCTATGAGATTTGCCACATTTCGGCAGACAGTTAATGCCATTTATCTATGAGATTTGCCACATTTCGGCAGACCGTTAATGCCATTTATCTATGAGATTTGCCACATTTCGGCAGACCGTTAATGCCATTTATCTATGAGATTTGCCACATTTCGGCAGACAGTTAATGCCATTTATCTATGAGATTTGCCACATTTCGGCAGACAGTTAATGCCATTTATCTATGAGATTTGCCACATTTCGGCAGACCGTTAATGCCATTTATCTATGAGATTTGCCACATTTCGGCAGACAGTTAATGCCATTTATCTATGAGATTTGCCACATTTCGGCAGACAGTTAATGCCATTTATCTATGAGATTTGCCACATTTCGGCAGACAGTTAATGCCATTTATCTATGAGATTTGCCACATTTCGGCAGACAGTTAATGCCACATTTCGGCAGACAGTTAATGCCATTTATCTATGAGATACAACACCGTTCTGATGAGCAGAGAAAAGAGAAGACATGATAACCAAACAAAACCCCCTTAACCGTTTACAGTTATCACCCTTGTGGTAATTTGTATAGAGGGGGGGGGGACTCGTAAAATAAGCGTTTGCCTTAAGATAGATGTCAACAATCTTATTTACATTCACTCTGTATTCCAAATGACTCTACTGCCAACGATAAATTGCGCTTTAACTGCCTTCAGCATTGAGGCATTGACACCTGCGTGTTGTTTGAGAGATCTTTATGTCCCAGAACTGCTCGAGACACACCTCTAATAAAATATGGCACTCCATGTCGACCTGCTCCGTCACAAACCATCAAGTTTCCAAATCTTCTAGAATAAGCCGTCGTTATGACTCGGTATACGCCGTGCACCGTGCGTCTAGTAGATATAAATCTGTGTTTGTGTCGCCAACATGCACCTGTGTCAACAAGTCGTGACGTGGGCATGTCTTGTCAAACATTGTCCAGGGACCCCGACCAGGGAGGGTGCTTGCTCTCAATCTTGGCGTCACAGGTCAGCCGGTCGTCTGCAACGTCAGAACGTTAGCTTGAAGCTTAATGTCAGATCAAACGTTGATATGGAAGTTTGTTGAAACAAATAAAATAAAACAGCCGGTGCCGGATTGTGTAAATATAGTTTTAAAGTTTTGATGCCGACCTACATGTTGCTAATACTGGTGATATTGCCGACCTACATGTTGCTAATCCTGGTGATATTGCCGACCTACATGTTGCTAATCCTGGTGATATTGCCGACCTACATGTTGCTAATCCTGGTGATATTGCCGACCTACATGGTGCTAATCCTGGTGATATTGCCGACCTACATGTTGCTAATCCTGGTGATATTGCCGACCTACATGTTGCTAATACTGGTGATATTGCCGACCTACATGGTGCTAATCCTGGTGATATTGCCGACCTACATGTTGCTAATACTGGTGATATTGCCGACCTACATGTTGCTAATACTGGTGATATTTCTCTCATGGAGGTAGAGAGAAGGAGGGAGACAGAGACAAAGAGGGAGGGAGATAGAGAGGGAGGTAGAGACAGAGAGGGAGGGAGATAGAGACAGGGAGGGAGGGAGATAGAGATAGAGAGGGAGGGAGATAGAGACAGAGAGGGAGGGAGATAGAGACAGAGAGGGAGGGTGATAGAGACAGAGAGGGAGGGAGATAGAGACAGATAGGGAAGGAGATAGAGACAGAGGGAGGCAGATAGGGACAGAGAGGGAGGCAGATAGAGACAGAGAGGGAGGGAGATAGAGACAGAGAGGGAGGGAGATAGAGACAGAGAGAGAGGGAGACAGAGACAGAGAGGGAGGCATATAGAGACAGAGAGGGAGGGAGATAGAGACAGAGAGGGAGGGAGGTAGAGACAGAGAGGGAGGGAGGTAGAGACAGAGAGGGAGGGAGATAGAGACAGAGAGGGAGGGAGGTAGAGACAGAGAGGGAGGGAGGTAGAGACAGAGAGGGAGGTAGGTAGAGACAGTGAGGGAGGGAGATAGAGACAGAGAGGGAGGGAGGTAGAGACAGAGAGTGAGGGAGATAGAGACAGAGAGGGAGGGAGGTAGAGACAGAGAGGGAGGGAGGTAGAGACAGAGTGAGGGAGGTAGAGACAGAGAGGGAGGGAGATAGAGACAGAGAGGGAGGGAGGTAGAGACAGAGAGGGAGGGAGGTAGAGACAGAGAGGGAGGGAGATAGAGACAGAGAGGGAGGGAGGTAGAGACAGAGAGGGAGGAAGATAGAGACAGAGAGGGAGGCAGATAGAGACAGAGAGGGAGGCAGATAGAGACAGAGAGGGAGGGAGGTAGAGACAGAGAGGGAGGGAGGTAGAGACAGAGAGGGAGGGAGGTAGAGACGGAGAGGGAGGCAGATAGAGACAGAGAGGGAGGGTGTTGCTAGGTTTGGTGAGTGTTGTGGTTCAGGTCTAATGGGGTAATGATGCGTGTCAATAATGGCGATAAAAGTTGTTGTTTTGCAGATGCCCGTATTATTCATGACCTGTTGTGTCGTAAACCAGTTGTGTTGTCATAGTGATTGGTCAGCATTCTGGTAACTTGATTGCCTGGGATTTAGAGGGGGGGGGGTAGGGGGCTGTATATAACCGAGTGATGTGTGTGGTGACGAAATGTCTTCAGGTGTAAAGCCAGGGTGAAACAACTCAGGTAACTCACTATATGTACGCCTAAGTGACCCCCCCCCCAACACACACACACACAATTCGCATTTTTGAAATATTTTGTTGGATTTTTACAAATTATTAAGATCAAATCACTTTTAGAAATATATAAATATGTTTTCTCCTAGCATATCAAAACCGTTTTGAAAATGAAAAATTTCTCAATTGAGTTTGGCTGATTGAGAACCGTTGCTTTGGCGGTGATGGGAGAAATCGAAGCGTTGTTGCAAGCCTGCACTTTTTGAACAGAACTTATGGCATTGAAACCACACAATGAATTCTTTTGTTCACACACAACCACACGTGTGGTCGTGTGTGGTGGCACAGGCAGGCAATTGTGGTGGGGTGGAGGTGAGGTGGTACCCCCCCCCCTTTTCTGAGTTACAACAGAGATCTAGAATTACGTTATTTCAATTGAAATGTCAAACAGGAAGTGCATAGATCACACTTAACAGGACCATCCAGTGGCGTATAAAAGGGTAGGGGGGGGGATACATACCAGCCTCGTGAAACACATGTATGTTGTGTTAAGAGTTCAAAGGTCAGTACAGCTATTGTACATCTATCCTGGATTCTAAAATGTTTTATGCGTTTTTAAATCCCTTATATTAACTTCACCGCCGTCTCTCTCTCTCTGTCGTTCTGTCGTCATCTCTCTCTCTGTCGTGATCTCTGTCTGTCTTGGGCGGGCGGAAAAACAAAAGTAAAAGATGACCCACTTCCCGTGATCCGATCGAGCTGTACTTTGGCACACGGACCCGTCTCACATAACAATGCATCGTATCAAAATTTCAGATCGATCGAACGTACCGTAATTAAATTAATGCATTTTTAGTTTATCCTTATATAGCGTATGTAATTCAAATTCACTGTTAGTTATTGTTTTTTCTCCACGTGAGAGTTTGAGTTGACGCGTTGACGCGACCCATCGAAGTACCGGCGTGCTTTTGTTTACATTTTACGTGTCACGATGAGCTCGGTCAAGCGATCGGTGACCAGACTCCACAGGGTTATGAAGCAAAGTTGAGTTAAGACAGATTCAGTCTGTAAATGTTGGTCGCGTTTGAAAATAATCATTACTGTTAGTTATGTCTCATATATAAGGGATTTATAGTCAAAAACTTTGTTTTTACGGGTTGTTTTATTAAATGCTGTTGTATGTGTAACACAAGAGATGGACAGCCGTTCAACAAGTAAACTGAATACACAACTTGACATTCACTGACATCATCTCATGACACAACTTGACATTAACTGACATTAACACCCCACAACACAGATATTTGGTGTACAAAACTTAACACCCCACAACACAGATATTTGGTGTACAAAACTGAACACCCCACAACACAGATATTTGACGTACAAAACTGAACACCCCACAAACACACATATTTGGTGTACAAAACTGAACACCCCACAACACAGATATTTTGTCCTCATCGAAATTTACTGCGTGGTAGTTGTAAACGGCTGCGCAGCGTCGGCCAGATATCTGAGAGGCCGCGCAGCTTAATGGGAATATTTCTGAAAACAAAACTCTGGCATTCACTGACATCAGCTTACTAAAATATTGTTTCCACACTGACGTCAGATCAATGTGTGCCGCAGCAGTTAACGGTGGTTCCCAAACTGTTTTCTCTGGGAATAGTTTGAACTCATCTGCGGACTTTGGTGCTATGAATTACTGCTCGAATCTTTGTATTTCCACTATTGTGCTGACCAAGCAAATCTTGGATATCAGGTTGTAATCCAATAGATCAGAAATGATCTGGTCACACCCAACTCTTGAACTGTCAAGGCCACACCCAACTCTTGAACTGTCAAGGTCACACCCAACTCTTGAACTTTCTAGGCCACACCCAACTCTTGAACTGTCAAGGCCACACCCAACTCTTGAACTGTCAAGGCCACACCCAACTCTTGAACTGTCAAGGCCACACCCAACTCTTGAACGGTCAAGGCCACACCCAACTCTTGAACTGTCAAGGCCACACCCAACTCTTGAACTGTCAAGCAGATATTAACTTAATCACCCGACAGCTCTTTTATAGGACTTTTTTCTGGATCCGGTCAGTTGCGAGCTTAAACCCTCTACACCAGACAACTCAACGGCTTGTATAGAATTAAACCCTCTACACCAGACAACTCAACGGCTTGTATAGAATTAAACCCTCTACACCAGACAACTCAACGGCTTGTATAGAATTAAAGCCTCTACACCAGACAACTCAACGGCTTGTATAGAATTAAGCCTCTACACCAGACAACTCAACGGCTTGTATAGAATTAAAGCCTCTACACCAGACAACTCAACGGCTTGTAAAGAATGCCAACAAATTGATTTGTTTCTATGGATGCTAACGAATTCATCCATGAAATTAAGTTAAAACTATGTCATTCCCATCATTACCATTCCCATCATTACCATTCCCATCATTACCATTCCCATCATTACCATTCCAATCATTACCATTCCCATCATTACCATTCCCATCATTACCATTCCCATCATTACCATTCCAATCATTACCATTCCCATCATTACCATTCCCATCATTACCATTCCCATCATTACCATTCCCATCATTACCATTCCCATCATTACCATTCCCATCATTACCATTCCCATCATTACCATTCCAATCATTACCATTCCCATCATTACCATTCCCATCATTACCATTCCCATCATTACCATTCCCATCATTACCATTCCCATCATTACCATTCCAATCATTACCATTCCCATCATTACCATTCCCATCATTACCATTCCAATCATTACCATTCCCATCATTACCATTCCCATCATTACCATTCCCATCATTACCATTCCCATCATTACCATTCCCATCATTACCATTCCAATCATTACCATTCCCATCATTACCATTCCCATCATTACCATTCCCATCATTACCATTCCCATCATTACCATTCCAATCATTACCATTCCAATCATTACCATTCCCATCATTACCATTCCCATCATTACCATTCCCATCATTACCATTCCAATCATTACCATTCCAATCATTACCATTCCAATCAATACAATTCCAGCAAGCTTTTGTTTACAGTTTCCGGTCCCGATATCAGGGAGAAAACATGACCTTGACACGCCGGGAGGTTATCAATCACTAAGAAGTGTCAGTCCAGCAAGGACGGGACCAAAGTTGTTGTCACGGGACCAAAGTTGTTGTCACTCACCGTTCTCCCGGGCCTGCCCACCCCACCATCAATCGGACATTATTTGTCCATGTCACCAGAAGGAAAAGGTGTTACGTTAATCACCCCGCCGATAAGACCACTAGCGGTTCTCAAATTAAGGAGGACATTGTTATTGACTGGGAAACCCTCTCATAATTTCCCATCCGCCGACAGGCGCCGTTTTCATCATTTTGGCAAGTTTCCTAGATGGTAGTAGATGGGGAAGCTATACACACGAGTCGTGTACTGTAGAATGCACAACCCACCTTCAACAACCCACCTTCAACGACCCACCTGCAACGACCCACCTTCAACGACCCACCTTCAACGACCCACCTTCAACGACCCACCTTCAACGACCCACCTGCAACGACCCACCTACACCATCTGATCACAACTCTACAGATCAGAACCGTATATCCCAGTAAGACAGTTCTGTCCACTATCTGGCAGCAGACTCAATGTTGACGGTATGAAATCGATGAGAGCTACTAACAAGCCCCACTCTATCACCTGGCTGCATCAGGGCACAGGGCATCGGGGCACACGGCACCAGGGCAACGGTGTTAGTCCAACAGACTAACATTTTTTATGTGAGGGGGTGGAAAATATCATTAGTAACGCGATATGATATGACTCTCCATTTTTGGACAATGTGATTTCCCAGACTGGAATACATTTAGTTTCACTCTTTTAAGTTTTGAGAATCAGTCGCCATTTAGTTGATTGACCTTTTGTCTCACGTGCTATAGATAAAACCTTATAGCTATAATTATAGCTTGCTGTATATCAAGCCCTATTTAATACTGATGTCACAGTTGAGAGGACATTCATAATATAAATGATATGTCGTGTTAGCGTCATAGGACACATTCATCCCGGGTTCCAACAGTCAAACATTTGCTTAAAGCCGCACAACTTGGATTGTCTTGTTTCAGAATGGTTCTTATTTGTCGTTTAATAATTCATTTGGCCATGACCTTGCAGCCACAGGTTAACTTGCCCCGGGCCTTTTGAAAGGGGAAGAAATTCCATAACTTATCCCTCCTCACTTATCTCCCTCGGGTCGATGGGATAGGAGAAGGGAAATGTTTCTTTGCTTTTTAAAATGTTATTTTCCCCGTCTCCTCCTCTTAAAAAAAGTATTTGGAATTTCGTTTTCCTGGCTCTAGCATGGATGCCTTCCTCTTCCCACCTCATCTCAGCTCTCTCACACACACACACTCAGGCTCTTACCTTTTAAAAAATGAAAATGTACCATGTATGGGTTGCCGACAGCTAAGCACATTTCTCGTTAACCAATCGGAGGTCTTGCTTCTAATCAATAAACCAGCGTGAATGACGTCAGATCAATTAGAGCGATGTACGAAGATAAGTTCAATTAAAAGAAAGGGCCCATATTTTAAACAGTGCTAAATTTTAACAATTCCCCCCCCCCATTTATTACCCCTTGTGTACTTATGCTCCCGGGCCCCCGTACCTCGGCGCGCGGGGACATATGTACTCCCACTCTCCTTTCGTAACGCCTATGCATCTTACACAGGGCCAAAATTGTGAATTTGAGATTACATGTACATTATTTACATGTATTTGGTCTCTTTCCCGTCACTACACGGGGGCCAGTGCTCGGAGGGTTGGTTCATCACGTGACTTTGTGTTTAGTGTTGACGTCTGCTGTTTGGGATCAAACGTTTTTTTCTCCTCTAAATGATGAAAGTTTTTGTACGCGAGTTATTTTAAACCTGTGGATATTATTAAGGATCTCCTTTACTTGAATAGGATATTTTTTCATTACGCCAGAGATTATATGAATATATCCATTGGGCTAAAGTTGTTTTATACCAGGGGTTGGCAAAGT
The DNA here is from genome assembly GCA_944989445.1 of Ampullaceana balthica. Classification (NCBI taxonomy): domain Eukaryota; kingdom Metazoa; phylum Mollusca; class Gastropoda; family Lymnaeidae; genus Ampullaceana; species Ampullaceana balthica. Next base: position 935,457 of record CALYLW010000063.1, read on the forward strand.
GCGGCCCGCAGGCTTCATTCGGCCCGCCCCAGAGTTTTTGTGCGGCACGCCAAGACATTCAGAAAAACCCGCTTTGAAGTGTTATCGGACGCACTTTCTCATTGAACGGAATCTATAATTAAATGTACTAGCAGCTAGAAATGTATAATTAAATGTGCTAGCATCTAGAAATCTATAATTAAATGTGCTAGCTTCTAGAAATCTATAAAATATCCCATTAGCACAATAAATAAATTAAATAAAACTACCACTTTTGTTTCAGTTTTATTTATTGATTTTTATATCATGTATATTTTTTAATGAAAGGAAATGTAATATTAACTAAAGAATACGGTCATTTTAAACGATGCAGCCCTCCGCTAAAATCCGCTACCACAAAGAATCCCCAGAGCCAAAACAATTGCCCACCCCTGTTTTTTACAATCCCCGAATTTGAGATTTAAAGAGTCCATGAGATTTTACCAAAAACTCCATTGATACAAGGGTTTTAGAGGAGTAACTCATTTTCTATCAAATGCGAGGCGTGTGTGAGTGTAATATTTAAATGAATGGGTCATCAGTTATAATCAGAGTTCACAAAGTCTCGCCTCAGCCTTGAGTAAATTATGACATTCAACGGACTTGATTATTAAAATCCTCTATCAAGCAGTCCTATGTTTAAGACATTAGCAAACTATGGAGTTATCTCTCATGTCATCATGGCAACCTAAGCCATGGTAATGGAGAACGTGAGAGCTGAGCACATCCGGGGCTTATAGCCATGAACTCAAATAATACATCTCACAGAGAAGGGAACCAAATAATAAACATCATACGGAGAAGGGAACAAAATTATACATTATATAGAGGACGGGAATCAAATTATAAATCACACAGACAGTGGAACCAAGTAAAACATTAGACTGACAAGGGAACCACGTAATACATCAGACAGACAATGGAACCAATTAACACATCAGACAAGGGAACCAAGTAATCCATCAGACTAGGAGGAAACCTGCCAATACATCGGACAGACAAGGGAACCAAGTTATACATCAGACAGACAAGAGATAGCAGCTCTCCTCCCTCCAGTAAAGAAACAAAACAAAGAAAACATCTTCTTATATAACTATTTATGTTCGTATGAATTCATATGGTTGCTTTAATAAGTTGAAGGTTTCGAGGATTCTCACATAATACTTAAGAGTAACACGGGAAACCGGATAATTTAAATTTTAAGACCCTTAACTTAAAGAATGCTTTGAATTGTTGAAGTGTTGAATCATTGTTTATTGTTTGCATACAATTGAGTACAAGTATTTGTTAATTTATGAACGTACGTTCAAAGACGATGTAAGAGGTAGGCCAAAAGAAGATAGAATATGGTATATAGATTATAGATACTCGTATTTTGAATCATAAGTCGCCCCCCTCCCCGCCCCAAGCCGTCTGATTGGCTGAGTCATGCAGGTGTCCGTATAGAGGTCGTGAACTGACATCCAAATACCTGGTCCCCTTACCTGGGACCCTTACCTGGCCCCCTTACCTGGTCCCCTTACCTGGTCCCCTTACCTGGTCCCCTTACCTGGTCCCCTTACCTGGCCCCCTTACCTGGGACCCTTACCTGGTCCCCTTACCTGGTCCCCTTACCTGGCCCCCTTACCTGGTCCCCTTACCTGGTCCCCTTACCTGGCCCCCTTACCTGGCCCCCTTACCTGGGACCATTACCTGGCCCCCTTACCTGGGACCCTTACCTGGGACCCTTACCTGGGACCCTTACCTGGGACCCTTACCTGGGACCCTTACCTGGCCCCCTTATCTGGACTCCTTACCTGGCCCCCTTATCTGGACTCCTTACCTGGCCCCCTTACCTGGGACCCTTACCTGGCCCCCTTACCTGGCCCCCTTACCTGGCACCCTTACCTGGCCCCCTTACCTGGCCCCCTTACCTGGCCCCCTTACCTGGTCCCCTTACCTGGCCCCCTTACCTGGCCCCCTTACCTGGTCCCCTTACCTGGCCCCCTTACCTGGTCCCCTTACCTGGCCCCCTTACCTGGCCCCCTTACCTGGTCCCCTTACCTGGACTCCTTACCTGGGCCAGGTCTGTGAAAGAGTCCAAGACAAGAAACTGTTGACTTTCATATTGACCAAGTGTATGTCTTCTTTCATTCTCACTGTTTGCACGGTGTTTTTTGGTCTACCTTTATGCAAGATGCTCTTTTCTGGTTCAGTGAACTATCGTATGGTCATACCACACAGTGAACTATCGTATGGTCATACCACACAGTGAACTATCGTATGGTCATACCACACAGTGAACTATCGTATGGTCATACCACACAGTGAACTATCGTATGGTCATACCACACAGTGAACTATCGTATGGTCATACCACACAGTGAACTATCGTATGGTCATACCACACAGTGAACTATCGTATGGTCATACCACACAGTGAACTATCGTATGGTCATACCACACAGTGAACTATCGTATGGTCATACCACACAGTGAACTATCGTATGGTCATACCACACAGTGAACTATCGTATGGTCATACCACTATCAGTCTCTGCAGGCCACATGGGCTATTTACGGGCGATGGTAGTTGGCAGTAGTTTACATTTATTGGTGCGTGCAACAGTCGGAAAAATAAGTTTGTGCCTTGTAACACGGTTCTTACCCGTCCAAGGTAGACGACTATAAATAATGTTCATTGAAATTAATCTATGACACAATTATTTTACAGAAAAAAACGAACAAAATCCGCCCTTTGTTTATTGGTTTTTGAACCAATCTCAGCCAATTGTAGGGTGCCACCTCTGAAATGTCAACTCTAAACTCTGGAGTGGCCTCACCCCGCCATTAATGAGAGTTGTGTTATAATCTCACCCCGCCATTAATGAGAGTTGTGTTATAATCTCATCCCGCCATTAATGAGAGTTGTGTTATCACACACAATAACAAGCGGATATGGTCAATGCCCCCCCCCCACCAGTATCAGTGGACTCGATGGCCAGCCAAACACCACTAATCCGTGCGGCGAGTGCCTCAAGGGATCATAGCTCCCAAACACTTGAATTATTTATTGAAACCCAGGCCGTTAGTGTATGTGCACCGCGGGGTGGGTCCTTGGGGGGGGTAGCATTTAACAAGAACATTTATTGAAGTACATGGATGTGAAATATGTGTGGTTGTGTGTGGTTGTGTGTGGAGTATGTGGTAAGGTTGTGTGGAGTATGTATTGTAAACCATGAACTTAACAATTAGTCAATGTCCTCACATATCATTTCCCACACGAGCCAATCTCCCCACGAGTCAATCTCCCCACGAGTCATCTCCCCACGAGTCAATCTCCTCTGGAGTCAATCTCCCCTGGAGTCAATCTCCCATGGAGTCAATCTCCCATGGAGTCAATCTTTTCACGAGTCAATCTCCACATGAGTCAATCACCCATGGAGTCAATCTCCCCACGAGTCAATCTCCCTTGGAGTCAATCTCCTCACGAGTCAATCTCCCCTGGGGTCAATCTCCCTCGGAGTCAATCTCCCCACGAGTCATCTCCCCACGACCACGAGTCAATCTCCCCACGAGTCTATCTCTCACTGATCTGTCTGTGACGTCGGAAGTATACGTGAAAAGTTCTATCAAAGAGCAGGTAACCACACTCCAGCTTGACGTAATTTGTGTTGTTATCGGTCCAAGGGGCCTCTACTCGTGTTGAGTTGATCTGTCCATTGAAGTTTTCACTACAAAGCTCGAATCTGTGGCCAAACATGACGCCCCGCGGTTGTTATCACGAGTCAGTCATATCATTGGACCAAAACATGGCTCTCGACATTTAAGGCGTGCGTTAAAAAAAATAATCTGGTAACAAAACTGCAATGGAAGTGTTCGAAGGAACTGGATTGTATTGAAACGCAGAAGCGGATACACATTATCATTATTATTATTAAAGGGGTGTCTTAAAAACAAAACAGACTCACTCCCTCCTCAAATCATTAGAGTAAGCTAGAAGACACAATTTAGATGTTATATTTAAAAAATCCCAATAAAAATACTTAATTTATATAACTCCATTTTACTTGTCCAGGATTGATGTCGTTCAAAGATATCGATATATGTAATAATGATAAAAATAAAAATAATATAATAACATGGTATTAATCGGTTAAATTTCTACCCTGCTTTTTGTAATAAATGAGATCTTTAATATTTTGTCATAAAGAAATGAGATGTCGTCGGCAAGCGTGTTAAAATAGGTTCATACCACCATGGATCCACCTCTGCCAAAAGACCGGGTACAAGTAAAGAGTGTTTACACCCCCCCCCCTCGCGCTGTAGAGCTGAGCCGGTAGGAAAGATAAAAGTCTTTGTATCTATAGAATTCTGGCACCTCATTACACTGACTGCCATTCATAGAGGGCGCCACTGAGACAAGTCAAATACAGGGGGGTGGATGGTGGGTGGACCTCCCGTAGCCGCCCCCTACCTACCGAGTGACACCCCCCCCCGCACGCCCTCAAAGGTGCCGTATTACAAGCCCCTGATAGTCTGTAGGTGGTCTGCCTAAGATAAATACACAAATAGGTGTGTCGATTACTGTTAAATATCAAGCAATTGGAGCTGCAATGTGGCGGCCATCTTGCATGAAGTAGACCGCGGTCTAAGCATTTTGCCTTTCAGATTAAATGGAACGATTTATATTTTTTTAATGGGACGAACATAAGAAGGTTCCTGTAATAAAAACGGATTTTCTTGTATCGTAGTGTCCAAAACAAGACATAAACTGTATATGTAAGCGTACAAAGTATTCGAGTTTAAATATTTCTAATGTTTACTTGGAGAGAATCTTTGCTCTGTCACCCGCACGAATAAGTATTAGTGTGAAACCATCCGGAAGTTACTTTCAGTTTTTGAATATTATTGACATTCGCTTCGGTCGCTGACACCAATGTGTATCAATATAATTGAGGGTTACAGAGTATAACACATTCTTTCAACCGAGCTATAAAAATAAACCTACATTTACATATTGACTCGTATCTTTTATTAAATTTTTATGAAATTCGTCCACAAAAAAGACCCGTATATTTCTATTAATAGATTTCCGTCATATTACGACAAGGCCTATAGAAGTTTTAACAAATAAAATCTAATGTAATTTCAGTTTTGTATTTTTTTGGGTGTGGACTGTATGGGCCTGGTGTGAAAGGTAGCTGCGGTCAGCACGTGACTTGTCGTCTGTTCTGACATGACCTCTGACCCTGGTCGGAAAAGTGTGTGGGCTAGTGTAGGATGTAGCTGATGGAGTACATAGACCAAAATATTTCATGTTGTGGCTTTAAATAAAATCTCTGGTATACTTTTAATACGTCCCAGTGGGCGACCTTTTTAAGTCTTACATATTTTTTTTATTATAACGAATATGTATGTCGCTTATTTGAATGAGAAGGACCTGTGCCATTTATTTGAAGGAATTTAAAACTATATTTTATGTGTCGATCATTTTAAGGAACACATACCGTATATACTCGTTTTATAGACCGTTCGTTCATAAGCCGACCCCCCCCCCACACACACACACTTTTTTGGAAGGGAAAAGTATTAAAAGTGTATAACCCGATCGCAAGCCGACCCCCCAAAAATAATAGGGCAGCTTTAAAAATATGGTACATATTTTTTAAAAACTACAAACAAGCTAAAGCTGTCATTATGCTTGTTTACGTTGTACTGCCTATCTTTGTCTTTCTGCTCTTTGTTAAGCAAGAGTTACCGGTATTAAAAAATAAAATAAAATTGGTAAACAGTGACGAAAGCGCACACATTAAAATCCGTGGTTGAAAACAAAATTTGTAAAACAATTTATTAAAACGTTCACAAAAATAAATAAAAAGATTAAATAAAGTAAGTGCTGATTTTTAATAATATATTATAGCTTCTGATAGAGCAGTCGAATCTTGTAGAATGTAGAAAAGGACATTGATAATCTACAATAACAACACCGATATTCAATATCCATGCAGAAATCAGCTATGACCCGCTCATAAGCCGACCCCACACACACACTTTTCCCCCTAGATTTTGTCCAAAAAAGATCGGCTTGCGAACGAGTATATACGGTATGTCATTTACTATATGGAACCTTTATGTTGAGGATGTTCCCATACGGGCGACCACGTGACATTAAATATACTAATTAAATGTTAATTATCTACCGTCACAATTCTACCTGGATGGTTGATCAAAGACACGGCCCCTCCCCCTACCATACCTTTCCCCCACTATTACACACATGAACACTTAATCGTAAGCAAATAGTTCAACTTAACACTGGATGAACTTCTTTGTTCACCTGTCGGCTCGTCTGGTAAAAAGGGTTTAGGAAGTCGTGAATTGTTGTTGGGTTCTCTCCCCTCTCTGACAATTTGTTAACCTTTACATTCTGGTGTATGACCTTTACATTCTGGTGTATGACAAGAAGGTTTACATTCTGGTGTATGACAAGAAGGTTTACATTCTGGTGTATGACAAGAAGGTTTGTAATTATGAATTAATCTCTATCTGCACGTCCCCAACTCAATGGATTCATTTTTGGTGGTGTGAAGTTTGTTTGATGTCAGGTGAATCTGATGTTTGTTTGATGTCAGGTGAATCTGATGTTTGTTTGATGTCAGTGAATCTGATGTTTGTTTGATGTCAGGTGAATCTGATGTTTGTTTGATGTCAGGTGAATCTGATGTTTGTTTGATGTCAGGTGAATCTGATGTTTGTTTGATGTCAGGTGAATCTGATGTTTGTTTGATGTCAGGTGAATCTGATGTTTGTTTGATGTCAGGTGAATCTGATGTTTGTTTGATGTCAGGTGAATCTGATGTTTGTTTGATGTCAGGTGAATCTGATGTTTGTTTGATGTCAGGTGAATCTGATGTTTGTTTGATGTCAGGTGAATCTGATGTTTGTTTGATGTCAGGTGAATCTGATGTTTGTTTGATGTCAGGTGAATCTGATGTTTGTTTGATGTCAGGTGAATCTGATGTTTGTTTGATGTCAGGTGAATCTGATGTTTGTTTGATGTCAGGTGAATCTGATGTTTGTTTGATGTCAGGTGAATCTGATGTTTGTTTGATGTCAGGTGAATCTGATGTTTGTTTGATGTCAGGTGAATCTGATGTTTGTTTGATGTCAGGTGAATCTGATGTTTGTTTGATGTCAGGTGAATCTGATGTTTGTTTGATGTCAGGTGAATCTGATGTTTGTTTGATGTCAGGTGAATCTGATGTTTGTTTGATGTCAGGTGAATCTGATGTTTGTTTGATGTCAGGTGAATCTGATGTTTGTTTGATGTCAGGTGAATCTGATGTTTGTTTGATGTCAGGTGAATCTGATGTTTGTTTGATGTCAGGTGAATCTGATGTTTGTTTGATGTCAGGTGAATCTGATGTTTGTTTGATGTCAGGTGAATCTGATGTTTGTTTGATGTCAGGTGAATCTGATGTTTGTTTGATGTCAGGTGAATCTGATGTTTGTTTGATGTCAGGTGAATCTGATGTTTGTTTGATGTCAGGTGAATCTGATGTTTGTTTGATGTCAGGTGAATCTGATGTTTGTTTGATGTCAGGTGAATCTGATGTTTGTTTGATGTCAGGTGAATCTGATGTTTGTTTGATGTCAGGTGAATCTGATGTTTGTTTGATGTCAGGTGAATCTGATGTTTGTTTGATGTCAGGTGAATCTGATGTTTGTTTGATGTCAGGTGAATCTGATGTTTGTTTGATGTCAGGTGAATCTGATGTTTGTTTGATGTCAGGTGAATCTGATGTTTGTTTGATGTCAGGTGAATCTGATGTTTGTTTGATGTCAGGTGAATCTGATGTTTGTTTGATGTCAGGTGAATCTGATGTTTGTTTGATGTCAGGTGAATCTGATGTTTGTTTGATGTCAGGTGAATCTGATGTTTGTTTGATGTCAGGTGAATCTGATGTTTGTTTGATGTCAGGTGAATCTGATGTTTGTTTGATGTCAGGTGAATCTGATGTTTGTTTGATGTCAGGTGAATCTGATGTTTGTTTGATGTCAGGTGAATCTGATGTTTGTTTGATGTCAGGTGAATCTGATGTTTGTTTGATGTCAGGTGAATCTGATGTTTGTTTGATGTCAGGTGAATCTGATGTTTGTTTGATGTCAGGTGAATCTGATGTTTGTTTGATGTCAGGTGAATCTGATGTTTGTTTGATGTCAGGTGAATCTGATGTTTGTTTGATGTCAGGTGAATCTGATGTTTGTTTGATGTCAGGTGAATCTGATGTTTGTTTGATGTCAGGTGAATCTGATGTTTGTTTGATGTCAGGTGAATCTGATGTTTGTTTGATGTCAGGTGAATCTGATGTTTGTTTGATGTCAGGTGAATCTGATGTTTGTTTGATGTCAGGTGAATCTGATGTTTGTTTGATGTCAGGTGAATCTGATGTTTGTTTGATGTCAGGTGAATCTGATGTTTGTTTGATGTCAGGTGAATCTGATGTTTGTTTGATGTCAGGTGAATCTGATGTTTGTTTGATGTCAGGTGAATCTGATGTTTGTTTGATGTCAGGTGAATCTGATGTTTGTTTGATGTCAGGTGAATCTGATGTTTGTTTGATGTCAGGTGAATCTGATGTTTGTTTGATGTCAGGTGAATCTGATGTTTGTTTGATGTCAGGTGAATCTGATGTTTGTTTGATGTCAGGTGAATCTGATGTTTGTTTGATGTCAGGTGAATCTGATGTTTGTTTGATGTCAGGTGAATCTGATGTTTGTTTGATGTCAGGTGAATCTGATGTTTGTTTGATGTCAGGTGAATCTGATGTTTGTTTGATGTCAGGTGAATCTGATGTTTGTTTGATGTCAGGTGAATCTGATGTTTGTTTGATGTCAGGTGAATCTGATGTTTGTTTGATGTCAGGTGAATCTGATGTTTGTTTGATGTCAGGTGAATCTGATGTTTGTTTGATGTCAGGTGAATCTGATGTTTGTTTGATGTCAGGTGAATCTGATGTTTGTTTGATGTCAGGTGAATCTGATGTTTGTTTGATGTCAGGTGAATCTGATGTTTGTTTGATGTCAGGTGAATCTGATGTTTGTTTGATGTCAGGTGAATCTGATGTTTGTTTGATGTCAGGTGAATCTGATGTTTGTTTGATGTCAGGTGAATCTGATGTTTGTTTGATGTCAGGTGAATCTGATGTTTGTTTGATGTCAGGTGAATCTGATGTTTGTTTGATGTCAGGTGAATCTGATGTTTGTTTGATGTCAGGTGAATCTGATGTTTGTTTGATGTCAGGTGAATCTGATGTTTGTTTGATGTCAGGTGAATCTGATGTTTGTTTGATGTCAGGTGAATCTGATGTTTGTTTGATGTCAGGTGAATCTGATGTTTGTTTGATGTCAGGTGAATCTGATGTTTGTTTGATGTCAGGTGAATCTGATGTTTGTTTGATGTCAGGTGAATCTGATGTTTGTTTGATGTCAGGTGAATCTGATGTTTGTTTGATGTCAGGTGAATCTGATGTTTGTTTGATGTCAGGTGAATCTGATGTTTGTTTGATGTCAGGTGAATCTGATGTTTGTTTGATGTCAGGTGAATCTGATGTTTGTTTGATGTCAGGTGAATCTGATGTTTGTTTGATGTCAGGTGAATCTGATGTTTGTTTGATGTCAGGTGAATCTGATGTTTGTTTGATGTCAGGTGAATCTGATGTTTGTTTGATGTCAGGTGAATCTGATGTTTGTTTGATGTCAGGTGAATCTGATGTTTGTTTGATGTCAGGTGAATCTGATGTTTGTTTGATGTCAGGTGAATCTGATGTTTGTTTGATGTCAGGTGAATCTGATGTTTGTTTGATGTCAGGTGAATCTGATGTTTGTTTGATGTCAGGTGAATCTGATGTTTGTTTGATGTCAGGTGAATCTGATGTTTGTTTGATGTCAGGTGAATCTGATGTTTGTTTGATGTCAGGTGAATCTGATGTTTGTTTGATGTCAGGTGAATCTGATGTTTGTTTGATGTCAGGTGAATCTGATGTTTGTTTGATGTCAGGTGAATCTGATGTTTGTTTGATGTCAGGTGAATCTGATGTTTGTTTGATGTCAGGTGAATCTGATGTTTGTTTGATGTCAGGTGAATCTGATGTTTGTTTGATGTCAGGTGAATCTGATGTTTGTTTGATGTCAGGTGAATCTGATGTTTGTTTGATGTCAGGTGAATCTGATGTTTGTTTGATGTCAGGTGAATCTGATGTTTGTTTGATGTCAGGTGAATCTGATGTTTGTTTGATGTCAGGTGAATCTGATGTTTGTTTGATGTCAGGTGAATCTGATGTTTGTTTGATGTCAGGTGAATCTGATGTTTGTTTGATGTCAGGTGAATCTGATGTTTGTTTGATGTCAGGTGAATCTGATGTTTGTTTGATGTCAGGTGAATCTGATGTTTGTTTGATGTCAGGTGAATCTGATGTTTGTTTGATGTCAGGTGAATCTGATGTTTGTTTGATGTCAGGTGAATCTGATGTTTGTTTGATGTCAGGTGAATCTGATGTTTGTTTGATGTCAGGTGAATCTGATGTTTGTTTGATGTCAGGTGAATCTGATGTTTGTTTGATGTCAGGTGAATCTGATGTTTGTTTGATGTCAGGTGAATCTGATGTTTGTTTGATGTCAGGTGAATCTGATGTTTGTTTGATGTCAGGTGAATCTGATGTTTGTTTGATGTCAGGTGAATCTGATGTTTGTTTGATGTCAGGTGAATCTGATGTTTGTTTGATGTCAGGTGAATCTGATGTTTGTTTGATGTCAGGTGAATCTGATGTTTGTTTGATGTCAGGTGAATCTGATGTTTGTTTGATGTCAGGTGAATCTGATGTTTGTTTGATGTCAGGTGAATCTGATGTTTGTTTGATGTCAGGTGAATCTGATGTTTGTTTGATGTCAGGTGAATCTGATGTTTGTTTGATGTCAGGTGAATCTGATGTTTGTTTGATGTCAGGTGAATCTGATGTTTGTTTGATGTCAGGTGAATCTGATGTTTGTTTGATGTCAGGTGAATCTGATGTTTGTTTGATGTCAGGTGAATCTGATGTTTGTTTGATGTCAGGTGAATCTGATGTTTGTTTGATGTCAGGTGAATCTGATGTTTGTTTGATGTCAGGTGAATCTGATGTTTGTTTGATGTCAGGTGAATCTGATGTTTGTTTGATGTCAGGTGAATCTGATGTTTGTTTGATGTCAGGTGAATCTGATGTTTGTTTGATGTCAGGTGAATCTGATGTTTGTTTGATGTCAGGTGAATCTGATGTTTGTTTGATGTCAGGTGAATCTGATGTTTGTTTGATGTCAGGTGAATCTGATGTTTGTTTGATGTCAGGTGAATCTGATGTTTGTTTGATGTCAGGTGAATCTGATGTTTGTTTGATGTCAGGTGAATCTGATGTTTGTTTGATGTCAGGTGAATCTGATGTTTGTTTGATGTCAGGTGAATCTGATGTTTGTTTGATGTCAGGTGAATCTGATGTTTGTTTGATGTCAGGTGAATCTGATGTTTGTTTGATGTCAGGTGAATCTGATGTTTGTTTGATGTCAGGTGAATCTGATGTTTGTTTGATGTCAGGTGAATCTGATGTTTGTTTGATGTCAGGTGAATCTGATGTTTGTTTGATGTCAGGTGAATCTGATGTTTGTTTGATGTCAGGTGAATCTGATGTTTGTTTGATGTCAGGTGAATCTGATGTTTGTTTGATGTCAGGTGAATCTGATGTTTGTTTGATGTCAGGTGAATCTGATGTTTGTTTGATGTCAGGTGAATCTGATGTTTGTTTGATGTCAGGTGAATCTGATGTTTGTTTGATGTCAGGTGAATCTGATGTTTGTTTGATGTCAGGTGAATCTGATGTTTGTTTGATGTCAGGTGAATCTGATGTTTGTTTGATGTCAGGTGAATCTGATGTTTGTTTGATGTCAGGTGAATCTGATGTTTGTTTGATGTCAGGTGAATCTGATGTTTGTTTGATGTCAGGTGAATCTGATGTTTGTTTGATGTCAGGTGAATCTGATGTTTGTTTGATGTCAGGTGAATCTGATGTTTGTTTGATGTCAGGTGAATCTGATGTTTGTTTGATGTCAGGTGAATCTGATGTTTGTTTGATGTCAGGTGAATCTGATGTTTGTTTGATGTCAGGTGAATCTGATGTTTGTTTGATGTCAGGTGAATCTGATGTTTGTTTGATGTCAGGTGAATCTGATGTTTGTTTGATGTCAGGTGAATCTGATGTTTGTTTGATGTCAGGTGAATCTGATGTTTGTTTGATGTCAGGTGAATCTGATGTTTGTTTGATGTCAGGTGAATCTGATGTTTGTTTGATGTCAGGTGAATCTGATGTTTGTTTGATGTCAGGTGAATCTGATGTTTGTTTGATGTCAGGTGAATCTGATGTTTGTTTGATGTCAGGTGAATCTGATGTTTGTTTGATGTCAGGTGAATCTGATGTTTGTTTGATGTCAGGTGAATCTGATGTTTGTTTGATGTCAGGTGAATCTGATGTTTGTTTGATGTCAGGTGAATCTGATGTTTGTTTGATGTCAGGTGAATCTGATGTTTGTTTGATGTCAGGTGAATCTGATGTTTGTTTGATGTCAGGTGAATCTGATGTTTGTTTGATGTCAGGTGAATCTGATGTTTGTTTGATGTCAGGTGAATCTGATGTTTGTTTGATGTCAGGTGAATCTGATGTTTGTTTGATGTCAGGTGAATCTGATGTTTGTTTGATGTCAGGTGAATCTGATGTTTGTTTGATGTCAGGTGAATCTGATGTTTGTTTGATGTCAGGTGAATCTGATGTTTGTTTGATGTCAGGTGAATCTGATGTTTGTTTGATGTCAGGTGAATCTGATGTTTGTTTGATGTCAGGTGAATCTGATGTTTGTTTGATGTCAGGTGAATCTGATGTTTGTTTGATGTCAGGTGAATCTGATGTTTGTTTGATGTCAGGTGAATCTGATGTTTGTTTGATGTCAGGTGAATCTGATGTTTGTTTGATGTCAGGTGAATCTGATGTTTGTTTGATGTCAGGTGAATCTGATGTTTGTTTGATGTCAGGTGAATCTGATGTTTGTTTGATGTCAGGTGAATCTGATGTTTGTTTGATGTCAGGTGAATCTGATGTTTGTTTGATGTCAGGTGAATCTGATGTTTGTTTGATGTCAGGTGAATCTGATGTTTGTTTGATGTCAGGTGAATCTGATGTTTGTTTGATGTCAGGTGAATCTGATGTTTGTTTGATGTCAGGTGAATCTGATGTTTGTTTGATGTCAGGTGAATCTGATGTTTGTTTGATGTCAGGTGAATCTGATGTTTGTTTGATGTCAGGTGAATCTGATGTTTGTTTGATGTCAGGTGAATCTGATGTTTGTTTGATGTCAGGTGAATCTGATGTTTGTTTGATGTCAGGTGAATCTGATGTTTGTTTGATGTCAGGTGAATCTGATGTTTGTTTGATGTCAGGTGAATCTGATGTTTGTTTGATGTCAGGTGAATCTGATGTTTGTTTGATGTCAGGTGAATCTGATGTTTGTTTGATGTCAGGTGAATCTGATGTTTGTTTGATGTCAGGTGAATCTGATGTTTGTTTGATGTCAGGTGAATCTGATGTTTGTTTGATGTCAGGTGAATCTGATGTTTGTTTGATGTCAGGTGAATCTGATGTTTGTTTGATGTCAGGTGAATCTGATGTTTGTTTGATGTCAGGTGAATCTGATGTTTGTTTGATGTCAGGTGAATCTGATGTTTGTTTGATGTCAGGTGAATCTGATGTTTGTTTGATGTCAGGTGAATCTGATGTTTGTTTGATGTCAGGTGAATCTGATGTTTGTTTTGATGCTGGGTAATCTGATGTTTGTTTGATGTCAGGTGAATCTGATGTTTGTTTGATGTCAGGTGAATCTGATGTTTGTTTGATGTCAGGTGAATCTGATGTTTGTTTGATGTCAGGTGAATCTGATGTTTGTTTGATGTCAGGTGAATCTGATGTTTGTTTGATGTCAGGTGAATCTGATGTTTGTTTGATGTCAGGTGAATCTGATGTTTGTTTGATGTCAGGTGAATCTGATGTTTGTTTGATGTCAGGTGAATCTGATGTTTGTTTGATGTCAGGTGAATCTGATGTTTGTTTGATGTCAGGTGAATCTGATGTTTGTTTGATGTCAGGTGAATCTGATGTTTGTTTGATGTCAGGTGAATCTGATGTTTGTTTGATGTCAGGTGAATCTGATGTTTGTTTGATGTCAGGTGAATCTGATGTTTGTTTGATGTCAGGTGAATCTGATGTTTGTTTGATGTCAGGTGAATCTGATGTTTGTTTGATGTCAGGTGAATCTGATGTTTGTTTGATGTCAGGTGAATCTGATGTTTGTTTGATGTCAGGTGAATCTGATGTTTGTTTGATGTCAGGTGAATCTGATGTTTGTTTGATGTCAGGTGAATCTGATGTTTGTTTGATGTCAGGTGAATCTGATGTTTGTTTGATGTCAGGTGAATCTGATGTTTGTTTGATGTCAGGTGAATCTGATGTTTGTTTGATGTCAGGTGAATCTGATGTTTGTTTGATGTCAGGTGAATCTGATGTTTGTTTTATGCTGGGTCAATGTGAAGTTTGTTTGATGTCAGGTGAATCTGATGTTTGTTTGATGTCAGGTGAATCTGATGTTTGTTTGATGTCAGGTGAATCTGATGTTTGTTTGATGTCAGGTGAATCTGATGTTTGTTTGATGTCAGGTGAATCTGATGTTTGTTTGATGTCAGGTGAATCTGATGTTTGTTTGATGTCAGGTGAATCTGATGTTTGTTTGATGTCAGGTGAATCTGATGTTTGTTTGATGTCAGGTGAATCTGATGTTTGTTTGATGTCAGGTGAATCTGATGTTTGTTTTACTGCTGGGTCAATGTGAAGTTTGTTTGATGTCAGGTGAATCTGATGTTTGTTTTACTGCTGGGTCAATGTGAAGTTTGTTTGATGTCAGGTGAATCTGATGTTTGTTTTACTGCTGGGTCAATGTGAAGTTTGTTTGATGTCAGGTGAATCTGATGTTTGTTTTACTGCTGGGTCAATGTGAAGTTTGTTTGATGTCAGGTGAATCTGATGTTTGTTTGATGTCAGGTGAATCTGATGTTTGTTTGATGTCAGGTGAATCTGATGTTTGTTTGATGTCAGGTGAATCTGATGTTTGTTTGATGTCAGGTGAATCTGATGTTTGTTTTACTGCTGGGTCAATGTGAAGTTTGTTTGATGTCAGGTGAATCTGATGTTTGTTTTACTGCTGGGTCAATGTGAAGTTTGTTTGATGTCAGGTGAATCTGATGTTTGTTTTACTGCTGGGTCAATGTGAAGTTTGTTTGATGTCAGGTGAATCTGATGTTTGTTTTACTGCTGGGTCAATGTGAAGTTTGTTTGATGTCAGGTGAATCTGATGTTTGTTTTACTGCTGGGTCAATGTGAAGTTTGTTTGATGTCAGGTGAATCTGATGTTTGTTTTACTGCTGGGTCAATGTGAAGTTTGTTTGATGTCAGGTGAATCTGATGTTTGTTTTACTGCTGGGTCAATGTGAAGTTTGTTTGATGTCAGGTGAATCTGATGTTTGTTTTACTGCTGGGTCAATCTGATGTTTATTTCATGTTTTTCCTTTAATACGCTTTTTATTTTGCCAATATGCTGTTTATTTCCTGTTGTTCCTTTGATAAGCTGTTTATTCTGCCAATATGCTGTTTATTTCCTGTTGTTCCTTTGATAAGCTGTTTATTCTGCCAATATGATGTTTATTTCCTGTTGGTCCTTTGATAAGCTGTTTATTCTGCCAATATGATGTTTATTTCCTGTTGTTCCTTTGATAAGCTGTTTGTTCTGTCAATCTGATGTTTATTTCCTGTTGTTCCTTTGATAAGCTGTTTGTTCTGTCAATCTGATGTTTATTTCCTGTTGTTCCTTTGATAAGCTGTTTGTTCTGTCAATGTGATGTTTATTTCCCGTTGTTCCTTTGATAAGCTGTTTGTTCTGTCAATCTGATGTTTATTTCCTGTTGTTCCTTTGATAAGCTGTTTGTTCTGTCAATCTGATATTTATTTCCTGTTGTTCCTTTGATAAGCTGTTTGTTCTGTCAATCGGATGTTAATTTCCTGTTGTTCCTTTGATAAGCTGTTTGTCCTGTCAATCTGATGTTTATTTCCTGTTGTTCCTTTGATAAGCTGTTTGTTCTGTCAATCTGAAGTCAGTTGGTTACATTTTGCTCATTTACAGGTTTGCTATTCGGACAATGTGGCGGCACATTTTAGCAGAGCACAATAATTATACCGATGAATGTCTGTCATGATGTCCAACTGTCTGTCGTGTCGTCCAACTGTCTGTCGTGACGTCCAACTTTCTGTCATGACGTCCAACTGTCTGTCGTGACTTTCAACTGGCTCTTAACTGTGGGTCTTGAAGTTTATCAAGAGAAACCAATTCGTTTTTTTTTGTGTGGATGATCCAAGCAAGTTCCACATTTCTCGAGCGTGTAATATTTTGAGGACCATTGAAACGTCCAAAGATCGTCAGCTTTGAGACGTACCCATGAACTACCCCCCACCCCACCATCCCCGGGAGTGGGGCTGGTTTAGTGGTACTCCCAAAATAATCTCCATAAATTCGTCTGTACTCTTCTTACATGTATTTGCTGGCCGTGTTGACATGTATTTCACGGACTGTTACCAAACATACATTCGTGCACCTCACACGGCCACACCCAACATGCTGTCACGTGTGATTGGCATGATTTGTGACGAAGAGGTCACGTGAATGGTGTACGCGGGAAGAAAGGAGCCTTCCTATTGGTTGAAAGGGTTGGGCGAGCAGTTGTCAGTGGAGTTCCGTAGTGAAAGGACGGAATGTGTGTGTGCCTCAAGATTTCCACGTTGTATAACCTCAAATGATATTTCTGTGTACAAAATATACATATTAAAGTTGTTTTGTTGAAACAAGTTCTTCAGTGGATTATTGTGCACAAGATTCTGTATTGTAAGAACGCCTACAAGAGAAGTATATATATAAAATATAGCTAAAAGTTACACATGCTATAGCCACAACAACAAGCCACACCAACCACACGATGTTTTACTTCACCAACAAGCCACACCGACCACACGATGTTTTAGTAAATCACCAAGCCACACCACACCCGTACTTGTGGACATCAACATTTTCCGCCATAACTTACCTCCCTTGTCAAGCCATCTCATGGATATAAAGTGCACATGTCACTCATTTCCTCTTGCAATACTTACAGAGGCGTAGCTCAATTCCTTTGCGGCCTGGGGCAAGATTAATGTCCACGCCATCGCAACTCTAAAACTCATTTTTTTATCAACTTTTCACTAATGTTGGGACGTCTCAACTGCCCATTTGTCCTTTAATCTCACCTCTGAAAACCTTAGTTCTTGTCCTATCAACTATTTCAGCTAAATCAGTTTGGCTTTCTTTGGTATGTGACCCCTGACCTTGCATTGTCCAACGAGAAATTCCAAAGTGTAGTTTGAGACATCGTGAATTTTCAGCTGTCACGAAGGGCGGCGACTCCGTTATTGCCATCCTCTTCATTCATTACCGGTGTCATGTTACGATCGGATGGCAGTAAATATTGGCTTCGAGAGGAATGAAATAAATGTCCGTCTATCTTTGGGTATTTATTTTATGCAAGGCAGGTCACCGCAACGTGACAACAGCTGAGTTATCGCCCTTTCCTAACTCCACTCTGTAGAGCTTCCGCTGAAGGGCGTGATGGGATTATTGGAATAAACTCTCATAAAACCGAGGGCGTCTCGTCACATTAGGTGTATTGGGGCACTCTCAGGGGCGGCTGTCTGTCGCATTCCTACCAGTTTTATGAGGGACAAAATAAATCACGTGAAACCTGTTGGTCCATATTGTTTGGTTGGGACCAAATTATATATCTAGTGAAGTTTTGTTAACACTCCAGTAAAGATTTTGTTAACACGAGTCCATTTAAGTTTTGTTAACATTGGTCCAATCAATTTTTTGTTAACACGAGTCCAGTAAACTCATTCGCCCCACAAATCGTTAAAGAAGACAAAGCGACGCCCCTGCAATGATGTCATGCAGGCCGAGCATAAAAACATATTAGCATGTCGAAGTAACTCTAAATACCGAACACTTGGCAAATATCTGCATAGCAGTTATCCCCTGCTGTCACCAGGACATCCCAGACCGTGAATACTAAATGGATTAGAAAACACTTTGTACACGTTTCCGCGTAGATTTCATGCGAAGACTACAAGGGAATTCTTTACATTTCTGGTCGTCATTTTGTCCGCAGTTTGCTCTTGTGGCTTCTTTAGAAATGTCTTGAATTCTTGCATTGAAATATGGTATACATTTGTATACCCTTTGGGTTGACTTGTTGGTTTAGTGTCAGTTCACGAGTACACAAGTAATGATAACACTTCGTTGATATACAACAAATATACCACGTCATTGGGGTGGCAAAGGTTGGGGGGGGGGTAGCAGAGGTCAAAGGTGTAGCAAAGGTTGGTGAGGTAGCAAAGGTTCGTGCGGAAGTAAAGGTTGATGAGGTAGCATATAGTGGCGTCACTAGGGGGTGGGGACCGCACCGGGTGACACCATCACAAGGGGTGACACCAAAGTACAACTTTATGTACATTCCCGTTATTTGGCACTGGCAGACTCGGAGGAGGTCTTTGGGGTAAGTCGTGAGGGGGGGTGACACCACGACCTACCGCACTGGGTGACAACAGCCCTAGTGACGCCTCTGGCAGCAAAGGTTCGTTAGTTGCCCGCCCTGTTATTCCATGAGAACAGGTTTATGTGTTAAGTTTATCAGATGGTACCTTATTATCTCCCTTGTAACACAGACATTATCAAGTCGTCACATTCCCCAACCACCGGGAGTGTGAGTGTGTGTGAGTATGTGTGTGTGTGAGTATGTTTGTATGAGTATGTGTGTGTGGGTGTGTTTGTCTGTGTGATGAAGAGTGGGGTAGACAACAAGCTGTTGTGTCAGGACCTTAACACGTGAAGCGCTTTAATGAACCTCTAATTATTGAGGACCCACCCCCTCCCACGTGTTTTCTTGTTGCAGCGGCGTCATCAAAGGGACTCCGAACATCAGTTATACTAAAAGCTAAACCAGAGGTTCTAAATCTATGCGGTCGAATCAGTCATTTTTAAAGACTACAATACTGATGCGTTTACAGAGTATAGCATCCCGTGTCTATCCAGAATCTCAGTGCGGTTTCCGGGCTGGTCGGTCTACCATAGACATTGTGTTCTCCATACGGCAGCTCCAGGAAAAATGCAGAGAGCAACAGATGCCACTATACATTGCCTTTGAGGACCTTACGTAAGCCTTTGATTTCGTCAGTCGCAACGGGCTATTCCAAATCCTGGTAAAAATCGGCTGTCCCCCACACCTACTCGCCATCATCAGACAGTTCCATGAAAATATGCAGGGCACAGTGCAGTTCGATGGAGCTACGCCAGAAGCCTTTCCAGTCAGCAGCGGAGTTAAACAAGGTTGTGTACTTGCACCAACACTGTTCGCAATATTTTTCTCTGTACTGCTTCGATACGCATTCAAGGATAGCAGTGATGGAATCTTGTTACACACCAGAGCTGATGAGCACTTTGCAACGCTGCCCGCCTACGAGCCAAGACCAAAACGACAGATGTCCTAATTCGTGAGCTACTTTTTGCGGATGATGCGGCATTAACAGCACACACAGAAACTGGTTTGCAACAAGTCGTGTCAAGCTTCTCCAATGCCTGCAAAGAATTTGGTCTGCAAATCAGCTTAAAAAAGATAAACATCATGGCCCAAGACACACAACCTCCTCCTACCATCAATATCGACAATGAAAACTTGGAGGTTGTGGACAGCTTCACCTACTTGGGTTCCAAGGTCTCCAATACATTGTCTATTGAAGAGAAATAAACAGTAGAATTAGCTGCCACAATGGCTAACTTAAATACACTGGTCTGGCAAAACACCAAGTTAACAGAGGGAACCAAACTGTGTGTCTATAGAGCCTGCGTCATCAGTACACTGCTATACGGGAGCGAGACATGGACCACTTATACATCCCAAGAGCGCAAGCTTAATAGCTTCCACTTGAGATGCCTGTGTCGCATCCTTGGCATTAAATAGCAGAACAAAGTGCCTAATACTGAGGTCCTAATGCGTGCCAATACCCAAAGCATGTTCTCAATCCTTAGTGAAAGACGCCTGAGATGGCTAGGACATGTAAAAAGAATTAGCCCTGGCCGCATCCCCAAGGACCTGCTATATGGAGAACTGGAATCGGGAAAGAGGGAGACAAGTCGCCCACGTCTGCGATTTAAAGATTTCTGCCAAAGGGACATGAAAGCAGCCAGAATACGCACAAGCGACTGGGAGTGTAAGGCAGAAGACCGATCTACGTTGCGCACAGTTGTAAAAGAGGGCGTCATAGTAGTGGAGGAGCGGAGGATGGAGGAGGCTACAGACATAAGAGCTAGGAGAAAGGCCAAAACATTTGGAAGCAAAGAACTCGTGTGCAAAAGCTGTGGTAAAGACTGTCACTCAAGGATAGGACTGCACAGCCATTCGAGGAAATGCAACCCAGACCAAAGGTGATGCACCATCGTCTCGCGAGACGGAAGGATGCCGATTATTATTATTATTAGTGATGTTTACTAAAATACAAGCCAAATTATTATAATGAAATATTTAATGAAACTGAAAAAAGTAGGAATATTTCATACATAAAAAATACAGTGTAATAATAAAATAAAAATAAAATAATAAATTTCTATACCACATTTCTAGCTGATGAATTTACCCACTACTAACTAGGCCCGGGTTTTCAGCACATAAAATAAAGATAAAAAGTTTCTAAAGTTTCAGGAAATGTCATAAGTTTTGATCCATGTAATGTGTGAGGCATGCCGGGACTTGTGTCACTGAATTAACCCATGGATGTCCACGCCGTGCTCCTGGCCGCGACACGCGTGTTATGACAAGGGTTAATGACACGTCAGAACGACTGGATGCTGTGAGAGACGGGGCGGTGATGGTGGTGGTTGGTTCACCGGAGGAGCTGGCGGACTCCTGCCTAACAATAAAGAAAATTGTCGCCTGGTTAGGAACTAGATATAAATATATATAAAACGTATTACGTGTGGTGATTAGCGGGTGGTCAAAGGTTAATGGGAGATTGGGTTTGGTTAACTGACATAACGGCCCGGACATAACGGCCCGGACATAACGGCCCGGACATAACGGCCCGGACATAACGGCCCCGGACTCCGGACATAACGGCCCCGGACTCCGGACATAACGGCCCCGGACTCCAGACATAACGGCCCCGGACTCCGGACATAACGGCCCCGGACTCCGGACATAACGGCCCCGGACTCCGGACATAACGGCCCCGGACTCCGGACATAACGGCCCCGGACTCCGGACATAACGGCCCCCACATAACGGCCCCGACATAACGGCCCCGACAAATGGGCTCCGACATAACGGCCCCGACAAATGGGCTCCGACATAACGGCCCCGACATAACGGCCCCGACATAACGGCCCCGACAAATGGGCTCCGACATAACGGCCCCGACAAATGGGTTCCGAGATAACGGCCCCGACAAATGGGTTCCGAGATAACGGCCCCGACAAATGGACTAATAGATGGACTGGACTAATAGTCAAAAATACAATCAAATATTATATTATATTTGTATTTTTACTCTCCAATTCAGTGTCAGGTTTAGTTCACAATAAACAATAATAATGACATCACAATAAACAATAATAATGACATCACAATAAACAATAATAATGACATCACAATAAACAATAATAATGACATCACAATAAACAATAATAATGACATCACAATAAACAATAATAATGACATCACAATAAACAATAATAATGACATCACAATAAACAATAATAATGACATCACAATAAACAATAATAATGACATCACAATAAACAATAATAATGACATCACAATAAACAATAATAATGACATCACAATAAACAATAATAATGACATTACAAGAATGAATTTAATGGCCTTTACTCGATATGGTACCAATCACGGCTGTTTGTTACATACATACATACATACATACATACATACATACATACATACATACATACATACATACATACAAACATACACATACATACATACATACATACATACATACATACATACATACATACATACATACATACATACATACATACATACATACATACATACATACATACATACATACATACATACATACATACATACATACATACATACATACATACATACATACATACATACATACATACATACATACATCCATCCATCCATCCATCCATCCATCCATCCATCCATCCATCATCCATCCATCCATCCATCCATCCATCCATCCATCCATCCATCCATCCATCCATCCATCCATCCATCCATCCATCCATCCATCCATCCATCCATCCATCCATCCATCCATCCATCCATCCATCCATCCATCCATCCATCCATCCATCTTTTGTTAAATGTAAACAATTTGTCCAGGGACGTTTTGACGGGTCACGGTGAGATAGTGGTGGTTTGGCGTTCTGTCAGATAGTGGTGGTTTGGCGTTCTGTCAGATAGTGATGGTTTGGCGTTCTGTCAGATAGTGATGGTTTGGCGTTCTGTCAGATAGTGATGGTTTGGCGTTCTGTCAGATAGTGGTGGTTTGGCGTTCTGTCAGATAGTGATGGTTTGGCGTTCTGTCATATAGTGATGGTTTGGCGTTCTGTCAGATAGTGGTGGTTTGGCGTTCTGTCAGATAGTGATGGTTTGGCGTTCTGTCAGATAGTGGTGGTTTGGCGTTCTGTCAGATAGTGATGGTTTGGCGTTCTGTCAGATAGTGATGGTTTGGCGTTCTGTCAGATAGTGGTGGTTTGGCGTTCTGTCAGATAGTGATGGTTTGGCGTTCTGTCAGATAGTGATGGTTGGGCGTTCTGTCAGATAGTGATGGTTTGGTGTTTCAGCTCATGTGCATTATGTAGTTTTGAGTCCATTACTTCAAATATAGCAATGTACCAAAAAAGTACTTACCCCCACCCTCCCCAACCAACATGTGTTCCGACGACAGCTTTGGTAAAACTCCGTCGCCCTCGATCTAAAACCTCACGCTCTCAAAGGATGAATGGCTAAAAGATTGACGCGACGTGTCAACTCGTTCTCACAATTGCTGTCAATGACGTCATGAAAAGACTTGGTATTTTTCACAAAGGAAAGTGAAAAACTCTCGTAGTATAATATGTTTACACCGAAAGAGACCACCCGCTCCCCCACCCCCCACCCCGAGGATTATAAGATTACGATACGGGATGTGGCGAGAAGCTGGCCTGGAGGTTATAATTATATTTACCGCTTCTTGACACGATTGTTGCGACAGCTTTCATTGGACAGGTGAGTCTTTCACCCCCGTAGTTAGCACACGATGCCGGGCCGTAGCTGCACAATCAGCGCCGTGGGCCGTGGAGTGCCGTAGAAACCAACCAAGCGTGTCCAGGTGATTTCTTACAGATATCGCCAGTCGTCGGAAGGCCGTAATGATTGAGAAAAATTGTTGGTTTAGGAGAAATTCGTGCCAACTTTGCACTTGTAATGGAGAAAATTATTTGGTCTTAAGGTCTGATCTTACTTCATACGGACCTAATATGTTAGTTATATAAATAGTTGCATTAAGTGCGATGACTCTGTGTTTCTAACGTCTTTATTTATGGGCTCCCAAATAACATTCTATAAATACAGTTGGGAAACGTTTTATAGTTTTCTCTTCAATGAAGTTTTCCTTTTCACATAGAGCCAAGAATTTTATAGACTGAATGTAGAACATTGTCATTCATTCTTTGCCCCTCGCCCCACATCTCTCATTTGTGTACTTTACCCCCCCCCCGTCCCGCTCACTATTGCACTTGACCAAATGGGCGTTTGACCATTCAACAATCTCTGTACGTTATACCATCCAACAATCTCTGTATGTTTGACCATCCAACAATCTCTGTATGTTTGACCATCCAACAATCTCTGTATGTTTGACCATCCAACAATCTCTATATGTTTGACTATCCAAAAATCTCTGTATGTTTGACCATTCAACAATCTCTGTATGTTTGACCATCCAACAATCTCTGTATGTTTGACCATCCAACAATCTCTGTATGTTTGACCATCCAACAATCTCTGTATGTTTGACCATCCAAAAATCTCTGTATGTTTGACCATTCAACAATCTCTGTTTTCTTGTCTCCAGGTGTGATCAGCACGACCAACAGATCGCTGGACAGAGAGAAACAAGAGGAGCACGCACTGGAGGTGAGTACTGACCAATGACACCTGTCTTCCGCTGTCCGGCGTGGTCTGAGCTGGTTGTTTGTGCTGGCAGACCGTCGGCCCTGGCCTGCTCACGGCTGTGTGTGAGACATGTTGGAGTAGATATGTGGGGGTGGCGTTTAAAACAAAGGTTATGTTAGGTAGTTAACTAAAACTCAACACAATTTCACGGATCACTTTATGACTCGCTACTAACATACAACACATGTCTGATGACTTTATGACTCGCTACTAACATACAACACATGTCTGATGACTTTATGACTCGCTACTAACATACAACACATGTCTGATGACTTTATGACTCGCTACTAACATACAACACATGTCTGATGACTTTATGACTCGCTACTAACATACAACACATGTCTGATGAGTTTATGACTCGCTACTAACATACAACACATGTCTGATGACTTTATGACTCGCTACTAACATACAACACATGTCTGATGACTTTATGACTCGCTACTAACATAAAACACATGTCTGATGACTTTATGACTCGCTACTAACATACAACACATGTCTGATGACTTTATGACTTGCTACTAACATACAACACATGTCTGATGACTTTATGACTCGCTACTAACATACAACACATGTCTGATGACTTTATGACTCGCTACTAACATACAACACATGTCTGATGACTTTATGACTCGCTACTAACATACAACACATGTCTGATGACTTTATGACTCGCTACTAACATACAACACATGTCTGATGACTCGCTACTAACATACAACACATGTCTGATGACTCGCTACTAACATACAACACATGTCTGATGAACAACTGATGAAAGAAGTCCCCCCCTTATTACTATTTTCCCAACAACTTTACTAAACAGTCGATGACATTCGCGACACACGCGACTGGTTTAGGTCAGACTACGAATGGCGTCCTTTATTAAGCCCCCAGCTAAAAGGACTTCACCATCTCTTTCTATATAGCTTAAGTCTGGACTTTAAGTACCCTAATACTGAAGAGTCCACTAATTCTAACGCCACGATTTGCTCCTTTTACACAATCTCCTAAGTTACGCCCCATTACAAATACCTTTATAATTTCGAATAGAAAACAAGGGGAAGTCTCTTATTTCTATAATCATCCATTAAATAAGGCCATTGCCATTTGTCCCCCTGTGTAATATTAGGTTGTATCTGTTACTAGTTTGTCCAACATTCCCTGTGTCTGCCAAGTTTACCAGACATGTTGTGTAACCGGGACTCACAGACAGCGGCGGACGTCTGAAATGCCGTAGGTCCACCTATCAAAGCGTTTTTGCAATTCTGCCGGTCCCTGGAAATGTCATGGCCGGGGTGAGATGCGCATGGCCGTGCGCAGCATGCACGGTGCAGGATTAACCTGATAGACCGAGGACATTCCGAGCTACAAAAACATGCCCCTGCTGGTATTTTTGAAACAGTGGCCGCTGTTAAAGAATGCTCTTCACGTTGTTATCGTTTCTAAATTTGGTTCTTGACTCGTGGAATAAAGACATGCACTACTGTGCTTGTGAGGTGTAAGGATGTTTTTCTGCAACGAATAAATTCTTATTTTCTAAACCAAATATTTCAATAATCACAACATCACTTCACAACTGAGGGCCGAGGATCTTTCTTGAGATCTTTACAACTGAACAACGAACAGGTTTTGTTATGTTGCTTGCATGCGAGCATTCAAATGCGTCATGTGTGGTTGGGAAAGGGGGGGGGGCGTTAACAAGCGGTTACAAGTTTTACTTAACAAATGAAGACGTCCACAATTAGTTAACACACATTTGTTTGACAATTGTGTTTGGCAATTTTGATGACAGCCATGGGCCAGCATACGATCTCGCCCGCCCCTCTTCTTGTTCTGTCACAGCCACGCCTCAGTGACACCATCTTGTTCTGTCACATCCACGCCTCAGTGACACCATCTTGTTCTGTCACATCCACGCCTCAGTGACACCGTCTTGTTCTGTCACATCCACGCCTCAGTGACACCATCTTGTTCTGTCACAGCCACGCCTCAGTGACACCATCTTGTTCTGTCACAGCCACGCCTCAGTGACACCATCTTGCCCAGCGGATGACTCAACGTGACCTTGTCCTACTGTGGTACCACCTACGTCACGGGTTTCTGCGGTTAGTTTCCGGCCGTGTGGTGACGTATTTTTGGTCTCCCCTTCTCTGTCCACACCAACCTCATGTTGTATGGAGTGAGAGATATCGCCTTGTCCGTAAGTGACATGCGCTCTGCCACAGAAAGGAAACTTACGAACACTCAGCCACTTTGGACAAGGATTTCTGTAAGCTACACATTAAAACAGCGATGGGCCCAATGTGTTTATGAAACTTTATGTTTGGAAACTTGACAGCAATATTTTCAAGCCCACTAATGCCCTGTTGATGCAGACGTCTTACAAAGTACAATCATGATGTCATTATTACGTCACTACAAGTCCCATTTCTCCCCCACAGCTGAATTCGTGTAGTTGCATCGGGTCATTGTACAAGTCGTGTCTCGTCTGTCTTGAGTATTTTAGCTGGATAACGTGGTGGGGTGGGGTACTATTCGCACCAACTTATAAAGATCTGTATACAATAATGCGAGAGTCATTGTAGTTGACACTGTGTAATATAAGTCTATGAACATTGACTACATACATGAATGTTGTAAGCGCTCATTTTTTGTCTACACATTTACCAACACCACGAGTGCTTTAAAAAACAACTTCCGCTACAAAAATAATCGTACACAAAGTGAACGCTGCACGGACCACCGCACGTAATAGGTTCATTAAGTGAACGTTTTATTATTATTTTAAAGTATCCTACTTTGTACTTTGTTATTACGTTGCTATAAAAACTTATCTCACGTGCCGTGGCAGTTTAATTGACTGCATGACTCGCGTTGGTTGGTGTTGTCAGATTGTAACTCAAAGAGTCAGTTGTTACTGTTGTCCTGGTCGTTTCGGTACACAGCCGTTAAAGTGTCACAGTTGAGTAAAGACGGACGCTCCGTTGTGGCGCCAACTACAACACAAAGTTTGGTAAAAATTTGACTTTAGTGGTTCAAGGTAAAACCTCAAACTAGACTCGCTGGTTCACCGACTTTTTCAATTTGGGATTTTTTATACATCTATCAAGTTAGATGAATCATAAAATCGCTAAAAACTGTCAACC
Organism: Ampullaceana balthica; assembly: GCA_944989445.1. Taxonomy (NCBI): domain Eukaryota; kingdom Metazoa; phylum Mollusca; class Gastropoda; family Lymnaeidae; genus Ampullaceana; species Ampullaceana balthica. The sequence goes on from CALYLW010000063.1 coordinate 963,090, forward strand.
AAAATACGCAACCAGTGAAGCAATCAATCCCTGATGTGTGGGAGATCGTACAATCTCCCATTGAGTTTCTACACTACATGGCCACAGCATATCTCAATACCGTTAGAATCCACAAGGCCACAACACACACTCAAGCAATGTTTGTTTGACTTTGTATCGGACGCGTGCTTCTCGAAAGCACTTACTGAAATAAATCATTAAGGAATCCTCATTTTAGTTACACCACTTGTTCGCCGGATCGTTGTTTAATCTGCCACTCGTGGACCGCATTCTTATCTAAGACAGTAAAGCACATTGAATGACTTCTTGATAGCAGTTTTTATTTTATTTATGTTCGGTCAAGTTTGGAAATTCCAAGTTTTCAAGCACGCGGTGTGATGGTGCAAAATTTACTTTTTAGGACTCACTAGCATAGTGACCCTTAAATGACGTTGTCTAATCACTTTCAAAGTCTGTCAAAATTGTTTGCAGAGCCTTACATTTTTGTTTACCCCTTTATTATTTAAATAAAATATAATTGTTATTATAATTGTTATTATAATTGTTATTATAATTGTTATTATAATTGTTATTATATTGTTATTATAATTGTTATTATAATTGTTTGCCCACGTCTTATAATCAAAAATCTCATTTAGCGGGTGTGGTCCCGTGTGGTTACTCTCATAAGAAACTCTGACAAGACTTAACAAACCGTTTATTAAACATAAATTAGTCAATTAAATCCTCTAATTCCCCTATCGCCAGGACTTAGGTTAGATGCATGGAGTGTTTCGATTCTTGTATGACATAACATGTATCACATGTACGTAACATGTATCACATTTCTAAAACTCACAGTTACAGTGATCCCCAAGCTGTCTCTTGCCGCCCCCACACACCCACCACCTGCAGCACGCTCTGACTGACGCCCAGGTGTTATTGACATACCTGTAATCTCGACACCATGTTTTTGTTCTTGTCAAAATCCCACCACCATCGCCTTGAGTTTTACGACCTGCATTCTTAAGCCCCGTGCTTAAATGTCAGTTCCGATTATCGGTCGTACGGTAAGCCTTGTTTAACGACCCTGCAAAATGGCGACACCAAGAAACATGGCGTTAAAATATTCTATTTTTTGTTTTGTTTTTGTCACCGTTGGGTGTTGTAAAAGTTTGTCATGGAATGTGATGGACATTAGTGTATTGTTGTTATCATGGAATGTGATGGACATTAGTGTATTGTTGTTTGTTTCTCTAATATTTTTGAAGGAAAAAACAAAAAGCACCCAACTTTTTACTGCTCCCGGCTTACAGCAGACGACCCGTTAGGAAAACTGTCAACTGATCGTCTGCCACAATGGAGAGCCGATGACCTTGATGACCCTGAAGGTCAGCAGATATTACGTCTGCAATCAACTCTTTACACCAAAGTGCTAAGGATTTAATTGAGGCGATTTGTGTAAATGATATGAGTAATTCCCCCTCCCCCACCCCACGTAAATAAACAAAAGTCAAGATGTATCCTCCCAGACGCCCCACCGAGTTCAGTGCCACCCAGGGCGGTCAACTACGGTCAGTGCCACCCAGGGCGGTCAACTACGGTCAGTGCCACCCAGGGCGGTCAACTACGGTCAGTGCCACCCAGGGCGGTCAACTACGGTCAGTGCCACCCAGGGCGGTCAACTACGGTCAGTGCAACCCAGGGAGGTCAACTACGGTCAGTGCCACCCAGGGCGGTCAACTACGGTCAGTGCAACCCAGGGAGGTCAACTACGGTCAGTGCCACCCAGGGAGGTCAACTACGGTCAGTGCCACCCAGGGAGGTCAACTACGGTCAGTGCCACCCAGGGAGGTCAACTACGGTCAGTGCCACCCAGGGCGGTCAACTATGGTCAGTGCCACCCAGGGCGGTCAACATTTTTTGCGCACCGTTTAAAAACAAAATAAAAAGCGAAAACAAAACTTTGGAGTTAGCCAACAATGTCGCCGACATGAGAAGTTGTAAGGATCGATGCGGTGGGCTGTAGACTGACCAGTCAGGAGTTAGCCAACAATGTCGCCGACATGAGAAGTTGTAAGGATCGATGCGGTGGGCTGTAGACTGACCAGTCAGGAGTTAGCCAACAATGTCGCCGACATGAGAAGTTGTAAGGATCGATGCGGTGGGCTGTAGACTGACCAGTCAGGAGTTAGCCAACAATGTCGCCGACATGAGAAGTTGTAAGGATCGATGCGGTGGGCTGTAGACTGACCAGTCAGGAGTTAGCCAACAATGTCGCCGACATGAGAAGTTGTAAGGATCGATGCGGTGGGCTGTAGACTGACCAGTCAGGAGTTAGCCAACAATGTCGCCGACATGAGAAGTTGTAAGGATCGATGCGGTGGGCTGTAGACTGACCAGTCAGGAGTTAGCCAACAATGTCGCCGACATGAGAAGTTGTAAGGATCGATGCGGTGGGCTGTAGACTGACCAGTCAGGAGTTAGCCAACAATGTCGCCGACATGAGAAGTTGTAAGGATCGATGCGGTGGGCTGTAGACTGACCAGTCAGGAGTTAGCCAACAATGTCGCCGACATGAGAAGTTGTAAGGATCGATGCGGTGGGCTGTAGACTGACCAGTCAGGAGTTAGCCAACAATGTCGCCGACATGAGAAGTTGTAAGGATCGATGCGGTGGGCTGTAGACTGACCAGTCAGGAGTTAGCCAACAATGTCGCCGACATGAGAAGTTGTAAGGATCGATGCGGTGGGCTGTAGACTGACCAGTCAGGAGTTAGCCAACAATGTCGCCGACATGAGAAGTTGTAAGGATCGATGCGGTGGGCTGTAGACTGACCAGTCAGGAGTTAGCCAACAATGTCGCCGACATGAGAAGTTGTAAGGATCGATGCGGTGGGCTGTAGACTGACCAGTCAGGAGTTAGCCAACAATGTCGCCGACATGAGAAGTTGTAAGGATCGATGCGGTGGGCTGTAGACTGACCAGTCAGGAGTTAGCCAACAATGTCGCCGACATGAGAAGTTGTAAGGATCGATGCGGTGGGCTGTAGACTGACCAGTCAGGAGTTAGCCAACAATGTCGCCGACATGAGAAGTTGTAAGGATCGATGCGGTGGGCTGTAGACTGACCAGTCAGGAGTTAGCCAACAATGTCGCCGACATGAGAAGTTGTAAGGATCGATGCGGTGGGCTGTAGACTGACCAGTCAGGAGTTAGCCAACAATGTCGCCGACATGAGAAGTTGTAAGGATCGATGCGGTGGGCTGTAGACTGACCAGTCAGGAGTTAGCCAACAATGTCGCCGACATGAGAAGTTGTAAGGATCGATGCGGTGGGCTGTAGACTGACCAGTCAGGAGTTAGCCAACAATGTCGCCGACATGAGAAGTTGTAAGGATCGATGCGGTGGGCTGTAGACTGACCAGTCAGGAGTTAGCCAACAATGTCGCCGACATGAGAAGTTGTAAGGATCGATGCGGTGGGCTGTAGACTGACCAGTCAGGAGTTAGCCAACAATGTCGCCGACATGAGAAGTTGTAAGGATCGATGCGGTGGGCTGTAGACTGACCAGTCAGGAGTTAGCCAACAATGTCGCCGACATGAGAAGTTGTAAGGATCGATGCGGTGGGCTGTAGACTGACCAGTCAGGAGTTAGCCAACAATGTCGCCGACATGAGAAGTTGTAAGGATCGATGCGGTGGGCTGTAGACTGACCAGTCAGGAGTTAGCCAACAATGTCGCCGACATGAGAAGTTGTAAGGATCGATGCGGTGGGCTGTAGACTGACCAGTCAGGAGTTAGCCAACAATGTCGCCGACATGAGAAGTTGTAAGGATCGATGCGGTGGGCTGTAGACTGACCAGTCAGGAGTTAGCCAACAATGTCGCCGACATGAGAAGTTGTAAGGATCGATGCGGTGGGCTGTAGACTGACCAGTCAGGAGTTAGCCAACAATGTCGCCGACATGAGAAGTTGTAAGGATCGATGCGGTGGGCTGTAGACTGACCAGTCAGGAGTTAGCCAACAATGTCGCCGACATGAGAAGTTGTAAGGATCGATGCGGTGGGCTGTAGACTGACCAGTCAGGAGTTAGCCAACAATGTCGCCGACATGAGAAGTTGTAAGGATCGATGCGGTGGGCTGTAGACTGACCAGTCAGGAGTTAGCCAACAATGTCGCCGACATGAGAAGTTGTAAGGATCGATGCGGTGGGCTGTAGACTGACCAGTCAGTGACCAAAGTGACCTGTGTCTTTAACCAGCTGGACGTCCCACCACCCACCCTCCCAACCCCTCCCCTCCCTATCCACCAGTCTTTAATGAGGTCAATGAAAGCACACCTGACACCGTGTAATCGTGTCAAAAGATATTTTATTGGAAATGGTAAACTGTAGTTGGAAATATCTGCCTGGAAGTGTGTGTTTCTTTTTACATGTGTGTGCGTGTATGTCTGTCTGCTAGTGTGTGTGTGTGTGTCAACATGTATGTATGTGAATGTGTTTGCTATTTGCTATCTACACAATAATTGGCTTGACAGTGTCTTATCGCTATCTTGACATGTAAGGGAGGTAATTTAATAGACTAGGATTAAATATAGATTTTTGAACTTTTCTGGTGTTTTTTTTAAAGAATGGATTAGAATGTATGAATAGAATGTATGTGTAGAATGTATGTGTAGAATGTATGAATAGAATGTATGAGTAGAATGTATGTGTAGAATGTATGTGTAGAATGTACGAATAGAATGTATGTGTAGAATGTACGAATAGAATGTATGTGTAGAATGTATGTGTAGAATGTATGAGTAGAATGTATGTGTAGAATGTATGAATAGAATGTATGAGTAGAATGTATGAGTAGAATGTATGTGTAGAATGTACGAATAGAATGTATGTGTAGAATGTATGAATAGAATGTATGTGTAGAATGTATGAATAGAATGTATGTGTAGAATGTATGAATAGAATGTATGTGTAGAATGTATGTGTAGAATGTATGAATAGAATGTATGAGTAGAATGTATGTGTAGAATGTATGTGTAGAATGTATGAATAGAATGTATGAGTAGAATGTATGAGTAGAATGTATGTGTAGAATGTACGAATAGAATGTATGTGTAGAATGTATGAATAGAATGTATGTGTAGAATGTACGAATAGAATGTATGTGTAGAATGTATGAATAGAATGTATGTGTAGAATGTATGAATAGAATGTATGTGTAGAATGTATGAATAGAATGTATGAGTAGAATGTATGTGTAGAATGTATGTGTAGAATGTATGAATAGAATGTATGTGTAGAATGTATGAGTAGAATGTATGAGTAGAATGTATGAGTAGAATGTATGTGTAGAATGTATGAATAGAATGTATGAATAGAATGTATGTGTAGAATGTATGTGTAGAATGTATGAATAGAATGTATGAGTAGAATGTATGAGTAGAATGTATGAGTAGAATGTATGTGTAGAATGTATGAATAGAATGTATGAATAGAATGTATGTGTAGAATGTATGAGTAGAATGTATGAATAGAATGTATGAATAGAATGTATGTGTAGAATGTATGTGTAGAATGTATGAATAGAATGTATGAATAGAATGTATGTGTAGAATGTATGTGTAGAATGTATGAATAGAATGTATGAGTAGAATGTATGAGTAGAATGTATGAGTAGAATGTATGTGTAGAATGTATGAATAGAATGTATGAATAGAATGTATGTGTAGAATGTATGTGTAGAATGTATGAGTAGAATGTATGAGTAGAATGTATGAGTAGAATGTATGAGTAGAATGTATGAGTAGAATGTATGAGTAAAATGTATGTGTAGAATGTATGTGTAGAATGTATGAGTAGAATGTATGAGTAGAATGTATGAGTAAAATGTATGTGTAGAATGTATGTGTAGAATGTATGAGTAGAATGTATGAGTAGAATGTATGAGTAGAATGTATGAGTAGAATGTATGTGTAGAATGTATGAGTAGAATGTATGAGTAGAATGTATGTGTAGAATGTATGTGTAGAATGTATGAATAGAATGTATGAGTAGAATGTATGAGTAGAATGTATGAGTAGAATGTATGAGTAGAATGTATGAGTAGAATGTATGAGTAGAATGTATGAGTAGAATGTATGAGTAAAATGTATGTGTAGAATGTATGAATAGAATGTATGAATAGAATGTATGTGTAGAATGTATGAGTAAAATGTATGTGTAGAATGTATGAATAGAATGTATGAATAGAATGTATGTGTAGAATGTATGAGTAAAATGTATGTGTAGAATGTATGAATAGAATGTATGAATAGAATGTATGTGTAGAATGTATGTGTAGAATGTATGAGTAAAATGTATGTGTAGAATGTATGAATAGAATGTATGAATAGAATGTATGTGTAGAATGTATGAGTAGAATGTATGAATAGAATGTATGAATAGAATGTATGTGTAGAATGTATGTGTAGAATGTATGAATAGAATGTATGAATAGAATGTATGTGTAGAATGTATGTGTAGAATGTATGAATAGAATGTATGAGTAGAATGTATGAGTAGAATGTATGAGTAGAATGTATGTGTAGAATGTATGAATAGAATGTATGAATAGAATGTATGTGTAGAATGTATGTGTAGAATGTATGAGTAGAATGTATGAATAGAATGTATGAGTAGAATGTATGAGTAGAATGTATGAGTAGAATGTATGAGTAGAATGTATGAGTAGAATGTATGAGTAGAATGTATGAGTAAAATGTATGTGTAGAATGTATGTGTAGAATGTATGAGTAGAATGTATGAGTAGAATGTATGAGTAAAATGTATGTGTAGAATGTATGTGTAGAATGTATGAGTAGAATGTATGAGTAGAATGTATGAGTAGAATGTATGAGTAGAATGTATGTGTAGAATGTATGAGTAGAATGTATGAGTAGAATGTATGTGTAGAATGTATGTGTAGAATGTATGAATAGAATGTATGAGTAGAATGTATGTGTAGAATGTATGAGTAGAATGTATGAGTAGAATGTATGTGTAGAATGTATGTGTAGAATGTATGAGTAGAATGTATGAGTAGAATGTATGAGTAGAATGTATGAGTAGAATGTATGAATAGAATGTATGAGTAGAATGTATGTGTAGAATGTATGATAGAATGTATGAGTAGAATGTATGTGTAGAATGTATGTGTAGAATGTATGAGTAGAATGTATGTGTAGAATGTATGAGTAGAATGTATGAATAGAATGTATGAGTAGAATGTATGTGTAGAATGTATGTGTAGAATGTATGAGTAGAATGTATGTGTAGAATGTATGTGTAGAATGTATGAGTAGAATGTATGAATAGAATGTATGATAGAATGTATGTGTAGATGTATGATAGAATGTATGAGTAGAATGTATGTGTAGAATGTATGTGTAGAATGTATGAGTAGAATGTATGTGTAGAATGTATGAGTAGAATGTATGAATAGAATGTATGAGTAGAATGTATGTGTAGAATGTATGTGTAGAATGTATGAGTAGAATGTATGAGTAGAATGTATGTGTAGAATGTATGAGTAGAATGTATGTGTAGAATGTATGTGTAGAATGTATGAGTAGAATGTATGTGTAGAATGTATGAGTAGAATGTATGAGTAGATGTATGTGTAGAATGTATGTGTAGAATGTATGAGTAGAATGTATGAGTAGAATGTATGAGTAGAATGTATGAGTAGAATGTATGAGTAGAATGTATGTGTAGAATGTATGAGTAGAATGTATGAGTAGATGTATGTGTAGAATGTATGAGTAGAATGTATGAGTAGAATGTATGTGTAGAATGTATGAGTAGAATGTATGAGTAGAATGTATGTGTAGAATGTATGAGTAGAATGTATGAGTAGAATGTATGAGTAGAATGTATGTGTAGAATGTATGAGTAGAATGTATGAGTAGAATGTATGTGTAGAATGTATGAGTAGAATGTATGAGTAGAATGTATGTGTAGAATGTATGAGTAGAATGTATGAGTAGATGTATGAGTAGAATGTATGAGTAGAATGTATGAGTAGAATGTATGTGTAGAATGTATGAGTAGAATGTATGAGTAGAATGTATGTGTAGAATGTATGAGTAGAATGTATGAGTAGAATGTATGTGTAGAATGTATGAGTAGAATGTATGAGTAGAATGTATGAGTAGAATGTATGAGTAGAATGTATGAGTAGATGTATGAGTAGAATGTATGAGTAGAATGTATGTGTAGATGTATGAGTAGAATGTATGAGTAGAATGTATGAGTAGAATGTATGAGTAGAATGTATGAGTAGATGTATGAGTAGAATGTATGAGTAGAATGTATGAGTAGAATGTATGAGTAGAATGTATGAGTAGAATGTATGAGTAGATGTATGAGTAGAATGTATGAGTAGAATGTATGAGTAGAATGTATGAGTAGAATGTATGAGTAGATGTATGTGTAGAATGTATGAGTAGATGTATGAGTAGATGTATGAGTAGATGTATGAGTAGATGTATGTGTAGAATGTATGAGTAGAATGTATGAGTAGAATGTATGAGTAGAATGTATGAGTAGAATGTATGAGTAGATGTATGAGTAGATGTATGAGTAGAATGTATGAGTAGATGTATGAGTAGATGTATGAGTAGATGTATGAGTAGAATGTATGAGTAGATGTATGAGTAGAATGTATGAGTAGAATGTATGAGTAGAATGTATGAGTAGAATGTATGAGTAGAATGTATGAGTAGAATGTATGAGTAGAATGTATGAGTAGATGTATGAGTAGAATGTATGTGTAGAATGTATGAGTAGAATGTATGAGTAGAATGTATGTGTAGAATGTATGAGTAGAATGTATGAGTAGAATGTATGAGTAGATGTATGAGTAGAATGTATGTGTAGAATGTATGAGTAGAATGTATGAGTAGAATGTATGAGTAGATGTATGAGTAGAATGTATGAGTAGAATGTATGAGTAGAATGTATGAGTAGAATGTATGAGTAGATGTATGAGTAGATGTATGAGTAGAATGTATGAGTAGATGTATGAGTAGATGTATGTGTAGAATGTATGAGTAGAATGTATGAGTAGAATGTATGAGTAGATGTATGTGTAGAATGTATGAGTAGAATGTATGTGTAGAATGTATGAGTAGATGTATGAGTAGAATGTATGAGTAGATGTATGAGTAGATGTATGAGTAGAATGTATGAGTAGAATGTATGTGTAGAATGTATGTGTAGAATGTATGAGTAGAATGTATGTGTAGAATGTATGATAGATGTATGAGTAGATGTATGAGTAGATGTATGTGTAGAATGTATGAGTAGAATGTATGTGTAGAATGTATGAGTAGAATGTATGAGTAGAATGTATGTGTAGAATGTATGTGTAGAATGTATGAGTAGAATGTATGTGTAGATGTATGTAGAATGTATGAGTAGAATGTATGTGTAGAATGTATGAGTAGAATGTATGAGTAGAATGTATGAATAGAATGTATGAGTAGAATGTATGTGTAGAATGTATGTGTAGAATGTATGAGTAGAATGTATGTGTAGAATGTATGAGTAGAATGTATGAGTAGAATGTATGAGTAGAATGTATGAGTAGAATGTATGAGTAGAATGTATGTGTAGAATGTATGAGTAGAATGTATGTGTAGAATGTATGTGTAGAATGTATGAGTAGAATGTATGTGTAGAATGTATGTGTAGAATGTATGAGTAGAATGTATGTGTAGAATGTATGTGTAGAATGTATGAGTAGAATGTATGTGTAGAATGTATGAGTAGAATGTATGAGTAGAATGTATGTGTAGAATGTATGAGTAGAATGTATGTGTAGAATGTATGAGTAGAATGTATGAGTAGAATGTATGAGTAGAATGTATGAGTAGATGTATGAGTAGAATGTATGAGTAGAATGTATGAGTAGAATGTATGTGTAGAATGTATGATAGAATGTATGAGTAGAATGTATGTGTAGAATGTATGTGTAGAATGTATGAGTAGAATGTATGTGTAGAATGTATGAGTAGAATGTATGAGTAGAATGTATGAGTAGAATGTATGAGTAGAATGTATGAGTAGAATGTATGAGTAGAATGTATGTGTAGAATGTATGAGTAGAATGTATGAGTAGAATGTATGTGTAGAATGTATGAATAGAATGTATGAGTAGAATGTATGTGTAGAATGTATGAGTAGAATGTATGAGTAGAATGTATGTGTAGAATGTATGTGTAGAATGTATGAGTAGATGTATGTGTAGATGTATGTGTAGAATGTATGAGTAGAATGTATGAGTAGAATGTATGAGTAGAATGTATGAGTAGAATGTATGAGTAGAATGTATGTGTAGAATGTATGAGTAGAATGTATGTGTAGAATGTATGTGTAGAATGTATGAGTAGAATGTATGAGTAGATGTATGAGTAGAATGTATGAGTAGAATGTATGTGTAGAATGTATGAGTAGAATGTATGAGTAGAATGTATGTGTAGAATGTATGAGTAGAATGTATGTGTAGAATGTATGAGTAGAATGTATGAGTAGAATGTATGAGTAGAATGTATGAGTAGAATGTATGAGTAGAATGTATGAGTAGAATGTATGAGTAGAATGTATGAGTAGAATGTATGTGTAGAATGTATGAGTAGAATGTATGAGTAGAATGTATGTGTAGAATGTATGTGTAGAATGTATGAGTAGAATGTATGAGTAGAATGTATGAGTAGAATGTATGAGTAGAATGTATGTGTAGAATGTATGAGTAGAATGTATGTGTAGAATGTATGAGTAGAATGTATGAGTAGAATGTATGAGTAGAATGTATGAGTAGAATGTATGTGTAGAATGTATGAGTAGAATGTATGTGTAGAATGTATGAGTAGAATGTATGAGTAGAATGTATGAGTAGAATGTATGAGTAGAATGTATGTGTAGAATGTATGTAGATGTATGAGTAGAATGTATGTGTAGAATGTATGTGTAGAATGTATGAGTAGAATGTATGAGTAGAATGTATGTGTAGAATGTATGAGTAGAATGTATGAGTAGAATGTATGTGTAGAATGTATGTGTAGAATGTATGAGTAGAATGTATGAGTAGAATGTATGTGTAGAATGTATGAGTAGAATGTATGTGTAGAATGTATGAGTAGAATGTATGAGTAGAATGTATGTGTAGAATGTATGTGTAGAATGTATGAGTAGAATGTATGATAGAATGTATGAGTAGAATGTATGTGTAGAATGTATGAGTAGAATGTATGAGTAGAATGTATGAGTAGAATGTATGTGTAGAATGTATGAGTAGAATGTATGTGTAGAATGTATGAGTAGAATGTATGTGTAGAATGTATGAGTAGAATGTATGAGTAGAATGTATGATAGAATGTATGAGTAGAATGTATGAGTAGAATGTATGTGTAGAATGTATGAGTAGAATGTATGAGTAGAATGTATGTGTAGAATGTATGAGTAGAATGTATGAGTAGAATGTATGTGTAGAATGTATGAGTAGAATGTATGTGTAGAATGTATGAGTAGAATGTATGAGTAGAATGTATGAGTAGAATGTATGTGTAGAATGTATGAGTAGAATGTATGTGTAGAATGTATGAGTAGAATGTATGAGTAGAATGTATGAGTAGAATGTATGAGTAGAATGTATGAGTAGAATGTATGTGTAGAATGTATGAGTAGAATGTATGAGTAGAATGTATGTGTAGAATGTATGAGTAGAATGTATGAGTAGAATGTATGTGTAGAATGTATGAGTAGAATGTATGTGTAGAATGTATGAGTAGAATGTATGTGTAGAATGTATGTGTAGAATGTATGAGTAGAATGTATGAGTAGAATGTATGAGTAGAATGTATGTGTAGAATGTATGAGTAGAATGTATGAGTAGAATGTATGAGTAGAATGTATGAGTAGAATGTATGTGTAGAATGTATGTGTAGAATGTATGTGTAGAATGTATGTGTAGAATGTATGTGTAGAATGTATGTGTAGAATGTATGAGTAGAATGTATGTGTAGAATGTATGTGTAGAATGTATGTGTAGAATGTATGTGTAGAATGTATGAGTAGAATGTATGAGTAGAATGTATGAGTAGAATGTATGTGTAGAATGTATGTGTAGAATGTATGAGTAGAATGTATGTGTAGAATGTATGTGTAGAATGTATGTGTAGAATGTATGTGTAGAATGTATGTGTAGAATGTATGTGTAGAATGTATGTGTAGAATGTATGAGTAGAATGTATGTGTAGAATGTATGAGTAGAATGTATGTGTAGAATGTATGAGTAGAATGTATGAGTAGAATGTATGAATAGAATGTATGAGTAGAATGTATGTGTAGAATGTATGTGTAGAATGTATGTGTAGAATGTATGTGTAGAATGTATGAGTAGAATGTATGTGTAGAATGTATGTGTAGAATGTATGTGTAGAATGTATGTGTAGAATGTATGAGTAGAATGTATGAGTAGAATGTATGAGTAGAATGTATGTGTAGAATGTATGTGTAGAATGTATGAGTAGAATGTATGTGTAGAATGTATGTGTAGAATGTATGTGTAGAATGTATGTGTAGAATGTATGTGTAGAATGTATGTGTAGAATGTATGTGTAGAATGTATGAGTAGAATGTATGTGTAGAATGTATGAGTAGAATGTATGTGTAGAATGTATGAGTAGAATGTATGAGTAGAATGTATGTGTAGAATGTATGAGTAGAATGTATGAGTAGAATGTATGAGTAAAATGTATGAGTAAAAAGTCCTTTCTTCTTTATTTTAAACCAAAATAAAATATTCTTGTCTCCCGTAATGATACACTTCATTTAACCTGACCATTTCCTGACTGATATATTTTTTTATTATAAACTATCACAGATTGGCTAAAATAACCGCCAATAATCTCAGAGACTGGCTATAATAACCGCCGATAACCTTACAGGCTGGCTAAAATAACCGCAAATAACCTCAGACTATTGCTGCTATAAGTTCACCACCTTCTAGCATACCTTTGTTTTTGTTTTTGTGTTTTTGTTGTTGTTACCTTTTTTCACCACCCCCACCCTTTTACGTGTAATGACGCAGCCGTCACTTCAATCACCGGCTTGCATGCGTCAATGGACGCCAGTTTCACAACATTAATTTTATTAGCGCATTAAAGATTGGGGAAGGTGGGAGTCCTCGATCCCTCTCCCCCTCTCTCTCTCTTTCTCTCTCGCATTGGTCATAGGTTTTATTTTGTTGGGGAATGTAAGCACCAACCTTGGGACTGTACTAAGCATAAATTTAAATTGTAAGTTAACATACGCGAGTTCAGTTTCCCTTCAAATGAAATTAGTTCATCACTAAATGAACGTGCACAAACAAACAAACAAACAAACAAACGCAAAGATAACAGTAAAATCCCGGTCAGTCTGTACATGTCATCCAACACTGGCACAAACACTTATATTTTGAGAACCGCTATTTCTATAAACTCCGGCCCAAAGTAAGATAATCAAAGATATTGTGAAAGATAACATCCGCTGAGGATTTGCAATGTAATCCCCATCACTCCAATCTACAGCCTAATCCTCACATTCACTCACAACAAAACGGTTTTGTCTGGCCCTCGCCAAGCCCCGGCCAGGGAACACGTAAGACGAGAGTTCAGATGTCAGGGGCATGAAGTCTGATTGGCCCTTCTGGATGTTTAGAATATTTATTTTTAATGATTATTGTTCGTTGGTGCGAGGGGTAGAGGAGGAAAGGGTGATATGAGTATGGTTTAAAGTTGCCGTATACACTGTTGATGCCAGAAACTAGGGTTGACAGATGTCCGGTTTTGTACCGGACTGTCCGGTATTATCGTTATTTGTCCAGTGAAAATTTTGAAACAATACAAGACATTGTATGTATTTCAATATGGCTTTTTGTGCCATCGACAATACTGCACTCTTTGGAATTATAGCAAAACTAAAAATAGAGTTCGTGTCATACAAAGTTTTTGTTGAATTTCTTCAAAGTAAAGACGAAAGAAAGACAAACAACGTGGCACTAGCATTCCATTCTATACAAGGGAGGTAATAAATGTCACATCGTCCAATAATATATGCCGAGTTAATGATCCCAGTCTTATTGCCGTTTAATTTTCATATGACTTCGACTTGACGACCGCTCGTATATACAAATATCAATTTCTATAACCTCAAACCCAAAGTGCACGAACCACGAGCACCGACAGGATGTCACCTGTCATGATAACTTTAATGTCAAGTCTTTGACAGTCGTGGTTTAGATACGCTTACAGCGATCTCGTGATTATTTGAATGTAAAATTCATCCATCAGAATGCACTTAGCCGTAGGGGGTGGGGGAGGTGGGGGGGACCTCGAGCGAGGACATCCAGACAGCCACCCACAAATAGTGACGCCCTTATTTCTCAGAATACAATAGAAGTGGGTTACAACAATCCGGAGTACACATAAACTCCCACATTGTATCATCTGAGTCTGCGACTACGTATTACTTGCCCCTAACTACGTATTACTTGCCCCTAACTACGTATTACTTGCCTCTAACTACGTATTACTTGCCCCTAACTACGTATTACTTGCCTCTAACTACGTATTACTTGCCCCTAACTACGTATTACATGCCCCTAACTACGTATTACATGCCCCTAACTACGTATTACTTGCCTCTAACTACGTATTACTTGCCCCTAACTACGTATTACTTGCCCCTAACTACGTATTACATGCCCCTAACTACGTATTACTTGCCCCTAACTACGTATTACTTGCCTCTAACTACGTATTACTTGCCCCTAACTCAAACCTATTCCTCACCCAGATCAAACCAACCCATCCCCTATATTATCTCCCATGTAACGTGTCAAAATTGTGTCATTTTCCATTTTATCAATAAAGTCCTATGTCTCAGAGATACCGCGCCCCACTAGTGTTGACACCCTCGTCCTACCCTCGTCCATATCGGGGCGGCACATCAGGTTTCACAGTCCCCCCCAATCCATTCTCATTTCCGGGGCCCCTTGGGGCGACATGCCATGCTCGTGTTGGGGATGAAATTGTAGGGTGGCCGCCATTTTCATGTTTTCGTTTGTTCTTGTCGGAAGGTGGCGGTATACTGCTTAGGGGTGGGGGGGGGGTACGTCTCACTGATGTTACAGACAGCTGAGAGATTCATGGAGTTGAAGTGTGCCGCCAGTACTAACAGTACAACTGTATGTGCCGCCAGTACTAACAGTACAACTGTATGTGCCGCCGGTACTAACATAACTAACAGTACACCTGTATTTGCCGCCGGTACTAACAGTACACCTGTATTTGCCGCCGGTACTAACAGTGCACCTGTATGTGCCGCCATTACTAACAGTGCACCTGTATGTGCCACCAGTACTAATAGTACACCTGTATGTGCAGCCAGTACTAGCAGTACACCTGTATGTGCCGCCAGTACTAATAGTACACCTGTATGTGCCGCCAGTACTAACAGTACACCTGTATGTGCCGCCAGTACTAACAGTACACCTGTATGTGCCGCCAGTAAAATGTGACCCCTCCCACCCACACCTTAGTGAAACACAAAAGTTCAAAAAACATACAATGTCAAATGAAGAAAACATATATACATTATGGCACACGGGAATACCCACGCCACCCAACCTAAGACCACATATCAACTATGACTTTGTAATGAACGCGTGCTCCCCACAGCAATTGGCCTCCACCCCAAGAGAGACCAGTACCCACGTCCCCACCCCCCAAAAAAAAATAAACCCAATAAAATCCTCCAGAACAAATACAAATATTAACCTCCCCGCCCCATCAACCCAAATACCCCCAACCATCCTAACCTTATCGCTTCCTAAGTCCAATTCCGACCACAAGAAGTGCAGGCACGTAAACTTCGCATTGTCGACCCGGTCCCCCACATCAAGCCGATGCCCCAACCAAGCTGTACACCACCCCCCCTGCATGGTCCCCCCCAACCCCAATAATATGCACAACCACCCAGATATGTGTCCCAAACATACTGATTTCCCAAGCAACAAGTGGCCATATCAACGACGTAGAGGTAGGGGACATTAAAACCCATCAACAATATGAAGACATAACTCTGACAATCTGACTCCCCAACAATTGATTGCCACCTTTCAACATACCCAACTCCTTATACATCCAACTCATCCTATAACCATTTCCTTTACTCTGCTGTAGCCCTTACACCTCGTACACTCCACCCACCAACCCGCGAGTCCCAATCCAGACCACCCAATGCCAGGCAGAATTGTCAAGAACAAATCCCATACATAAACTAGAACTCCCCCCAGAAACCTCCCACAAAACCCCCTTTATAAACCGCCATTCACCATATATCACACCCAACCCCCTTAACACCAGCATAAATCCCTCCAAAAGTTCTCTGTTCACAAAAACCCTAACCCCACCCACCTACCCCATACAGTTCATTAACAACCCCCAGTCCCAGCAGGTATTATTGGCTACCAGTACAAGCACGGTACTGGAGCCCACCCAGTACATGGGCACAGCGCAGGGGAACAGTACAGGGCAGGGGAACAGTAAGGGCAGGGGAACAGTACAGGGCAGGTGAATAGTACAGGGCACTGCACAGGAGCCGATGACAAATAGAGACTGGGATCAGCACCCAAAAGGAACCGTTGAGGTGCCCCCTGCCCTCCGCCCCCAGTTCCTGATACCCAGCAGCTCTTTTCGACCAATGTGAGAACCCCATCACAGGAACGTCACAAACCCTATCAACAATCACATGATGAGCCAGAATGATCAAAACATTACTTGTAGACTGAAGGCCATCAATATATTGGCTTTACAGAAGAGTCTCGACTCCTACTTTACATCTCTCGATTCCTGCTTCACATTCCGACTATTTCGATTTTACGCCTACAGTTTTGACGTCATTGACTAGGCAGCGACGATTGTGAGAAAATTCTGTCAAGTTATTCCAATCCAAGTTTATTTCTTATTGTGGTACCCCCCCCCCTCTTTCACTAATGGAATCTTTCATTGCACTCACAATTGTTGCCCCCCAACCACACACACACACACGCGCACACAGTTCCGTAAAAGCGTTGGTACCGACCAACACCACACAACTATGGCACCGACCCACACCACACAACTATGGTACCGACCCACACCACACAACTATGGTACCGACCCACACCACACAACTATGGTACCGACCCACACCACACAACTATGGTACCGACCCACACCACACAACTATGGTACCGACCCACACCACACAACTATGGTACCGACCCACACCACACAACTATGGCACCGACCCACACCACACAACTATGGTACCGACCCACACCACACAACTATGGCACCGACCCACACCACGCAACTATGGTACCGACCCACACCACACAACTATGGCACCGACCCACACCACACAACTATGGTACCGACCCACACCACACAACTATGGCACCGACCCACACCACACAACTATGGTACCGACCCACACCACACAACTATGGCACCGACCCACACCACACAACTATGGCACCGACCCACACCACACAACTATGGTACCGACCCACACCACACAACTATGGCACCGACCCACACCACACAACTATGGTACCGACCCACACCACACAACTATGGCACCGACCCACACCACACAACTATGGTACCGACCCAAACCACACAACTATGGTACCGACCCACACCACACAACTATGGTACCGACCCACACCACACACACACACCACACAACTATGGTACCGACCCACACCACACAACTATGGTACCGACCCACACCACACAACTATGGTACCGACCCACACCACACAACTATGGTACCGACCCACACACACACCACACAACTATGGTACCGACCCACACCACACAACTATGGTACCGACCCACACCACACAACTATGGTACCGACCCACACCACACAACTATGGTACCGACCCACACCACACAACTATGGTACCGACCCACACCACACAACTATGGTACCGACCCACACACACACCACACAACTATGGTACCGACCCACACACACACCACACAACTATGGCAGACACAACCGTGAATATTGGTAACATTTTTGACGTGTCTTTTATTACCCCTTCCCCCTCTCTCTACCTCACGCTTCCATGTCCAGCTGCAGCTTGTGTGTCCGTTGACTTACTGTGATGACGTCATGTCGACCTCGCCAGTGTCCAACGACTTACTGTGATGACGTCATGTCGACCTCGCCAGTGTCCAACCACTTACTGTGATGACGTCATGTCGACCTCGCAAGTGTCCAACGACTTACTGTGATGACGTCATATCGACCTCGCCAGTGTCCAACCACTTACTGTGATGACGTCATGTCGACCTCGCCAATGTCCAAAGACTTACTGTGATGACGTCATGTCGACCTCGCCAATGTCCAAAGACTTACTGTAATGACGTCATGTCGACCTCGCCAATGTCCAACGACTTACTGTAATGACGTCATGTCGACCTCGCCAATGTCCAAAGACTTACTGTGATGACGTCATGTCGACCTCGCCAATGTCCAAAGACTTACTGTAATGACGTCATGTCGACCTCGCCAATGTCCAAAGACTTACTGTAATGACGTCATGTCGACTTCGCCAATGTCCAACGACTTACTGTAATGACGTCATGTCGACCTCGCCAATGTCCAACGACTTACTAAGATGTACGGTAAATGCATAAAATAAAAACAGGGTATTAGTAGGCCTGACAGGACGTAACACAACAGCGAACGTTTCGGCAAAGAGCCTTCTTCAACGGACAAATAGTACACAAATGAAACGAATAAAACGAAATAATAGAAAAAAACACTTAGCTGCGGTGAAATCCAAGTAGTCCAGTAGATGTACGGGCGCGTATGTCCACCAATCAATATCGAGCTCAGAGATTCATTGCGACACAGACACATCCGTAGTCTTGGCCCAGACGGGACTGGATGTGGGGGGGGGAGTGTACAGCGAAAGAAAGTAATCGATTTCCATCAGCTTTCATTTGTCCATTAAATGAAGCAGACGGCGGAGAGTAGGTCACGGTGACCTAGCGCTGATATGACAGGTGATTAGTGAAATAACAGGAGTACAATCGTTTGATATGACAGGTGATTAGTGAAATAACAGGAGTACAATCGTTTGATATGACAGGTGATTAGTGAAATAACAGGAGTACAATCGTTTGATCAGTGGGAATACACCTCATGCCGATGACGCGAATCTTGCACATCTATGTTATAAATCACTAAAATTGATCTACAAGGGTTTCGACCGTATCCGGTCAAGCACTGCATGAGTGATGTCGGCTATGGTCGGTGCTGTTTACGACTCAACATGAGCCAAATCCTTGGATGAAATCACATTTTCTGTACATCTCAGATCAAAGACTCCACGAGCCAACATTATGTCCACTTATACAGCAACACATTGGCGAGGGCGGGCTATGGAAGTGAGTGGTTCATGTTTTATACAACAACACATTGGCGAGGGCGGGCTATGGAAGTGAGTGGTTCATGTTTTATACAACAACACATTGGCGAGGGCGGGCTATGGAAGTGAGTGGTTCATGTTTTATACAACACATTGGCGAGGGCGGGCTATGGAAGTGAGTGGTTCATGTTTTATGCAACAACACATTGGCGAGGGCGGGCTATGGAAGTGAGTGGTTCATGTTTTATACAACAACACATTGGCGAGGGCGGGCTATGGAAGTGAGTGGTTCATGTTTTATACAACAACACATTGGCGAGGGCGGGCTATGGAAGTGAGTGGTTCATGTTTTATGTTTCATGATGTAATGTCTTCTATACACATACTAATATTGTCTCCAGTAGCTTGATGTAATGTCTTCTATACACATACTAATATTGTCTCCAGTAGCTTGATGTAATGTCCTCTATACACATACTAATATTGTCTCCAGTAGCTTGATGTAATGTCTTCTATACGCATACTAATATTGTCTCCAGTAGCTTGATGTAATGTCTTCTATACACATACTAATATTGTCTCCAGTAGCTTGATGTAATGTCTTCTATACACATACTAATATTGTCTCCAGTAGCTTGATGTAATGTCTTCTATACACATACTAATATTGTGAGTGAATACAGCCATCTCGTACTGCACACATACTAATATTGTGAGTGAATACAGAGAGCTCCTACTGCAAGCATATATTGTGAGTGAATACAGAGAGCTCCTACTGCAAGCATATATTGTGAGTGAATACAGAGAGCTCGTACTGCAAGCATATATTGTGAGTGAATACAGAGAGCTCGTACTGCACACATACTAACAACGTAGCTGTCAGAGTCTATCTCCACTTGATAAAGCGGGCCATAGTGCCTGCTGATGTTGGTCCATAGTGCCTGCTGATGTTGGTCCATAGTGCCTGCTGATGTTGGTCCATAGTGCCTGCTGATGTTGGTCCATAGTGCCTGCTGATGTTGGTCCATAGTGCCTGCTGATGTTGGTCCATAGTGCCTGCTGATGTTGGTCCATAGTGCCTGCTGATGATGGTCAAGCATTAACTTGTTGGTCCAGCATTACATTTGTTGGTCCAGCATTACATTTGTTGGTTTTGCATTACATTTGTTGGACCAGCATTACATTTGTTGGACCAGCATTACATTTGTTGGACCAGCATTACATTTGATGGACCAGCATTACATTTGTTGGACCAGCATTACATTTTTCAGTGTTTAGGTTATAGATGAAAAGCAATGTGTACTTCTTTCATTGCACGCTACGGTTGTTGTCAATGATGCCCCAAGTACCGAATAAGGCTGCATATCCATTGCACGCTACGGTTGTTGTCAATGATGCCCCAAGTACCGAATAAGGCTGCATATCCATTGCACGCTACGGTTGTTGTCAATGATGCCCCAAGTACCGAATAAGGCTGCATATCCATTGCACGCTACGGTTGTCAATGATGCCCCAAGTACCGAATAAGGCTGCATATCCATTGCACGCTACGGTTGTTGTCAATGATGCTCCAAGTACCGAATAAGGCTGCATATCCATTGCACGCTACGGTTGTCAATGATGCCCCAAGTACCGAATAAGGCTGCATATCCATTGCACGCTACGGTTGTTGTCAATGATGCCCCAAGTACCGAATAAGGCTGCATATCCATTGCACGCTACGGTTGTTGTCAATGATGCTCCAAGTACCGAATAAGGCTGCATATCCATTGCACGCTACGGTTGTTGTCAATGATGCTCCAAGTACCGAATAAGGCTGCATATCCATTGCACGCTACGGTTGTTGTCAATGATGCCCCAAGTACCGAATAAGGCTGCATATCCATTGCACGCTACGGTTGTTGTCAATGATGCTCCAAGTACCGAATAAGGCTGCATATCCATTGCACGCTACGGTTGTCAATGATGCCCCAAGTACCGAATAAGGCTGCATATCCATTGCACGCTACGGTTGTTGTCAATGATGCCCCAAGTACCGAATAAGGCTGCATATCCATTGCACGCTACGGTTGTCAATGATGCCCCAAGTACCGAATAAGGCTGCATATCCATTGCACGCTACGGTTGTTGTCAATGATGCCCTAAGTACCGAATAAGGCTGCATATCACTTGCACGCTACGGTTGTTGTCAATGATGCTCCAAGTACCGAATATGGCCGTATATACATTGGCACTGACATTTAAACGACATTAGAAGCAGAAGGGGAAAAAGAGAAGGTTGGATGAATCCAGACAATGACCGGATGTTGGCACCGTGCCTGACCATCGGTCACCGTTAAGTGCCACTTTTATTGGATGCCGACGGGTCAATAGCCAGTTTCTGTCTGACGAGAGTTGAATCCCCTGTCCCCCTCCCCCCTTTATACAATATCGATCTGTTTATCTTTGATTGGCCTTAGATACAAACACAACCTGCAACCCCGCCCCCCCCCCTCCCACGACACACAGGGGAATAACTCCCTCATATTGAGCATGGTTCAAATGCCACCACGGGACTTTGAATCTTTGAAGTTTGCTGGAATAAACAAATGATATTCCAAGGGAGATGAGATACACAAAATGAATTTCTTTATTATTTATTTTTAATTATTGATAATAACTAATTAATAATCATATGTATTAGTTTAATATTTTAATTCTAGAATATCTTTGCTCTGTCACACGAACGAATGAGTTTTTTAATATTTAATAGTGGGAGACCGTGGTTTAACACCTCAGATATTTAGATAACATTGTATATATTTAGATAGCACCTCAGATAGAGTCCAGAAAGGGCAGAGTCCTCTTTGGTAAATCCCCAATGTTTAAAGTGCCCCGGGCATCACAGTCTAACCTCCCAAGGGCGAGCATTAACACCACGCCCACCCCAAGGATAACAACGTTTTTTGTTACTAATGATCTAAAACAATCTGTAAAAAGTACACACTTGAACCAAAGGTACATTTCTCTCATCCCTCCTCCCCAGGTGACCATCACAGACAGAGGCAACCCGCCCCTGTCCTCCACCACCCGAGTGGTCATCAAGGTCAGTGACGAGAACGATAACCGGCCTGAGTTCATCAACAAGCTCCAGCGCCACACCATCACTGTCTTCGAGACGCCCCACGAGGGCAAGGACTTCTTCGTCTACCGAGCCCTGGCCTACGACAGGGACGAGGGCAGGAACGCCAACGTCAGCTACGCCATCGTAGCCCCCAAGGCATCCCCCTTCAGGATTGACCGCTACTCGGCCAAGATATACGCCACCAGGGAGCTGACCGAGGGGGACAGCTTTGAATTGACGGTGAGTTTGACAGAAATGGGTTTTTTTTTGTAGGAGGTCCTGTGTGTGTGTGGGAGGTCCTCTTGTGTGTGGAAGGTCCTCTTGTGTGTGGAAGGTCCTCTTGTGTGTGGAAGGTCCTCTTGTGTGTGGAAGGTCCTCTTGTGTGTGGACGGTCCTCTTGTGTGTGGAAGGTCCTCTTGTGTGTGGAAGGTCCTCTTGTGTGTGGAAGGTCCTCTTGTGTGTGGACGGTCCTCTTGTGTGTCGAAGGTCCTCTTGTGTGTGCACGGTCCTCTTGTGTGTGGAAGGTCCTCTTGTGTGTGGGAGGTCCTCGTGTGTGTGGGAGGTCCTCTTGTGTGTGGAAGGTCCTCGTGTGTGGGAGGTCCTCGTGTGTGTGGAAGGTCCTCATGTGTGTTGAAGGTCCTCTTGTGTGTGGGAGGTCCTCGTATGTGTGGAAGGTCCTCTTGTGTGTGGAAGGTCCTCGTGTGTGTGGAAGGTCCTCGTATGTGTGGAAGGTCCTCTTGTGTGTGGGAGGTCCTCGTGTGTGGGAGGTACTCTTGTGTGTGGAAAGTCCTCGTGTGTGTGACAGGTCCTCTTGTGTGTGGAAGGTCCTCGTGTGTGTGGAAGGTCCTCGTATGGGAATGTCCTCTTGTGTGTGGGAGGTCCTCGTGTGTGTGACAGGTCCTCTTGTGTGTGGAAGGTCCTCGTGTGTGTGGAAGGTCCTCGTATGGGAATGTCCTCTTGTGTGTGGGAGGTCCTCGTGTGTGTGGGAGGTCCTCGTGTGTGTGGAAGGTCCTCGTGTGTGTGGAAGGTCCTCGTATGGGAATGTCCTCGTATGTGTGGGAGGTCCTCGTGTGTGGGAGGTCCTCTTGTGTGTTGGATGTCCTCTTGTGTGTGGAATGTCCTCGTATGTGTGGGAGGTCCTCGTGTGTGTGGAAGGTCCTCTTGTTTGTGGAAGGTCCTCTTTTGTGTGGAAGGTCGTCTTGTGTGTGGAAGGTCGTCTTGTGTGTGGAAGGTCGTCTTGTGTGTGGAAGGTCCTCGTGTGTGGAAGGTCCTCTTGTGTGTGGAAGGTCGTCTTGTGTGTGGAAGGTCCTCGTGTGTGGAAGGTTCTCTTGTGTGTGGAAGGTCCTCTGTGTGTGGAAGGTCCTCTTGTGTGTGGAAGGTCCTCTGTGTGTGGAAGGTCCTCTTGTGTGTGGAAGGTCCTCTTGTGTGTGGAAGGTCCTCGTGTGTGGAAGGTCCTCGTGTGTGGAAGGTCCTCTTGTGTGTGGAAGGTCCTCTTTTGTGTGGGAGGTCCTTGTGTGTGTGGGAGGTCCTCGTGTGTGTGGGAGGTCCTTGTGTGTTTGGGAGGTCCTCGTGTGTGTGGGAGGTCCTCGTGTGTGTGGGAGGTCTTCGTGTGTGTGGGAGGTCCTCGTGTGTGTGGGAGGTCCTCGTGTGTG